>CM035171.1:99340500-99940500 GCA_020205615.1 Panax quinquefolius | reverse complement strand
GGGTACTTTGAATGACGGGGTACTGTTCATTTGGTACTATTTATTCGAGTAATATTCACTCGGAGTACTATTTATTCGGGGTACTTTGGATGGTGGCATAGGGTATTATTCATTTGATACTATTTATTCGGGTACTATTCACTCGAGGTACTTTGCATTACGGGGTACTATTCATCCGTGCACTATTCATGGGGTACTATTCACGATAAATGTGATTTCTTTTCTGTCCAAATTATTTGTGATACATAAATATCATTCTTGAATTTTATTCCACATTTAGTTATCATGTTGACAATTTCGATATTCTTGAACTCTGGATAAATTAAATTATAAATTTCTTATATTTATCCGTGATCTCACTTGATTGAATCCTTATATCATTGTCATCATTACATGATTATATGGTGGTGAAAGTCATCTTTGGCCCATAGTGCATAGATGGACTGTTGATTGGTATGATTATTGTAAGACCCCGAATTTTATAAAATGAAATTATTCAATTTTCTCATAATTATTATTTTATTTAGTAAATGGTTAAATTGATAAAGGTTAAAGTTAAGGGTGATATGTGAAAATTTTTGCAAAGTAAGCAAGTTGTCATAAAATATTCGTTTGGTCGGGGAATATTCTTTTTTCGGGGAATATTCGTATGACAACACAATCATTGGTGGACCCATTGGTGGACCCCACAACGGAAGTATTGTTATAGTTAGAAAATGACAGAAATATCTTTTTATAAAAATAACGGCGAAAGTTTTTACTTTTAAACTGTTGAACTACCCAGTGGTAAAAGTACAGTAATACGCGTGGTTGCATAGTAGCACACGGTATTGGTTATTGATGCTTACCCGATAAGTCACTCAGTTATACTCAATTATTGCTACAATAATTGCTGCATCATATCTCTTATATTATTGATTCAATTATTGTCACAGTATCATCTGCATAATATTTTATATTATTAAATCAATAATTGAGACGACAAAGTTATTCATATTATTTTTTGCATTATTGACGATGCCTAGAAAGTTCTGTCAAGGAAAGGGCTTTGGTCATCTAATTGTGCACCAATAGGGAGAAATCTTTATCGAAAAACACCATCTTTCATGAGAATGATCCAGTTGTTAAATATTGTGAGTTATAATATTAATGATAAATAAGTTCGTGTTGATTAAAGATGAAATTGATATTTTCATTGTGTGGGATTATTAGTGTTAGTGAAAATCAATATTTATTTTGATAATAATTGATTTCTGGTGGTTATATTGATAAATCGGGTAATTAATCGGATAAATGAGTAATTAATTGTTATTAGTTCACATGCTTATAACTATTTATTCACATGTATGTACTATTGATTCAAATGCATGTACTATTAGGGGAGGTGGTGCAAGATTGATAATACTTGCATGAATAAATTAAAAATGGAGGTATAGATGAAGGTACTATACTTTAACTATTTTTTCACATGTATGGAGCTATTGATTCACATGCATGTACTATTAGGGGAGGTGGTGCAAGTTTGATAATACTTGTAGGACTAAATTAAAAATGAAGAAAAAGATGAAGGTATTACATTGTAATAATTCGAGCCCCAAAACGTGAAATTATCGAAACTATATTTTCCTATAAATAGAAGCTCATTCTTCTTTCATTCTCACCAATTCACTAAGACTTACAAGAACAATTATAGAGGGAGAAGCTATAAAGAGAGAAGCTATAGAGAGAAAGAAGAAGAGTATTTTGTTACTTCACTATTCTAGTATCCAGTCTTCTTATGAGGTAAGGAGTATTATTTCTTTCGTATTCGCAAGGGATATTATTTTTGTTCAATATTCATATGAAATAATATTTTCTTCCATACTCTGTAGTATGTAAGTAATATTATTTCGTTTTGTATCCCTAATTTTACAATCATTTTGTTGAAGTATTGCTTCTATACTTCGTAAAATTAGTAGAATATCCTTGATATTTGCGCTTCATTCAGTATCTTTTCATGGAAATATTATTCTGAGCATTCTTGATAATTATTGATCTTTTCATGCCAAGATACTATTCTCAAGTACTATTCACAGAGTAGTATTCATAAAGTACTATTCTCAGGTACTATTCATGAAGTACTATTTACATGGTATTATTCACTTGGGTACTATTCACTCGGGGTACTATCCATGAAAAAAATTAATTTCTTTTCGGTCCAAAACATTTTTTGATACATGAATATTATTCTTAAATTTTACTCCACAATTGGTGATCATGTTGACAATTTAGATATTCTTGAACTCTGGATAAATTGAATTATAAATCTTTAAAAATTTATCCTTTATTTCTTTTAATTGAATTCGTATATCATTGTCATCATCCTCATGCTTATATTGTGATGAAAGTCATCTTTGGTTTACGTGCATAGATAGACTGTTGATTGATACGATTATGACCAGGGATCATTCAGTATAATAATGACCCGTAATGTTACAAATGATGTGGTAAAAGTCCTCATTGGCCTGTAGTGCATTGATGGACAGTTGTTGGTATGATTATGACCAGGGATTATTCGGTATAATCATGACCATTGATGATTATATGAATATCCTTGGCCATGGTGCAGGGATGATTCTATAATGTGGTTTATTTATTAAGCTGAGTCTCAGCGATAAAGTTGATGAAAAACCTTTTTAAATCATAGAAGATAGTAGATATCATGGTCTACTTGACTCTTCTAATGGATTACTTGTTCCGCTGCAGTTAAACTTGATGTTTATTGTATTTTATCAATTTAACACCGTTGAAGGCTAACGATAATTTATTCTGCATTATCTTAGTCATAATATTTCTTACTAGGCTAGTTGAGCTCACCCTTTTGCTTTCATTGTTCTCTTCAGGAAATGAGAACATAGTCGGGACTAGTCGGGGAACAGAGTGACGGTTCGAGATGGTGGCTATAATAGTTCTCACTATTTTATGAAATAGTGTGATAATAAATGTAATGAGGACTTCAGTTGAGTTTGAATACTGTCTATGAGATAATATTCGTGTAAAAACTCTAAGATACGTTGTTGTCGTATTGTATAAAAGAAGTTTGTATTTGATTTATGTACCATGTATTTGGTGACTCAGAATAGGTGATGTATACCTATTTTGGGGGCGTCACAATTATGACCAGGAATTGTGTATTGGTATAATCATGACATGTAATGTTACAGACAAATGATGTGGTAAAAGTCATCTTTGGCCCGTAGTGCATAGATGGACTGTTGATTGGTAGGATTATGATCAGGAATTTTGTATTGGTATAATCATGACCTGTAATGTTACAGACAAATGATGTGGTGAAAGTCTTCTTTGGCCCGTAGTGCAAAGATGGACTGTTGATTATTGGTTTTACAGTTGTATGTCTTTGGCCCGTAGTGCAAAGATGAACTGTTGATTGATAGCTTTGGCCCGTAGTACAAAGATGGACAAGTGTATGATATGATCATGACCACTGATGATACAAATAAATATCTTTGGCCCGTAGTGCAAAGATAAACTTGCCAATCTAAGAAAACTTCTCACTTTCGACAGCGTTTTTGGCTGATCCCAGTTCATCGCAGCTTCAACTTTGGAGCGATCTACCAAAATTCCGTCCTTATCAATCACATGTCCGAGAAATTATACCCGCTCAATCCAAAATTTGCATTTCGAAAACTTGGTATACAACTTCTCCCTTCTCAACGCCTCTAACGCCACCTTCAAATGCTCTACATGTTCTTCCTTGGTTTTCGAGTATACCAAAATGTCATCGATAAACACCACCATAAATTTATCCAAAAACGATTTAAATACCATGTTCATCAGGTCCATAAACGCTGCAGGAGCATTCGTTAGACTGAATGACATCACCAAAAATTCGTAGTGACTATATCGAGTCCTAAATGATGTCTTCGGTACATCCTCTGGCCTCACCTTCAGTTGATGATAACCACTTCTCAAGTCTATCTTTGAAAAGTATCTTGCTCCTTTCAATTGATCAAACAGGTCGTCGATCCTTGGTAATGGATATCTATTCTTAATCGTGACCTTATTCAGTTCTCTGTAGTCGATGTAGAGCCGCATCAGCCCGTCCTTCTTCTTCATAAATAACACCGATGCCCCCCACGACGATACGCTCAGTTGAATGTATTTCTTGTCCAGTAACTCTTGTAGTTGTACCATCAATTCTTTCATCTCTACCTGAGCCATCCGGTACGATGCCTTCGATATTGGGGCCGTCCCCGGCACCAAATAAATTACAAACTCAACCTCTCTGTTTGGCGGAAGTCCTAGAAGATCATCTGGAAATACGTCTGCAAAGTCTCTCACTACTGGTATCTTCTCCATCTTCGGGTTCTCTTTACAACTGTCGACTATGTAAGCTAAATATCTTACACAACCTTGTCTTAACAACTTCCTGGCCTACATCATCGTCAGACAACTCGCTTGTCTAGGCGATTTGCTGCCATAAAACACAACCTTTGACGGAGTCATAAGGTTAATACATTTCTTCAGGCAATTAATTACAGCCTCGTAATTGAATAGCCAATCCATCCCCAAGATAACGTCAAATTCTCCAAGTTTAATAGGGATAAGATCTACGTTCATAATGTTACACTTAATATCCACCCTATAGTTCTTGTGTACGTACTTAACAGGGATTACTTCTTTATTCGCAATCTCTATGTTCATAGGGTATCCTAACTCATCCTTAGGTAATTCCAAGTTCTTAGCAAAGTCGTCGGATATAAATGAACAAGTAGCACCCGAATCAAATAATACATAAGCATTAACTTTATTGATCAGAATGATACCTTACACAACATCGCGAGACTGCACAACATCCTACACTATCATGTTAAATGTATTGGCGGTCGGTCGGTTGGTTGTGATTGGTCCCGTGATAGTTAAAGCATTGCCACCACTATTTCCCTTGTTCCCTCCTGTTCCTGCCCCTATAGATCCTTTCTTTGGACAGTCCCTAACCAGGTGGTCCTTTAACCCACATGTGAAGCATGCGCCCTTCTTTGGGTTAGGGCAGTTAGGTGCTATGTGGCCTTCCTCACCACAATTATAGCAAACTCTTTTCCCTTTTATACAGACCCCCAGGTGAGCTTTCCCGCAGGTCGTACATATTTCAATTCTCTTCTTCTGACCTCCTTGTTGATTTCCAGTTGACGAGTTGTCAGTCCACCTCTTTTTCTGATTGTTACTTTCTCCCGTGTTGCTGCCACTGGCCTTGTTATTTCCCTCATTTTCACTCTTCTTCTTCTTCTGATCCTAATTTTACTTGGTCACCGCATCACTCCCACCTTCAGCGAGGATGGCCTTCTCTAGTACTCCAGCAAAAGTGTTCAGCTGAAACATTGACACTTTGTTATATAACCAGGGTTTTAGTTCCTGTTAAAACCTTTTTGCTTTCCTCTCATCCGTGTGTACTTGATACGGGGCGAACCTAGCTAACTCATTGACTTTTACCTCATAGTCTGGTATGGACATATTGCTTTGCTTCAATTCCAAAAATTGTACCTCCATTTGGTTCTGCGAGCTTGTCGAAAAATACATCTCGAAGAACATCTCCTTAAACCTTTCCTAGGCGATCACACCTTCTCCTCCACGGACCTTATTTGTTTGCCACCAATAATGGCTTCTGATTTCAGCATGAACGTTACATAGACGGTTTTCAGGTCCTCTCTGACTCTGGCGACATCAAAAACTTTTTCCATCTCCATAACCCAAGTTTGAGCTTCTATCGGATTCATGGAGCCTTTAAATTCTGGCAGTCCCACCACCTTGAAGTCCTTGAACGTTGTATTTGGTGGAGTTTAAGGTTGATTGTTGATTGCTCTAGCCAATAAGTTCACCAACTGCTGAACGGGGTCGGCATTGGCATCGTTGTTGTTGTTCGTCAACCCTTCTTGGGCCGGTTGACGATTAGGTCTTCTTCTCGGTGGCATATTTATGTTAAAATGTACGCTTATTAGGTCTTTATTCAATCCCTTAAAGATTTAAGGCTTAACTAAAACATTTAAACATAATCACTTAACATATTATCTCAAATAAACTCTGATATTTTATTTAAATCAAAAGTTTTAACATAATACGATAGCATCACTGCTATTTACATCAACTATCCCGAGATAAAGAATCTTCAGGATAAAGTCATCATATCCCATTACTTTTATTTACACTGGAATTTACATCATTAACTACCATAGATATTCACATAATTCATACTGTTCCTATCACAGCCTATTAAGACGTCAAACAACTTCTCTGCGCTCTTCTTCCATGATACGAAACATCGTCCTACGATCCAACATGTACCAAGTAAAGTCCTCGAACAGAATTGGATAATACATAACTCGATCCTGAGCTTTGTTCACCGCAGTGTTGAATGCATAATCCATCTCCACCATTTTGATCTTCTTTGCTTGTACCTCTTCCTCGGCTACATCTGCTTGCTGGGAAGCCTTCTCATAAGCATCTTCAGCTCTAGCTCGTTTGGTGGATTCCTCTCTCAGATCATCCTTCAGCTTTACAACCTCTGCCACCAGCTCCTCATTGTCACCCTCTAAGTGGACTAATTTCCACTCCATATTTCCAAGACGTGCATCAAGACCTTGGATTTCCTCATTCTTCTGACCTATCGTATTATGATGTCTATTTTCCAGCTCTTCCAATTCTCTGACTCTATTCTGAAGCTCAAAGTTATGGTCATACACCTCGTCATAAATCTGAGCTGCAATAGAGTTCGGTGGAAACTCATCTTCCTCCTCAGAATCCTCCTCTGAATCAGTCTCAGACACATGCTCCTGACCCACAACAGTGATCAATGGAGATGGCTCTCTCTGTACCAACTGCTCCCGGACGACATGAATGTCCCAGGGCTCATCCTCTCTAGGTACTCGGGGTTTCTCCTCCCCTTCTTGACTAGATCCTTCAACATCCGACATCCTGACAGCATGATTTTAAGTTTTAGTTACTAATCGATACTCACGAGCACATAAGTTTATCACTTAAGCACATAAAGTCTTTTATTATCTTCAATGAATTAAGGAATTTATTTCTTAGAACTCGATAAGAGTTTATCACTACTACGTTCTCAATCTCCTATAAGGCTACTACCTAAGGTTGTTCCCCCACCTAAGGTTCATAACCTACAGCTCTGATACCAACCTGTGACACCCCAAAATCTGGGCATTTCAATTCCCACGTGATTTGGTGTTCAATGTACAAACATCATATGTCCATCTACCCATAATAAATGAAAATCATAAAATAGATATAAATAAATCCTCCCCTTATGGGGTTACAACATCTGAATGTAACTACATCAATCCTAGGTTATACTAACCTTAAATCTCAAATACAGAAGCATAAATAAATATTAAGTCTTACACAACATTAATATAAGTCTGAAACGTAAATACATCAAATAAACAAGTTTTCATCACTTGTTGACTTTACCCTTGCCTTTGCTAGAAGAAGGCTCGTCGGACCTTTCGTTCTTAACTGCAATGTTATTATAACGCAAGAGTGAGCACGATTTCCCATACGTATAATAATATAACAATAAAATAATAACATATGAGTGAATCAAAGACTTCTGAAATAAGAAACTCGGCTTTTGAATCAAGAATGAATAATAAGAATCAAAAGAACTTGTGAGGGTCATCGGACATTGAACTATGTCCTAGGTTGTCAAGTGTTTATACTTGAAACCTTTAACAGTCATAAGACTATGGACTCTTCTTCTCATACTTAGGGGAACAGCTCTTAGTACCATACTGTGCACAATATCTTAACGTTAAAGCATCAATAACCCCCTATAACAGGGTTGTTCATCTCAGTTTGTCATTAGAGTCCGCACCAAAGGAAGTTTGGTTTGGATAAGTTCAATAAGGGTTCTGGAATTTAGAACGTTCATCAACTATAGACTAGTCAAATCAATAAGGGTTCGCTAGTCTTGCAAGTTTCAACAATAAATGATATTCGATTTGAATAAAAAATTCTCAAGAGGTATACAATCGAATAAGTATTGTATAACAGAAATCATACTTTAAAATAATGATAACCTCTAATATGAAATCTTGAACTTGAACAATTAATGTCAAGAACTTACTTATCATAGAATATAAGTTTAGGATTTGCTCAATCGAAGAATTTAGAATTTAAGGAATATTATTCCATAAAAGTAAAATTCTGAGTAAGGAAACTTGCCTCGTGCGCAAGCTACAATTATAGTTACAATTCAATTCCTCATCGTCCTACACATTACATGCATTCACAACATTCATTAGTTACCTTCATATTGACCTTATAGGTTTAGTTCTTTCTTTTAATACAACTTGTTAGCTTAGTTTAAGTTCTGCCCATTACCATCAATCTCATATACAAGACTGAAGTTTGACATCTTAAATTTGATCATCATCATATCTTCTCATTGACGTAATGTTTAGGCCTAATACAACTTATCAAATTATCACACAATCACATCTCATGTATGTTAACAATCTGATATGACATCATATTACATGTCCAACACATTATTATGTTCGTTAGACTAGGATAGACCAACATGTAGTGGACCGTACTCGACAAAAATTGAAATTGTTTGATTTCTACCACTTTCACGTAAGCGGGCTTTTAGCATAAGAAATGCCCATTGAAAGGGTAAGTGCCTGCTCAAGTATGGGTAAAATATCTGTAACGTCACGTATGGGTCACACAGACTTAGCTTCTGCTATTCGCGATTTTGACAGTTCGTAGCCTAAATAATTCCAATTAAATACAAATTAAACTAGTACTGTGATTTCTATGAAGTATAAACTTCATAGAAACATCATACAATGTTACTAACATGTTTTTTAACACCTTAAATCAAGTAATTACTCGAATCGAATCACATAATTTCACTGTTCTTGTTAGAAAAAACTCATTTTAGACATTCTTAGCGAATCATCACACCACAAACTCGTTTCTTGACCAAATCAGTTCGTATAACATGCGTTGTTTTCGTATTTAAATGTATCAACATAATCAATTGTCAATTTACAGATTTCAACATGGATTGAACACTAATTTTGATTCTAAAATCAGCCTTTTGTACTTTTATAACAAAACTCAAATTTCTTTTGTAAAACATGGTTTCATGAATCAATTCATACCAAAAATTGTTTTCAACCCACATATAACAGATTATATCTATTAAACAACATAAACATCTATTATTCTAACAAATCATCAATCAAAACTCAAATTTTGACTTTAAAATTATATATTATTTCTATAAACTTAAAAATCCTCTTTTTACCCCAAAGTTCATGGAT
Source organism: Panax quinquefolius (assembly GCA_020205615.1). Taxonomy (NCBI): domain Eukaryota; kingdom Viridiplantae; phylum Streptophyta; class Magnoliopsida; order Apiales; family Araliaceae; genus Panax; species Panax quinquefolius. Next base: position 99,931,156 of record CM035171.1, on the reverse strand, counting down.
TATTTCACCCAAAACCGTTTATAAACATCATATATTAGATTATTCATGCATATAAACAATTTATAACATCTCTTCAGCAATTACTAATGAAAATTTTAACTATAGAAACTTAAAGCCAATTTTTATGAAAAGTTTCTAAGTACGTAAATTAAAAGTCTAGGTTAAGGAATTACCCTGCTAGTGTGCATATATGATTCAAAGATGATGAAGTTCTTCTCTTTTTCTTCTTTAATTCACACTTTCTCCCAATTTTATCTCTAAACTTTCTCTGTATTTCTCTAAGTTAGGTTTTAGGAAAATGTACGTAATGAAATAAAAGGAGAACTTATATAACTTGCACATACTGGCATTGTCATGGTCGGTTAATCCCTTAGTGGGTAAACTAGCCAACTCCTCTTAGGGCCATGTTTGGCTAGCCTTTAAAAGGCTCTTTTTCATTTATTTTAATTAACTCACTTATTATATAGTTTAATAATGTCACACCCATTTAAGTAATTAATCAAATATATAATTTAATTTAATTAAATTAAATAGAATAATTCCACATTAAATCACATAGTCACATAATTAAATTCTCATTTATTAATTATGTAAAATCATTAAATCCCTAATTAATTATTAAATTAATTAGAATAACATTATACATATTTAATAATTCGCTTTAATCAAATAAGTTCACTTAAATACATACTTTGAATAATAAATTCTCCACATTAATTTAATCAATGTAACACATAATTAAATTAATCTACCACAAATTTATCAATTAATTATTTAACCCAATAATTAAATCATCGAAAAGTATTTATTTAGTTAAATAAATATTCAAATTAAATTATTAAAATCTCGCTCATCACAACAACCGTTGACTCGAAAAAAATTAATCAACATTTACCACACATCAATTATTCTACTTTATTTTTAATCAACACATTTTCAATATTTTATTTATCAATTATTCAGACCTTTATTAATTATTTACACCTTTATCAATTATTCTCACTTTTTTTTAATTACACTTTTTCTTTTGTCTATATCGTTCATCAATTATTCACCCTAAATCCTTCTAAATATAGATATTCCATCCTTTATAACCTCTATTTATCTAAGATTCACAGTATCAATAATAAGATCGTTCCTTGGACGAAGGGGGCTTTCCGTTAAAGATGACACTTTAACGGCGCACAATTAGACAGCCTCGGTCCTCATAAGAACTCTTTATATTACCAATACCATCACTCAAATGTATTGATTTTCTCAAACAATCTAACATAGATCAATAAACTTAACATCTACTAACTTAAGTGTAACTTAAAGACATAACACAATACTAGTACGATAATTTAATGTATTAATATCATATATATATATATATATATATATTCAAATAATGAGTCCGTCTAACTACTTAATAATCATGTTTTTTAATTACAAATTTTCCATTACTATATACCCTTACTACGAAGACAATTATTTTCAATAATATAACATACTGTTTAGTTGCTACTGTGACAACAATACAAAATGATGTGCAATAACGTGTTATCGTGGAATGTCGTGTGCTACTATAGAGTACTGCGTGCTACTGTTCATTTATCACGGGGTATTTTAACATTTAAATGTGAAATTACCATTGACAATTTTTGCTAAAAAGGTTATTTCTGTCATTTTTTCGTATCCGACAATTATGTTGTTGTGGGGCCCACCAATGATTGGTTGTTTCGACGCTATCCTGTTTTACCAAATATTTTTCGATAGAACAAATATTCCCCAATATACTGTGACAAATGAGGTTTTTGTAATTTAATTTGAATATTTATTGAATTAAATAAGTATTTTTTTTCTCGATGATTTAATTTTTGGGTTAAATAATTAATTGATGAATTTATGGAAGAATAATTTAATTATATGTGTTACATTGATTAAAGTAATATGAGAATTTATTATTCAAAAGTATGTAGTTAATTAAGCTTATTTGATTAAATGAATTATTTAATAAGTATACCGTTATTCTAATTAAGTTAATAATTAATTAGAGATTTAATAATTGACATAATTAATAAATGAGAAATTGATTATGTTACTATGTGATCTAATGTTGAATCATTCTATTTTATTTTATTTAATTAAATTAAATAAGACATTTGATTAATTGCTTAAATGGGTGTGACATTATTAAACTATATAATAAGAGATTAATTAAATTAAATGGGAAAGAGCCTTTTAAAGGCTAGCCAAACAAAGCCCTAAGAGGAGTTGGGCAGTTAACCCACAAAGGGGATTAACTGACCATGACAACGCCAGTATACGCATGATATATCAGTTCCTTTTCTTTTCTTTCATTACGTACATTTACTTAGAGAAATACAGAGAGAGTTCAAAGAAAAAAAGGGAGAAAGAGTTTTGAGAGAATTAAATTTGGAAAAGGAGATTTGAAGAATTATAGGAGGAATTCCTATCATCTAAACAAGAATTAAGGGTGAGAATTCAAATTCTAATATTTAGTTCTCTATAGTCGATGCAGAGATTTAAATTCTGTTTTATTCGTTTCAACATACATAAGCATATACAAGTGTAAATTTTTGATACAACTTATGATTAAAGCATTTAATTTGTACGTAAGGGCCATATGGCCATATGTACATATGTATAACTTTTATACTCTGTAACTTTAAAAAAAAATCCAATTACTACATATTTATATGGATTTAGTGTTTTGAAAGCATACATAGATGGTAGAAAACATGTTATGATTATATATTATCATGTATATACACATAAATCGCCAATTCATGCTTTGATCACTCAATTTTTGTTTTTACAGAGAACTCAAAATACTTATTAATGGAAAACTCTGATTTTAGCATGATTACGTGAAATCAACTACTCCAATCACATATTAATCATATAGAATTGATTTATGAATGCTAATAAACATATATAATCAGTTTCCTAACATATTGGCCATAAATTTTAGTTTACAGAGAACTTGGAGTTAGTTTTTCACAAAAGAAAATAAGAACGTAAAAGAGATTACCCTAAAGTTGGTTCCTCTGATTCTTTACTTTCTTCTTCGATCTCTCAACTTTTCTCTAAATTATCTCTGAATTCTCTCTCAGTTATGACTAATGAATGAGTTATGTAAAAGAGAAAACTGAAGAAGGTGCACAGATAACCGGCAAGTTGTGGTCAGTTAATCCATACGTGGTTTAACTGCTCCCAACTCCTCATAAGGCCTTGTTTGGCTAGCATCATAAGTACCCTTTCTAGTTATTTTAATTAATCTCTTATAATATAGTTTAATAATGTCACACCCATTTAAGCAATAAGTCAAATATCTTATTTAATTTAAATAAAATATAATAATTTCTCATTAATTCACATAGTCACATAATTAAATTTCTCATTTATTAATTATGTCAATTATTAAATCTTTAATTAATTATAAAATTAATTAAAAATTACATTATGCTTATTAAATAATTCATTTAATCAAGTAAGCTCAATTAAATACATACTTTGAATGATAAAATTCTCCACATTAATTTAATCAATATAACATATATAATTAAATTAATCTACCACAATTTCATCAATTAATTATTTAATCTAATAATTAAATCCTCGAAAAATATTTATTTGATTCAATAAATATTTAAATTAGATTACAAAATCTCGTTTGTCACATCTTTTCCCCTTAAAAGGATTATGTCCCCAAAATCACGACTTAATCAATTCGTTCTGTTACATTACAAAGATTATGTCCCCGGAATCGCTTACAGATAAATTAAGTAAATAAATGAAGATAATTCTTCATCATATTCTCTTCGAGTTCCCACGTAGCTTCTTCAGCATTGTAGTTCCTCCAGAATATGGTCATCTTTAGGACTATTGTGTTTTCGGGGACAATCGGAGGGCGTTGGGCATGCAAGTATGCAAGTGTAGTGCTTCTGACGATAAAAGATGTTGTTCTAAGTTATAAAACATGAATGTTAGTAAACATAATGATACTTAATGTGACGGTCCCAAAATAGGTCCAATCCACCCAACCCATTTTGAGTCTCCAAATATATTATACAGAAAATAACTACAACTTTATTATTACAATTGTCGTGCAAAATACAACAACACATATGTTGTGAGTTTTGATACAAATATATATCAACTGTGACTCTCATCCCAACCTTGGATAGCACGTCATAATTGCACCTTACATAAAGGTACAATTAATAACTGTTTTAGAAATTAAAATCTTTGGAAAATGCTCAAAGAAACCTTCGTACATGGGAGGCCATGCATCTAAGTTATAATAGATATCATAAGACTGGAGAATTATCCTTGGTTGACCTAATAGACCCCAAAAAAAACGAGAAGATTGATATCATGTTATTTCCAATGGTGAGTTTTCTCTTGACATATAATTATCTCCATTGTCTCTAATTGAGAATTATATTTCATCCAAACTCCAAGATTATATAGGTAGTGCTCGTAGATATACTTACCAAGTGAATGTGCACAACCTTATCTTATGATAACACGAAGTCATAGATCATTAGACATCTTGTATGATAGTGTCAAAATACCCTTCTAAAGTTGGGTTCACCTCACCATATTCGATTCACCAAAATCAACGGTTAAATGATGTATAAAATACGACACACTTATCTCAAATTCTTAATAAAATTATTTCCATACTGTTTAGGGAGAACCTCAATAGCTATAGATCACCGTTCTATTCCCCTGTTACCCCCACTCGACCCAGCTACACTTTTATTACCTGAAAGGAATTGTGAAACAAAAGGGTGAGCACAACTAGCCCAATAAAGAATATCATGACTAAAGATAATTAAATTATCAATAGCCTTCATCAGTAATAAATCAGAGATTTAGAACATATGGTAGATAATAAAACTGTTCAACCATAGTTGCAGCGGAACGAGCAATCCATTAGAAGAGTCAAATAGACCATAATGTATTATCTTCTCTATGTTAAAAGTCCACCAACAATGTGTTATCCCTATAACATCAATCAACAGTTTCTGTCCATAATCACGTGTATAACTTATAATCATAATTGTAGTTTTAAATTCCTCTTCTCATCCAGGACATAGATAATTTTCATCACATGTCTTTACCTGAAACATCAAAGATTATGGTTATACCAAATCACAGTTCCTATTCATAATCATACTAATAAATTCATATTTGCACTACGGGCCAAAGATATTCAACAAAAATTCATCTTTGCACTACAGGCCAAAGATATTCAACAACAGGACATCTTTGCACTACGGGCCAAAGATATTCATCAACAGTTCATCTTTCCACTACAGGCCAAAGATATTCAATAATAGGTCATCTTTGCACTACGAGCCAAAGATATTCAACAACAGGTCATCTTTGCACTACTGGCCAAAGAGAACCCATAGTCACGATCATACCAATAATCTACCAATCTTTACACTCAAGTGAGAGAAATTCCATCACCAAGGTTATAAAAATGTTATATATGATAATAAAAACAATATGATCAAAACATGGATTTAATTTCAAGAGCAATATTCATAAATCAACGATAATTTGGTCAGAAAAAGAAACCAATTTTGTCATGAATAGTACCCCGTGAATAGTAACTCATAAATAGTAACTCGTGAATAGTACTCCGTATTCGTACATAGTACCGTATACGTAAATAGTGTCATACACGTAAATAGTGTTATATGTGACACCCCCAAAATAGGTATACATCACCCATCTTGAGTCGTCAAATACATGGTACAAAATTCAAATACAACTTAATAATACAATTGTCGTGTAAAATACGACAAAACATAAACCGGGAGTTTTAATACGAATATTATCTTCTAGACAGTATTCAAACTCAAATGGAGTCCTCAATACATTTATTATCACACTATTTCATAGAATAGTGAGGACTACTAATGCAAATATCTGGACCGTCACTCCATTCCCCAACTAGTCCCGGCTACGTTCTCATTTCCTGAAGAGAACAATGAAAGCAAAAGGGTGAGCTCAACTAGTCCAGTAAGAAATATTATGACTAAGATAATGCAGAATAATTTATTGTTAGCCTTCAACAGTGTTAAACTGATAAAATATAACAAACATCAAATTTAACTGCAGCAGAACAAGCAATCTATTAGAAGAGTCAAGTAGAGCATGATATCTACTATCTTCTATGATTTAAAAGGTTTTTCATCACTTTTATCGCTGAGACTCAGCTTAATAAATAATTCACATCATCGAATCACCCCTGCACTAAGGCCAAGGATATTCATTAGTATCACGACCATAAATTATCCATGCAATACGGGCCACGGATATTCGTGTATTCATCAATGGTCATGATCATGCCAACAACTGTCCATCAATGCACTACGGGCCAATGAGGACTTTTACCACATCATTTGTAACATTACGGTCATGATTATACTGAATAATTCCTAGTCATAAACATACCAAGTCCATCTATGCACTACGGCCACAGATGACTTTCAACATAATATATGCACGAGGATGATGACAATGACATAAGAATTCAATTAAAAGAAAACAAAAGGATAAATTTTTAAAGATTTATAAATTAATTTATCCAGAATTCAATAATGTCCAAATTGTCAACATGATACTGTTTTGTGGAGTAAAATTTAAGAATAATATAGTATCAAAAATGATTTGGACTGAAAAGAAATCAATTTTTGTCATGAATAGTACCCCGAGTGAATAGTAACCGAGTGAATAGTACCCCATGAATAGTAACTTCTGGAATAGTAACCCCGTGAATAGTACCCTGGCATGAAAAAGTTAAACTTATCAAGAATGCTCAGAATAATATTTCCATGAAAAGATATTGGATGAAGCGCAAATATCATGGATATTCTACTAATTTCATGGAGTATAGAAGTCAAAACTTGAACAAAATGAGTATAGGATTCAAAATCTGAAACGAAATAATATTACTTACATACTATAGAGTATGGAAGAAAATATTATTTTATACGAATACTGAACAAAAATAATATCCCTTACCTTGAAAAGAAGAGTATTCCAACTGGTATAGCGGGGATATTCTTGAAGAAAACTTGCATTGTTTTCTACGCTCAAAACTTTCTTAAACTCTAAAGAAATATGCTCAAGATTATAGAAGAAAAATTCTCTGATTCTGGTGTGATTTTCAATTCTAACTAAGCATCCTATTTATAGGAGAATAGAAAGGATACTATTTAGAAAAATTATCACGGACCAACAGTATGATTTTTGGATGAACGCATCACGGGAAACTTGCAATTCTAAAACGTTCGTTTTAAAAAAAAATAATATTATAAAATTCAAGTAAAACAAATAACTTTATATATAATATAATATATTTTTTTTTCATAAAAAACAAAAAATATTATAATATAACATATATATTATATATCATATAATATATACATATAACACATATATATATATAATAATACTAATGATATTAACTCCCTCCTTGACTTTCAATTCCCTTCCTCCCCCGACATCTTAATTTTTCTCCCACCCCAATTCATTTTCAAACATGGACCCCATAGTGGGCCCCACCTATTATTATATATATATACCGAATAACCTTCTACCAGTTATTTTGAAAAATAGGTCAATGGGGGTCTAAATAATACGCCAATATTTTCAACAAATACTTCATAAAAATTACCTCAATATTTTTAACAACATTTATAATCATTATTATAATTCGCAATATTTAACAACTAGGTCGTTCCCAAGAAAGAGGGGGCTTTCCAATAAGGATTTCTCCCTATTGGCGCGCAATTAGGTGACCAAACCTCTCCTTGACAGAACTTATAGACATCGTCAATATTGCAAATAATATAATTAATAACTTTGTCGTCTCAATTATTGATTTAATAACATAAAATATTATGCAGATGATACTGTGACAATAATTGAATCAATAATATGAGAGATATGATGCAGCAATTATTGTAGCAATAATTGAGTATAACTGAGTGACATCTCACGTAAGCATCAATAATCAATACCGTGTGCTACTATGCAACCACGCCAGACATCGTACTTTTTAACACCGGTATTCCAACAAAGAAATGATAAACTTCCGCCGCTTTTTTCATGAAAAGATATTTCACATCTTTTCTCATTCCGATAATAATTACGTTGTTGGGTCCACTTAATGATTGTGTCATCATTTAATATTCCCTGTTAAAACGAATATTCCCCGACCAATCGAATATTATATAACAACTTGCTTACTTTGCAAAATTTATAAATATTACCCACAATTTTAATATTATAACAAATGAATACCATAATTATTCAAAATGATATTTATAGAAAAATTCATCTTTATTCATAAAAGTTGGGGTCTTACAACATCCCCTTCTTATAAAATTTCGCCCTCGAAATTAGGGTAAATACATGGTATGACAAATAGGTGAGGATACCTTGATTTCATTTCAGATTCTAACTCCCAGGTCATTTTCTCAACATCGTGGTTTCTCCACAAAACTTTGACTTGAGGTATAACCTTGGAGCGTAGAATATGTTCCTTCTTATCCAAGATTTTAATAGGTACCTCTTCATACGTTAAATCTTCCGCTATCTCGTCTGGTTCTAATTCAATAATGTGGTTCGGGTCTTTCACATATTTACGTAATATAGATATGTGAAAAACGTTATGAACACGAGACATACTTAAGCGGTAAGTGCGAGTCTATAGGCCACGCTCCTACTCGATCGAGGATTAAAATGGGCCAATGAATCGAGGATTGAGCTTTACTCTCTTTCAAAATCTCGTAACTCCTTTCCATGGAGCAACACGTAACAACACATGATCTCCAATATTGATTCCACGTCCCGCTCAACGAAGATCAAAGATAACTCTTTTATCGATCTTGTGAGGTTTTTATACGTTGTCGGATCGTTTGAATCTTTTTTGTAGTCATACGTACCAACTCCGGTCCTAATAACGTTGTTTCACCCACCTCATCCCAACATATTAGAGAACGACACTTTCTTCCATACAACGCCTCAAATGGAGTCATGCCAATACTTGCTTGATAACTGTTGTTGTAGGAAAACTCCATTAATGGTAAGAACTTGTTCCAACTTCCCTTGAAGTCAAGGACATAGAGTCTTAATAAATCTTTAAGAGTTTGAATAGTCCTCTCCGACTGCCCGTCCATTTGAGGATGATATGCCGAACTAAATCGTAAATCCATGCCCATAGCTTTTTGCAAACTAACCCAAAATCTTGAAGTGAATCTTGGGTCTCTATCAGAAACTATGGATACTGGCATACCACGCAATCTTACAAACTCGTTTATGTACATACGAGCAAGACGTTCAAGTGTATAAGTTTTTCGTATAGGTAAGAAATGAGCCGACTTGGTCAATCTATCAATAATGACCCAAATCGCATCTATGCCTTGAGAAACTTTAGGAAGACCAGTAACGAAATCCATGGTAATGTGTTCCCACTTCCATTATGGAATTTCAAGTGCTTGCAATGGACCATTTGGCACTTGATGCTCTGCCTTGACACGTTGACAAGTTAAACACCTTGAGATAAACTCTGCGATCTCTCTCTTCATATTGCTCCACCAAAATGTATTTCGAAGATCATGATACATTTTGGTACTTCCAGGATGGATTGTAAACGGTGTGTTGTACGCCTCCGTCATGATTTTATACTTTAAATCAGGGTCGTTAGAATCACAAAGTCTGGAGTTGACTCTAAGTATTCCTTCTTCATCGATTCTTGCTTCCGGGATCGCACCTTCTTGCACTTTCTTCCTCAAACGCATCAGCTCCAGGTCTGTAGCTTGAGCAACTTTAACTTTATCAATTAAAGTCGGTTCTACTCGTATATTCGTCATCATCACATGGGTCCCTAGAGTCTTTAACTCTATCTCCATCCTTTACAAGTCATATAAAATGGGCCTTTATGTTGACAATATCGCACTCGTACCCGCATATGATCTTCTACTCAATGCATCAGCTACCACATTCGCTTTTTTAGGATGGTATTGAATGGTATGATCATAATCTTTCAACAGTTCGAGCCTACGTCGTTGCCGCATGTTAACTTTCTTTTGAGTGAAGAAATAATTGAGGCTTTTATGATCCGTATAGATCTCCGCTTTCTCCCCATACAGGTAATGCCTCCAAATTTAAAGTGCGAAGACAACAGCTGCCAACTCTAGATCATGAATAGGATAATTCCTCTCATATTCTTTGAGTTATCGAGAAGCATAGGCTATGACTTTCCCATGTTGCATGAGAACACATCCTAACCCTTTGCTTGAAGCATCACCATGAGATGACAAATCCTCGTGAGCCGATGGTATTGCCGTAACAAAAAATAAATGAGTCTCTTCTTGAGTTCTTGAAAACTCTTCTCACATTCCACGCTCCAATGACATTCGTGTATTCATTAATGGTCATGATCATGCCAACAACTATCCATCAATGCACTACGGGCCAATGAGGACTTTTACCACATCATTTGTAACGTTACGGTCATGATTACACCGAATAATCCCTGGTCATAATTATACCAAGTCCATCTATGCACTACAAGACACAGATGGCCTTCAACAAAATATAAACATGAGGATGGTGACAATGGTATAAGAATTAAATAAAACAAGTTCAAGAATTAATTTATCTAGGAACTGATAACGTCCAAATTATCAACATGATACTGCTTTGTAGAGTAAAATTCAAGAATGCTCGGAAGAATATTTCCATGAAAAGATACTGGATGAAGCGCAAATATCAAGGATATTCCACTAATTTCATGGAGTATAGAAGTCAAAGTTTTAACCAACTGAGTATAATAAAGAATGGAATAACAAAAGAAATCACCATGCATGCGATAAACCGCACAGCAAAAGTTATTCCAATGTAATAATAAATAACGGAACCAGTCCCAAGCAGAAAATGCATGTGGATGTGATATTCCAACAAAATAATAAAGAATAGAATCAATCCGTAAGAAAACGCATGCAGACGGTGATATTACTATTCGATGTATAATAAATAATGGAACCAGTCCCACAGAACGCATGCATGCATGATATTCCAAATGTAATAATAAAGAATGAAATAATGTAAGAATTTCACCAAGTATAGGGTAGCTCACAGACATCAAAGTTATTCCAATAGAATAAAAAATAATGGAATAACAGAAGTTCTCTTCATGAATACAAAAGAAATAATACTCCTTACCGTAAAAGAAACTGAATATAAGAGTAGGGAAGTAGCAGAATACTTTTCTTATTTCTCTCTATAATTTCTCTCTCTAGAGTTTCAGTGAACTCGTAAGAAATAATGAAGGAATGAGCTTCTATTTATAGAAGAATGGACTAAATAGTAACTAATTCATGAACGATCCAGATTGATTTACTTTTAAACGTACGGTCCATATTGATTTACTATACAGTATAATAAAATATTCTAATAAAACAAAATCTTTTAATAAAATAACGTTATATATATAAATATATATATAATAAATATATATATATATATATATATACGTAATATGTGACCTGCCGTATAAAGGCAGGCACTAACTATATATATATAATAAAAACTAATCACCCCCGCCCCCCTCTTTTTTCCATCCAGATAAAACTATATATATATATATAATAAAAAACTTTTATATATATATATATATATATATATATATAGCACATGCAAACATGTATATGTATATTATAACAAAACACCCTCCTGACAAAATCCTTCCTCCATAAATTCAACAAATACTTCATAAAATCTCCTCAATATTTTTAACAACATTTATCATCATTATTATAATTCACAATATTAATCGACCAAATGTGTCGCTCCCCGAGAAAGAGGGCTTTCAATAAGAATTTCTCCCTATCATGCCAGCGCAATTAGGTGTCCAAACATTTCATTATGTAACTTCTAGACATCGTTAATATTGCAAATAATAATATTAATAACTTTGTCATCTCAATTATTGATTTAATAATATATAAAATATTGACAATAATTGAATCAAATAACGTGAGATATTATGCAAAGAATTATCGTAGCAATAATTGAACAAAACCGAGTGACTTCACGTAAGCATCAATAATCAAAATCGTGCTAAGCATTTGTGCAACTACGCCAGACATCGTATTTTTTAACACCGGGTGTTTCAACAGCTTAACTGTAAAACTTCCGTCGTTATTTTTATAAAGTATTTTTGTCGTTTTCTTAATCCGACAATAATTCCATTAGGGGTCCACCAATGATTGTCTTTGTTGCATTTAATATTCCTCCGTTAAAACGAATATTCCCCACCAATCGAATATTATATAACAACTCATGTTTTTGTAAAATTTATAAATATTACCCACAACTATAACATTATATCAAATTCATTTCATAATATTCAAAAATGATATTTATAGAAAATTCATTTTTATTCATAAAAGTTGGGGTCTTATAACCTCCCCTTCTTATGAAATTTCGCCCTCGAAATTAGGGTACGTACATGGTATTTCGAAGAGGTAAGGATACCTTAATTTCATTTCAGATTCTAACTCCCAAGTCATTTCCTCAACATCGTGGTTTCTCCACAAAACTTTGACTTGAGGTATAACCTTGGAGCGAGAATATGTTCCTTCTTATCCAAGATTTGAACAGGAACCTCTTCATATGTCAAATCTTCCGCTATTTCGTCCGGTTCTAACTCAATAATGTGGTTTGGGTCTTTCATATATTTACGTAACATGGATATATAAAAAATGTTATGAACACGAAACATACTTGTTGGTAAAGCGAGTCTATAGGCCACAGTTCCTACTCAATCGAGGATTAAAAATGGGCCGATGAATCGAGGATTGAGCTTTCCTCTCTTTCCAAATCTCGTAACTCCTTTCCATGGAGCAACACGTAACAACACATGATCTCCTATATCGAATTCCACATCCTTTCGATGAAGATCAGCATAACTCTTTTGTCGATCTTGTGAGGTTTTTATAGGTTGCCGGATCGTTTGAATCTTTTCTGTAGTCATACGTACCAACTACGGTCCCAACAACGTTGCTTCTCCCACCTCATCCCAGCATACTGGAGAACGACACTTTCTTCCATACAATGCCTCAAATGGAGCCATGCCAATACTTGCTTGATAACTGTTGTTGTACAAAAACTCCACCAATGGTAAGAACTTATCCCAACTTCCCTTGACGTCAAGGACACAGAGTCTTAATAAATCTTCAAGAGTTTGGATAGTCCTCTCCATCGCCAAATCCGCCTCAAGGATGATATGCCGAGCTAAATCATAAATCTGTGCTCAGCTTTTTTCGCAAACTAACCCAAAATCATGAAGTGAATCTTGGGTCTCAATCGAAACTATGGATACCGCATACCATGCGCCTTACAATCTCATTTATGTACATACGAGTAAGTCGTTCAAGTGTATAAGTTTCTCGATAGGTAAGAAGTGAGCGGACTTGGTCAATCTATCAACAATGACCCAAATCGCATCTATGCCTTTGAGAAACCTTGAGAAGACCAAAGAATTAAATCCATGGTAATGTGTTCCCACTTCCATTCTGGAATTTCAAGTGGTTGCAATGGAACTTTTGGTACTTGATGCTCCGCCTTGACTCGTTGACAAGTTAAACACCTTGAGATAAACTCCACTATCTCTCTCTTCATATTGCTCCACCAAAATGTATAACGAATATCATGATACATTTTGGTACTCCCAGGATGGATTGCAAATGGTATGTTATGCGCCTCCATCATGATTTTATACTTTAAATCAGGGTCGTTAGGAACACAAAGTCTGGAGTTGACTCGAAGTATTCCTTCTTCATCGATTCTTGCTTACGGATATAGCACATTCTTCTTGCACTTTCTTCCTCATACGCATCGACCCAAGTTCAGTAGCTCGAGCAAATTTTAACTTTATCAATTAAAGTCGGTTCTACTCGTATATTCTCCATCATCACATGGGTCCCTGGACTATTTAACTCTATCTCCATCCTTTGCAAGTCACACAAAATGGGCCTTTGTGTTGACAATATCGCACTCGTACTTGCATATGATCTTCTACTCAATGCGTCAGCTACCACGTTCGCTTTTCTAGGATGGTATTGGATGGTATGATCATAATCTTTCAATAGTTCAAGCCAACGTCGTTGTTGCATGTTGAGTTCCTTTTGAGTGAAGAAAAATTTGAGGCTTTTATGATCCGTAAAGATCTCCATCTTTTCCCCATACAAGTAATGCCTCCAAATTTTAAGTGCGAAGACAACAGCTGCTAACTCTAGGTCATGAGTAGGATAATTCCTCTCATATTCTTTGAGTTTTCTTAAGGCATAGGCTATAACTTTCCCATGTTGCATGAGAACACATCCCAACCCTTTGCCCGAAGCATCACTGTAGATGACAAATCCCTCCGAATCAGATGGTATTGTTAGAACAAAATTTGAAATGAGTCTCCTCGAAGTTCTTGAAAACTCTTCTCACATTCTTCGCTCCAACCGAACTTTGTATCTTTCCGAGTCAGCTGAGTTAATGGAGTAGCGATTCGAGAAAATCCTTCCACAAATCTCCGATAATAACCAGCTAAACCGAGAAAGCTACGTACTTCGGTCACTGATTTAGGTTGCTCCCAGCTTTGAATAGCTTCAATCTTTTCCGGGTCAACTGATATTCCATGACTTGATACTACATGCCCAAGGAATGCTACTTCCTTAAGTCAGAACTCATATTTCTTCAACTTGGCATAAAGCTTGTATTCACGAAGCTTTTGGAGTGTCAGCCTCAAGTATTGCTCATGATCTTCACGGTTTTTGGAATAAATAAGGATGTCATCAATAAAGACGACCACAAAGTGATCCAAATATTCCTTGAATACTCGGGTTCATCATATCCATGAAGGCAAGAGGAGCATTAGTCAATCCAAAGGACATGACTAGGAATTCATAATGCCCGCATTGAAGTTCTCGAAAGCCGCCTTTGAATGTCATCTGCTCTAATCTTCAATTGGTGATATCCAGAATGAAGATCAATCTTTGAAAAGAATTTAGCTCCTTGCAACTGGTCAAACAGGTCATCAATACGTGGCAATGGGTACCTATTTTTTATGGTGACATGATTCAACTCCCGATAATCAATACAAAGTCGCATACTCCCATCTTTCTTTTTCACGAATAGAACAGGAGAACCCCAAGGAGAAGTACTAGGACGAATAAAGCCAATGTCTAACAATTCTTGTAGTTGGGTCTTTAACTCCTGAAGTTCAATAGGAGCCATTCGATATGGAGCTTTGGAAATGGGTTTTTTATCGGGTTCAAGGTTGATACAAAATTCAATTTCACGCTCTGGGGGTAGGCCAGGAAGTTCTTCAGGGAATACGTCAGGGAATTTATTAACAATAGAAATATCATTCAAAACTGACGTATTTTTGTTTAAATCAGTGACATGAGCTAAGAAAGCTTGACATCCGTTTTTCAATAAACGAATAGCTATATGGCTTGAGATGACCATGATTGATTTTAATGGTTTGGTCGCTTGAATTCGCATAATAGGTTGATTAGGAATATGAAAGCTAACAACCTTACGAAAACAATCAATTTTTACATGATGAGTAGAAAACCAATCAATCCCTAGAATCACGTCAAATGCGAGTATTTTTAATGAAATAAGATCGACAGGTAATATGAGGGTACCGATTTGAACCAAACAAGACTTATAAACAGTGGATGTAATGAAGGTTTCTCCCAATGGAGTTTCCACAAATAAGTCAAAGTCTAATTTCTCCGGAGTCAAATTTAATCGTTGAGCGCAAGTAGGAAAAATAAAAGAATGGGTAGAACCGGTATCAAATAAAGTATAGACTTCGCTAGAGTTTATGATAAGCTTACCCGTGATGACCTCATTCGGGTTCCTTACTTTCTGGGAGGTCATAAAAAACGCTCTCCCTTGCACTACCAGCTTTGACTTTTCTGGGTTGGCCTTTGGTGCCTCCATCCTAGCTGAACTTGTCTTCGGTGAACGACCAAATCGGGCTAAGTGACCTTTTCTTCCATAATTATAACATGATTTGGACGGCATCGCGCAGTTTGGACTGATGTGTCCCTCCCCTCCGCATTTGAAGCATATGATAGGTGGTCGTTCTCCTTCCTTAACAATGGGTGCTGGTGCTGACGTCTTTCCATCATTGTTGAATCTTCTCTTCTTGAAATATCCATTCTTATTATTTTGGCCCTGATTACCACCGAAGTGGTTACCATTTCTGGCCTATTGATTCCCTCCACGCTTGTTGTCACCGCTTCATGATCGCTCTCGCAGTATTATCATTTTGTCACCGCTCTCTTTTGGTTGCGTTGACTCGTTATCGCGCTCCACTAATCGAGCCCTATTTACAACATCCGAATACAAACACAGCTTTATGAGAAATAAGATGTTGGCGTCCCTCTTCAAACCTCTCTAAAAACATCCGCGTCATTCTCTCTTCATTATCCACCAAGTGGGACGCAAACAGGGATAACTAGGCAAACTTTGCTTCGTACTGCGACACGGTCATATTATTATGTTCCAACTTGATGAACTCCACCTCCTTCATGTGACGAATACTTTCGGAAAGTACTTGTCGTTGAATAGTTCTTGAACTTCTCCCAAGACATTTTCAAAAGGGCAGTTGAGTATGCTTTACCGATTCCCACCAAGAATCTGCCTCTCTCGCAACATAAAGCGCGTAAAGGAACCTTTTGTTCCTCGGAGCATCCCAAGACATCAAATATCTTGGTGATCTGCTTTATCCATGCTTTCGCCTTAAGTGGTTTTGGCTCTCCAACAAACTCCAGTGGTCCCAGCTCCTTAAACTGTTTAGCGGTGACCGTCCGAGAGTTTCCAGTGGTCCCACCTACATTTTGAACAGGAGCCGCTCTCGCCTTCTGTTGCATGAATTGCATAAAGCTGCTAAACATTCCATCATTCATCATTTGGTCAGTGTTGTTATTTGCATGAGGATTGTCGCCTTCCTGATGCACATTATCCTGATTATTGATATGTGGTGAATCAACGGTCGCCTGTGCTCCATTTCTATTCTCAACATTCTCGGATGTCATTTTCAGATACTGCCATAAAATAAAAGGTTAATTGACATGTAACATATTATCCCTATATTCTGACCGACCAATTAAATACAAAAAATAACTTAGGTAGGTCATACTAGCGAAGGAATTCCCCGTCTCTCCCCTCCTAGTTCTATTCTCACATCTTAGCCAGGGATCATATCCCTAAACTCGATACTAACCGTGATGCCCCCAAATTAGGTATACATCACCCATCTTGAGTCGCCAGATACATGGTATGTAATTCAAATACAACTTAATAATACAAATCATAATGTACAATACGACAAAACATAAACTGTGAATTTGAATACAAATATTGTCTACTAGAGAGTATACAAACTCAAAAGGAGTCCTCATTACAATTATTATCACACTATTTCACATAATAGTGAGGACTACTAATGCACCATCTAGGACCATCACTCTGTTCCCCGACTAGTCCCAGCTACGTTCTCATTTCCTGAAGAGAACAATGAAAGAAAGGGTGAGCTCAACTAGCCAGTAAGAAATATTATGACTAAGATAATGCAGAATAATTTATCGTTAGCCTTCAACAGTGTTAAACTTATAAAATATAATAACTATCAAGTTTAACTGCAGCAGAACAAGCAATCCATTAGAAAAGTCAAGTAGGGAATAAAATCTACTATCTTCTATGATTTAAAAGGTTTTCATCACTTTTATCATTGGGACTCACTTTTAAAAATAATCCACATCATCGAATCACCCCGCACTACTACCAAGGATATTCTTTAGTATCACGACCATAAATTATCCATGCATTACGCCCAATGACATTCGTGTATTCATTAATGGTCATGATCATGCCAACAACCGTCCCATCAATGCACTACGGGCCAATGAGGACTTTTACCACATCATTTGTAACGTTACTACTATGCCATGATTACACCGAGTAATCCTCGGTCATAATCATACCAAGTCCATCTATGCACTACAAAACCACAAATGACTTTCAACAAAATATAAACATGAGGATGATGACAATGATATAAGAATTCAATAAAACAAGTTCAAGAATTAATTTATCTAGGAACTGATAACGTCCAAATTGTCAACATGATACTGCTTTGTAGTGTAAAATTCAAGAATGCTCAGAAGAATATTTCCATGAAAAGATACTGGATGAAGCGCAAATATCAAGGATATTCCACTAATTTCATGGAGTATAGAAGTCAAAGTTTTAACCAACTGAATATAATAAAGAATGGAATAACAAAATAAATCACCATACATGCGATAGACCGCACAGACAGGTTATTCCAATAGAATAATAAATAACGGAACCAGGTCCGACGTAAAATGCACAGACATGATATTCCAACAAAATAATAAAGAATGGAACCAGTCCCAGTAAAATGCATGCATGTGATATTCCAATGTAATAATAAAGATCGGAACCAAACCGACGAAAACGCATGCATGTGATATTCCAATGTAATAATAAAGATCAAACCAGTCCCAGATAAAACGCATGCATACGATATTCCCAAATGTAATAATAAAGACCGGAATAATGTAAGAATTTCACCAAGTATAGGGTAGCTCACAGATATGAGTTATTCCAATGTAATAATAAATAATGGAATAACAGAAGTTCTCTTCATGAATACCAAAGGAAATAACACCCCTTACATTAGTAGGAGATTGAATACTGCAGTAGTGTAGTAACAAAATACTCTTCTTCGTTCTCTCTTATTCTCTCTATACTTTCTCTCTCTATAGCTTGAATGAATTCGTGAAAAATAATGAAGAACTAGGCCTCTATTTATAGAAGATTTCTAGCTTAACACTTGCAATGTGAAAAGGCAAGCGGCTTGACGTCTGGTGATGTGAAAAGAACAGTGGTTTGACGCCTGAAATGTGAAACACCAAGTGGTTTGACGCCTGTAATGTGAAACACCAAGTGGTTTGACACCTGTAATGTGAAAAGACAATTGGTTCGACGCCTGTAATGTGAAACGACAATTGGTTCGACGCCTGTAATATGAAACGGCAAGTGGTTTGACGTCTGGTAAAGGTAATTACTATCACGAAAGAGACTCTTAGATGATGACATATACGGCCCCCATAGAATAACCAAATTTACCACAAACGTCTCATAATAGACTCTTTATATACATCAAGGATTGAATAAATATTACCACAAATCATTTTATTTTTAATCAACACATATTTAATCTTTCAACAATTATTAATCATTAATATTATAACTCATCGTCTCAATTATTGATTTAATAATATAACATATTATACTGATGATAATCGTGACAATAATTGAATTAATAATATAAGAGATATGATACAAAGAATTATCGTAATAATAATTGAGTATAACCGAAAGTGACTTCTCACGTAAGCATCAATAATCAATACCGGTATATACTATGCAACCACGCCAGTATTACTATACTTTTACTACCGGGTAGTTCAACAGTTTTAACGGTAACACCTCCGTAGATTATTTTTATATAGAAAAATAATTTTGTCGCTTTTCTAACTACGATAATACTTCCGCTAGGGGTCCACCAATGATTGTCTTTGTCGTCTTTAATATTCCCCACCAATCGAATATTATATAACCACTTGCTTACTTCGTAAAATTTGTAAATATTACCCACAACTATAACATTATATCAAATCAACACCATAATATTCAAAAATATAATTCGAGAAAATTTTTCTTTATTCATAAAAGTTGGATGGTATAATCATAATCTTTCAACAGTTCAAGCCAACGTCGTTGTCGCATGTTGAGTTCCTTTTGAGTGAAGAAATATTTGTGTATTCATTAATGGTCATGATCATGCCAACAACTGTCCATCAATGCACTACGAGCCAATGAGGACTTTTACCACATCATTTGTAACATTACGGTGATGATTACACCGGATAATCCCTGGTCATAATCATACCAAGTCCATCTATGCACTACAGGCCATATATGACTTTTAATAAAATATAAACATGAGGATGATGACAATGATATAAGAATTCAATAAAACAAGTTCAAGAATTAATTTATCCAGGAACCAATAACGTCCAAACAGTCAACATGATATTGCTTTGTAGAGTAAAATTCAAGAATGCTCAGAAGAATATTTCCATGAAAAGATACTGGATGAAGCGCAAATATCAAGGATATTCCACTAATTTCATGGAGTATAGAAGTCAAAGTTTTAACCAACTGAGTATAATAAAGAATGGAATAACAAAAGAAATGACCATGCATGCGATAGACCGCAAGACAGGCGGAGTTATTCCAATGTAATAATAAATAACGGAACCGGTCCCACAGTAAAAGCGTCTGATGCGGGATATTCCAAATGTAATAATAAAGAAAAGAACCATATCCCAGCATAAAACGCATGCATACGATATTTCGACGAGAATAATAAATAATGGAACCAGTCCCATAACGCACGCATGTGATATTCCAATGTAATAATAAAGAATGAAATAACAGAAGAATTTCACCAAGTATAGGGTAGCCCGCGTATACAGGTTATTCCAACAGAATAAAAAATAATGGAATAATAGAAGTTCCTTCATGAATACAAAAGAAATAATACTCCTTACTGTGACACCCCCAAATCCGGGTACTTCAATTCCACGGGATTTGGTGTTCACTGTACAAATATCATCTATCTATCTACCCATAATAAATGCAAACCATGCAATAGATAGAAATAATAATAAATCTCCACTTATGGGGTTACATCAACTACATAATAAATACAATCCCAGGTTACTCTAACCTTAAACATCTGTGCGGAATCATAAACAATTAAGTCTTAAACAACATCATTAACTTAAGTTTTAAACAAATACATCATCATATAAAACAACAAGTCTTCATCACTTGTTAACCTTGCCTTGCCTTTACTAGTAGAAGGTTCAATTCTTCTTTCGGTTTAATAACTGCAATGTTATTATTACGCAAGAGTGAGCACAAATGCCCACAAGTATAACAATGAAATAACAAAGATAATAACATGCGAGTGAATCAAAGACATCCTGAATAAAAGCTCAACTTTTGAATCAAGAATGAATAACAAGAATCAAAAGATTTACGAGGGTCATAAGACTTTGAACTATGTCCTAGGTTATCAAGGGTTATACTTGAAACCTTTAACGATCATAAGACTATGGACCTTTCTACTGCATTTTGGGGGATCAAATTTCAGTACCATCATGTGCACAATATCTTAACGCTTAACGCACAAGTAAATCCCTTTGCAGGGTTGTTCATCTCAATTTGACATTCGAGTCCGCACCAAAGGAAGTTTTGTTTGGATAATTCATCAAGGGTTCTGAAATTTAGAACGCTCATCAACTATGGACTAGTCGAATCAATAAGGGTTCGCTAGTCTAATAAGGTTCAATAATAATAATATTCAAATTGAATAATAATCTCAGGAAGTATACAATAGAATAATTATTGTATAACTGAATCATGCTTTGAAAAGATAATCAATCTTTAATATAACATTTGAACTTGAATAATAGTAATGATAATTTACTCGAGGTAAATAATAAACTTGAACAATAATGACAAGTAGGGTTAGGAAACTTGCCTCGTGCGTAGGCTAAACGATTACTACTTAGCTCACCACAAATCCTACACACATACCATATGTATTCACGACATTCATTAGTTACATTTTCACTTAATTATTTAATATAAACTCTACTTTATTTAACAAATCATTACCCTTCTAATTTAATTACTTAATTAAATTAGAATATTTTCATTCTCTTACTATTATTACACTTTCGAATAAATTATTTCATAATAATTTCCATCGAATATTTATTTTATTCCATAAACATCTCAATTAAAATATTTACTTTATTTTATAAATATTTTAATAATAATTTTCATCGAATATTTATTTTATTCCATAAATATCTCAATTAAAATATTTAATTTAGTTTATAAATATTTTAATAATAATTTTCATCGAATATTTATTTTATTCCATAAATATCTCAATTAAAATATTTAATTTATTTTATAAATATTTTAATAATAATTTTCATCAAATATTTATTTTTTTTTATTTTTTTATTTATTTTTATTTTATTTTTTATTTATTTATTTATTTGATCACGTAAGGTGGTATTTTAGTTTGGTAACGCCACGAAGCGGGTTACCTAAGCTCATTTTTTTGATTTCATAGCTTCTCGAGTCATGAACATAACAAGGCCAAATTAGACCAAAAATCAATCACACGTAAAATTATATGTGAATATGGCCATAACTTCCAATTAGTTATTTTTTTACACTAATTTAGACTTACCCAATCATTGTAATACATATATAATCATTACTTAACCCATCTAGTATGATTTTTAACAAGTTACAACACATAATTTGCAAAATCAACACATTTACTTTCACCGTTTTCTTGATGTTCTTGAAGGTTTTGAAAATAAAACATGAAAATTGTCCTCTGACGATTCGTTATAACACCTAATCCGTTTATTTAAACTTTTGGTCTCTTCAGTATCAACATGCATAATAATATACGACGAGTGTAAAATTTAGGGATAATATACGATCAATACATAAAATACCACGATAAGGCCATATGGTCAAAACCCAAACTCAGAAATTTTGAAATAAAGCAGTCATCGATTATGAAACTTATGATATGGTTTACAAAATATATATAATTAAATACGATGTGATGTGCTATAACACATACAAAACCCATAATCATTATTCCTATCTCAATTACGTAGGCTTTACAAGATGAATGAAAGCCATTTTCATAAAACTCAAATAACGTAAAAATAGAATTTGGTTTGGAGAAATTACCCGAGTATAGATTAAGAAGAGGTGATCCAAAATGATCCTTTCACAATTACCCGATGATTACACACTCACAATATCTCTAATTCTCACAAATTTTCTCCGATAAATTCTCAATCTCTCTCCTCTCTCTTCTTCCGACTTAGAATAATAAAAGAAAAGAAAAGAGAACGTCAGTATTATAAGAACTCGATCGACGCGCTAATAATGGTCAATTAATCTTGGCCATGGGTAATCGCTAGTAACCCCCACTAAGGCCATGTTTGGCTAGCATAATAGATTTCAAAACTCCTTTAATTTAATAAAGCTTTATCATAAAGTTTAATTCACGTCACACCTACTTCACAACAATAATTCATATATCTTATTTAATATAAATAAAATATAATAACTTCTCATAAATTCACATAGTCATATATTTAATTTTCTTATTAATTAATTATATTAAATTATTAAATCTCTAATTAATAAATAAATTAATTAGAATACCATCACGCTTAATTAAATAATTCATTTAATTCAATAAGCTAACATAATTACATACTTGATAATAAAAACTCTCTACCTTAATTTAATAAATGTAACACATATAATTAAATTAATCTACCACAATTAAATCAATTAATTATTTAATCTAATAATTAAATCATCGAAAAATATTTATTTAATTCAATAAATATTAAAATTAATTACAAAATTCTCATTCATCACATCTTTCCCTCTTAAAAGGATTATGTCCCCAGAATCACGACTCAATAAATTCAATTCGCTACATTCTCCCCTTTACAAAGATTATGTCCCCAGAATCGGTTACACGTAATTAAGTAAATAAATGAGGTAATTCTTCATTATATTCTCTTCGAGTTCCCACATAGCTTCATCGGCGTTGTGGTTCCTCCAAATTACCTTAATGTAAGGTATAACTTTATTTCCGAGAACTTGTTCTTTTCTGGTAAACAATTTGGACAGAATTTCTTCGTAAGATAAGTCTTTCTCAAAATGTAGGGGTTCATATTCAATTACATGCTTGTAATCGGCCAGTAGGGTCGTGTCTACGGAAACATGGAAGACGTTGTGGACATTCTCGAGTGCTTAGAGGTAAGGCTACCTCGTGACGCAACTTCTCCGATTCTTCTCAAGATTTCAAAGGGTCCAATGAATCTTGGGCTCAATTTCCCTTTCTTTCCGAACTCGATCTTCCCTTCTAGGAGAGACCTTCAAGAAAACATAACTACCGATTCAAACTCGATATTTTTACGATGTGGATCAACAGATTTCTTTTGTCGATCTTGAGCCGCTACCAATGTGTTTCCGGATCACTTTGACTATTTCTGCTCATCTCATTGTACCAATTACGCCCTAGCAATTGTCTTTCACCAACTTCATCCCAATGAAAGCGAGTTCTCGCACTTTCTTTCAGATAACGCTTCGTAAGGCGACATGCCTATACTAGCGTAGTAACTCGTTGTTGTAGCCAACTCTCTACTAATGTAGGTGATCATCCCAATTTCTTTTAAAGTCCATCACATGTGCTCTTAGCATATCTTCTAATGTCTGAATTGTTCTCTCACTCATCTCAAATGCTTTGAGGGGTGGTAAGTCAGACTCATTCGCAATTGCGTACCCATGCATTCCTGAAGACGTTTCCAGAAATTTGATGTGAAGCGCGGATCCCTATCTGAAACAATTGATACCAGAACTCCGTGCCTCGAAACAATCTCTTTTACGTATAGCCTCGCCAACTGATCTAAGTTGAATCTTATTTTGATTGGAAGGAAGTGTGCGGATTTCGTCAGTCGGTCAACGATAACCCATACTGCATCGTAGCCTTTCTGAGTCGTCGGAAGGCCAACCACGAAGTCCATTGTAATATGTTCCCATTTCCATTCTGGGATTTCTAACGGTTGTAGCAATCTACTCGGTCTCTGATGTTCTGCTTTTACTTTCTGAAAGGTCAGACACTTGGCAACACATTCTGCAACATGGCGTTTCAAATTCGACCACCAAAAATGTTGTCGAAGATCTTGATACATCTTTGTACTACCTGCGTGAATCGAATATCTCGAACTATGAGCCTCACTCAGAATTTCTTCCTTAATTTCTTGTATTGGCGGAATCCAGATTCTATTTTCAAATCTCAGTATTCCTTCCTTATCCATCTTAAATCTTGGTTCGGTTCCTTCAGATATCTTCTTTGTCACCTTTTTATATTCTTCATCCTGAAGCTGAGCCTCCTTTACTTTATCTAGTAGAGTTGTACCAGATTGCATCTGAAATAACTTCTCATCAATCTCCATAGGATACTTCACTTCCAACTCCGCCTCCATTTCGTAATTAGCTCCTCCCGAGCGCTTAACATCATCAATTTCTCACGACCCTTTCTACTTAAGGAGCTCAAGAACCACATTTGCTTTCCCCTGATGGTATAAAATCTCACAACGTAATCCTTAATTAATTCCAACCATCTTCTTTGACGATGTTCAAATCCTTCTAGCATGTGAAAATATATTTTAACTCTTATGGTCCGTATATATTTCACACTTCTCCCCAGAGAGATAGTGCCTCCAAATTTTTAAAGCAAAAACAACTGCAGCTTAACTCCAAGTCATGGGTCTGATATCCTTCTCGTAATCCTTCAATTGTCATGATGCATACATTGCAATGACTTTGTCGTTTTGCATCAACACACACCAAAGTCCTTTATGCGATGCATCATCTATAAACAACAAAATTTCCTCAGATCATCCTAAGAGATAACATACAGGCCGTACTCAACCTCTTCTTCAATTCTTGAAAACTTTCCTCACACTTATCCGTCCAAACAAATTTCACAAACTTTTCGAGTTAAATTCGTTAATCTGAGTTGCGATCTTGGAAAAGTCTTGTATGAACCTTCTATAGTATCCCCGCCAATCCAAGAAAACTTCAGACTTTCGATGGCGTCCCTCGCCATTGATCCCAAGCTTAATCACGGCTTCGACTTTGGATGGATCTACCAAAATTCCATTTTATCGATCACGCGCCCAAGAAATTGCACTGCTCAATCCAAAATTTGCATTTCAAAACTTGCATACAACTTTTCCCTTCTCAATACTTCCAACGTTAATCTCAAATGCTCTTCGTGTTCTTCTTTGGTTTTCGAATAGACCAAAATGTCATCTATAAATACCACTACGAACTTATCCAAAAATGGCTTGAACACACCATTCATTAGTCCCATAAATGCTGCAGGAGCATTCGTAAGACCAAACGACATTACTAAAAATTCATAGTGACCGTATCGTGTTCTCGAACGCAGCCTTTGGTACATCCTCCTACCTCACCTTCAATTGATGAGAACCGCTTCAAGTCTATCTTGGAAAAGTATCTCGCTCCTTCAATTGATCAAACAGTCGCGTCGATCCTCAGAATGGATATTTGTTCTTAATCGTGACCTTATTCGGGCCTCTCATTGTCAATGCAGAGTCGCATCGATCCATCCTTCTTTTTCATTAAACAACACCGGCGCTCCCCACTACGATACGCTTCGGTTGAATGTACTTCTTGTCCAATAATTCTTGTAGTTGTACCATTAATTCCTTCATCTCTCTCGGTGCCATTCGGTATGGTGCCTTCGATATTGGAGCGCTCCGCGCCAAATCGATTACGAAATCTACCTCTCTATCTGGTGGAAGTCCTGGTAAATCGTCTGGAAATACGTCGACGAAGTCCCTCACAATCGGTATTTCTTCTACCTTCGGATTCTCTTTTCAACTGTCGACTATGTAAGATAAGCATCCTACACAGCCTTGTCTTAATAACTTCCTGGCCTACATCATCGTCAGACAACTCGCTTGTCTAGGTGACTTGCTACCATAAAACACAACCTTTGATGGAGTCATAAGGTTAATACACTTCTTTTAGCAATCAATTACAGCCCCGTAATTGAATAACCAGTCCATTACCAAAATAACGTCAAATTCCCCAAGTCGAATAGGTATAAGATCTACGTTCATGATATTACCCTTAATATCCACTCTACAGTTCTTAAACACGTACTTAACAAGAATTATCTCCCTATTCGCAATTTCTATATTCATGGGATATTCCAACTCATCCATAAGCAAATCTAAACTATTAGCAAAGTCTTTGGATATAAAGTAACAAGTAGCACCAATCAAATAAAACATAAGCATTAATTTCATTGATCGGAATGATACCGACACCACATCACGAGATTGGATTGCATCCTCGCATCATCATATTGAAAGTTCGCTGGTGCGGGCTTTTTGTTGCGGTTGGTCCGGTGATGGTTAAGGCATTTCCACCGTTATTTCCCGGTTTCCTCCCCGATCCCGACCCTCCCGATCCCTTCTTGGGACAATCTCTTGCCGATGGTCCTTCGAACCACAAGTAAAACAAGCACCCTTCTTTGGTTTGATAGTTTGGTGCTATGTGGCCTTCCATCCCACAATTGTAAAGACACTCTTTTTTCCTTTCATACAAACTCCCAGATGGGCTTTCCCGCAAGTCGGGCATGCTTCAATTCTTTTCTTCTAACTACCTTGCTGATTCCCCGATGATGAGCTGTCGTTCCACCTTTTCTTCTGATTGAAATTTCCACCTCCTGTGCCACTTCCACTGACCTTGTTATTTCCTTCACCTTCATTCTTCTTCTTCTTTTGATCTTGATTGTACTTGGTCATCGCATCGCTTCCTCCTTCAGTGAGGATGGCCTTTTCCAGAACTCCAGCAAACATGTTTAGCTGAAACATTGATACCTTGCTGTACACCCAAGGCTTTAGTCCTTGCTCAAACCGTCTCGCCTTCCTCTCATCCGTGTGAACTTGATACAGGGCAAACCTTGCCAATTCGTTGAATTTAGCCGCATAGTCAGGCACGCTCATATTTCCCTGCTTCAACTCTAGAAATTGAACCTCCATCTGGTTTTGTGAACTAGTTGGGAAATATATTTCGAAAAACATCTCTTTAAATCTCTCCCACGTAATTATACCTTCACCTCCTCGCACTTTGTTTGCTTGCCACCAGTAGCTAGCCTCGCACTTCAAAGATAAACGCTGCAAAAGCAATCTTCGGTCTTCTAAACCCTAGCAACGTCCGAAAACCTTCTCCATTTCCATAACCCACGTTTTTGAGCCTCGATTGGGTTCATGGAACCTTTGAACTCTGGGGTCCCACCGCCTTGAAGTCTTTAAACGTTGTGTTTGGTGGAGCTTGCGGTTGATTATTCATGGCTCCAGTCAGTAAGTTCACCAACTGCTGAACGGGATTAGCGTTGGCATTATTGTTATTATTGGTTGACTCTTCCTGAGCCGGGTGACGTTGTTGTCTTCTCCCTCGTGCATTTTTCTGTTAAATAAACGCTTATTAGAACTTTATTTATTTCTCTAAATAGTTAAGGCATTACTTAACAATTTAACATATCACTTAACACATCATCTCAAACAACTTGATATATTTGCATTCAAATCAAAGTTTTAACATTAAACGATAAAGATAACCGCTATTTACATCAACTATCCTCGAATAAAGAATCCACAGATTTAAAACATTCAAATATTCTTTCCTCCATAAACACGCCGTAATTTACATATAAAAACTAATTAAGTCTTTCACATAATTAAACAAATTCTATCACTTCATCAAGGTGTCAATAGTCTTTGCCACGCCCCGCTCATCCATGATACGAGACATCATCCTGCGATCCAGCATATACGATGGAAGTCCTTTGAACTGAATGGGGTACCTCAAAACTCGATCTTGGGCCTCATCCATTACATGATTAAGTGTAGAATATGTCTCTTCAAGCTTTGCCTTCTTTGCACGACTATCATCTTCTGCACGATCAGCTCGACGCGATTCTCTTACCCATCCTTTTTCTGCTATGTTCAGTCTTTCGGAGGTTTCCTTTAGTTCCTTCTTCAGCTTTTCTATCTCCTCGGTCTTATCTTCAGTTTGACCCTTCTCATGGACCAAATCCCATTCTACATTTGCCAAATCGAGAGTGAAGAGTCAAAATCTCCTCTCCTTCCTCTTTGTAGTAATATCTTTGAATAACCGCTTGCTCGGTCAAATCCTCGACCTCGCCTCGTAACTCCACGCTACTACGGTCAGATAACGTGTCATACATCTCAAAGATCAATCTGTGTACCGTGGTAACTCCTCTTCTTCCTCTTCCTCTTCCTCAACAAATTCCTCCTCGTGATCCTCCTAAGGATCGGCCTCTGCTCATGCTCCCACCAACAATCGGTGATCAATGGAGATGACTCCCTCTGTACCAGTTGCTCCCTAACGACATGAATGTCTCGGGGCTCCTCCTCTATTGGTACTATAGGTACACGGGGTTCTTCCTCCCCAACTTGACTAGCTTCTCCAACATTCGACATCCTGACAACAAAATTTTAAGTTTTAGTTACTAAGTCGTATCATCTAACGCATACTTTAACACATAAACACATAAGGTCTTTTATTATCTTCAATGAATTACATAAATTCGTTTCTTATAACTCGATAAGAGTTTTGCATCACTATCTTCTTTCATAAGGCTACTACCTAAGGTTGTTCCCCCACCTAAGGTTCATAACCTACAGCTCTGATACCAACTTGTCACACCCACAAATCCGGGTACTTCAATTCCACGGGATTTGGTGTTCACTGTACAAATATCATCTATCTATCTACCCATAATAAATGCAAACCATGCAATAGATAGAAATAATAATAAATCTCCCCTTATGGGGTTACATCAACTACATAATAAATACAATCCCAGGTTACTTTAACCTTAAACATCTGTGCAAAATCATAAACAATTAAGTCTTAAACAACATCATTAACTTAAGTTTTAAACAAATACATCATCATATAAAACAACAAGTCTTCATCACTTGTTAACCTTGCCCCTTTTTTTACTAGTAGAAGGTTAAATGTTCTTTTCTTTTCGTTCTTAATCGCAATGTTATTATTACGCAAGAGTGAGCACAAATGCCCATAAGTATAACAATGAAATAACAAAGATAATAACATGCGAGTGAATCAAAGACATCTCGAATAAAAGCTCAACTTTTGAATCAAGAATGAATAACAAGAATCAAAAGATTTACGAGGGTCATAAGACCTTGAACTATGTCCTAGTTATCAAGGGTTATACTTGAAACCTTTAACAATCGTATAAGACTATGGACCTTTCTACTCGTATTTGGGGGGATCACCCTTAGTACCATACATGCACAATATCTTATCGCTAACGCATAAGTAAATCCTTTTACAAGGTTGTTCATCTCAATTTGACATTCGAGTCCGCACTCAAAGGAAGTTTTGTTTGGATAATTCATCAAGGTTCTAAAATTTAGAACGCTTTATCAACTATGGACTAGTCGAATCAATAAGGGTTCGCTAGTCTAATAAGGTTCAATAATAATAATATTCAAATTGAATAATAATCTCAGGAAGTATACAATAGAATAATTATTGTATAACTGAATCATGCTTTAAAAAGATAATCAATCTTTAATATAACATTTGAACTTGAATAATAGTAATGATAATTTACTCGAGGTAAATAATAAACTTGAACAATAATGATAAGTAGGGTTAGGAAACTTGCCTCGCAAGTAGGCTAAACGATTACTACTTCGCTTCACCACAAATCCTACACACATACCATATGTATTCACGACATTCATTAGTTACATTTTCACTTAATTATTTAATATTAACTCTACTTTATTTAACAAATCATTACCCTTCTAATTTAATTACTTAATTAAATTAGAATATTTTCATTCTCTTACTATTATTACACTCGAATAAATTATTTCATAATAATTTCCATCGAATATTTATTTTATTCCATAAACATCTCAATTAAAATATTTACTTTATTTTATAAATATTTTAATAATAATTTTCATCGAATATTTATTTTATTCCATAAATATCTCAATTAAAATATTTAATTTAGTTTATAAATATTTTAATAATAATTTTCATCGAATATTTATTTTATCCCATAAATATCTCAATTAAAATATTTAATTTATTTTATAAATATTTTAATAATAATTTTCATCAAATATTTATTTTTTAATTTTTTTTTATTTTTTATTTATTTATTTATTTATTTGATCACGTATGGTAATTTAGTTTAGTAACGCCACCACGGGCGGGGTTACCTGAACTCATTTTCTCGGTTTAGCTTCTGCGATTCATGAACATAACAAGGCCAAATTAGACCAAAAATCAATCACACGTAAAATTATACATGAAATATGGCCATAACTTCCAATTAGTTATTTTTTACAAATTTAGACTTACCCAATCATTGTAATACATATATAATCATTACTTAACCCATCTAGTATGATTTTTAACAAGTTACAACACATAATTTTGCAAAATCAACACATTTACTTTCACCGTTCTTGATGTTCTTGAAGGTTTTGAAAATAAAACATGAAAATTGTCACTACTGGATTGAAGTTATAACACCGAATCCGCTTTATTTAAACTTTG
Organism: Panax quinquefolius; assembly: GCA_020205615.1. NCBI lineage: Eukaryota > Viridiplantae > Streptophyta > Magnoliopsida > Apiales > Araliaceae > Panax > Panax quinquefolius. The sequence goes on along the minus strand of CM035171.1, from coordinate 99,899,653 downwards.
GTCTCTTCGTATCAACGTGCATAATAATATACGAGTGTAAAATTTAGGGATAATATACGATCAATACATAAAATACCACGTATAAGGCCATATGGCCAAAACCCAAACTCAGAAATTTTGAAATAGCAAGTCATCGTATTATGAAACTTATGATATGGTTTACAAAATATATATAATTAAATACGATGTGATGTGCTATAACACATACAAAACCCATAATCATTACTCCTATCTCAATTACAGAGGCTTTACAGTATGAATGAAAGCCATTTTCATAAAACTCAAATAACGTAAAAATAGAATTTGGTTTGGAGAAATTACCCAAAGTTATAGATTAAGAAGAGGTGATCCAAGATGATCCTTTCACAATTACACGATGATTACACACTCACAATATCTCTAATTCTCACAAATTTTCTCTGATAAATTCTCAATCTCTCTCCTCTCTCGCTTCTTCCGGACTTAGAATAATAAAAGAAAAGAAAAGAGAACGTCAGATTATAAGAACTTCGATCGACGCCAATAATAATGGTCGATTAACTTGGGTTATTGGTAAATCGTGGCGCCCCTAAAATTAGGTATCGTCACCCATCTTGGGTCGCCACTTACATGGTACATAAATTCAAATACAACTTACTAACATAACTGCGCGTAGTATACAATACGACATAAACCGTGAGTTTGAATACAAATATTGTCTACTAGATATTATACAAACTCAAAAGGAGTCCTCATTACAACTATTATCACACTATTTCACGAATAGTTAGGACTACTAATGCTATCCTCTCGACCATTACTCCGCTTCCCCGACTCGTCTCCAGGCTATGTTCTCATTTCCTAAAGAGAACAAAGGAAAGAAAAGGGTGAGCTCAACTAGCCCAATGAAGAAATATTATGACTAAGATAATGCGTAATAAATTATCATTAGCCTTCAACAATGTTAAACCGATAAAATACAATAGACAACCAGCTTTAATCTGCAGCCGAATATGCAATCCATTAAAAGAGTCAAGTAGAAAATAAAGTCTACTATCTTTTAGGTTTTAAAAGGTTTTCATAAATTTTTATCACTAAGACTCGGTTTAATGAATAAACCACAATATCTAATCATCCCCGTACTTACTGGTCAAGGATTTTCATCAAATTATCAATGGTCACGACTATACCGAATCACCCCGGTCATAATCATACCAAAAACTATCCATCAACGCATTACAGCCATCGAGGACTTTTATCACATCATTTATAACAAGCCATGATTATACCGAATGATCCTCGGTCATAATCATACTAAGTTCATCTATACACGTAAGCCATAATATAACATGAGGATGATGATAATGACATAATAATTCAATAAAACAAGTTCAAGAATTATTTTATCCGAGAATTAATAACGTCCAAATTGTCAACACGATAATCTTGTTTTGTAGAGTAAAATTCAAGAATAATCGGAAGACTATTTCCATGAAAAGATCTTTGGATGAAGCGCAAATATCAAAGATATTCTACTAATTTCATGGAGTATAAAGTCAAAGTTTTAACCAACCGGGTATAATAAAGAATGGAATAACAAAAGAAATCACCATGCATGCGGTACTTGCCGCGTAGACGAGTTATTCCAATAGAATAATAATAACGGAACCAGTCGTGGTGAAATTAAATGCAAGCGGGATGATCCAACGAGAATAATAAATGTTGAATAATAATAAACAATGGAACCGGTCCGATGTAAAACACACGAGCAGGATATTCCAAGAATAATAAATGCGGAATAATAAACAATGGAACCAGTGTCCTGTAAAACACATATGACGTGATATTCCAACGAATAATAAAGAATGGAATAATGAAGAAGATCATCAAGTATAGGGGATTTCACATATACAAAGTTATTCCAATGAATAAATAAGAATGGAATAATATAAGGATTTCACCAAGTATATAGGGTACGCCGTGATGAAAGTTATGTATAGGGTATGCCACTTTTACAAAAGTTATTCAATGAATAATAATGAATGGAATAACAAGTTCTCTTCATGAATAAGAAAGAATAACACCCTTACGGGTACAACAAATAATATCCCTTACCTTAGAAGAACTGAATATTGGAAAAGTGAAGTAGCAGAATACTTTTCTTCTTTCTCTCTATAGATTTTCTCTCTATAGCTTCTCTCTATAATTTCTCTCTCTAGAGTTTCAAATTTGTAAAGAAAATAATGAAGGAATGAGCTTCTATTTATAGGAAAATAGAATGCATAGTAATTAATCCATGAACGGTCTCAGTTGATTTACTTTAATCGACGGTCCATATTTAAAGAAAAATCTTTTAAATAAAATATCATATATTCTATTTATATAAAAACATTTTACTATGCAAACACTATGCAATACTATGCAAAACACTATGCAACACTATGCATAATAAAATATAATATATTCTATTTATAGAATAACTTTAATAAAGTATTTTGTTTTATATAAAAAGATGTTTCTGTTTTATTACGTTAATAATACGAATAAAACAAAACGTCATTATCGCTATAATAATTCATATTATTAATCGACAATAATGGAATCAAACTGAGTGACTTCTCACATAAGCATCAATAATCAATACCGTGTGCTACTATGCAACCACACGTATTACTGTACTTTTACTACCGAGTAGTTCAACAGTATCAACGGTAAAACTTCCGTCGTTATTTCAATAAAATATTTTTTGTCGTTTTCTCAATCCGAATGATAATTACATTATGGGGTCCACCAATGATTGAGTAGTTATGCGAATATTCCCCGCTAAACCGAATATTCCCCAGAGCCAATCGAATATAATATAACCACTTGCATACTTTGCAAAATTTATAAATACTACCCACAACTATAATATTATCTCAAATTCACACCATAATATTAAAAATTATTTCGACAAAATTTAAATCTTTATTGATAAAATCTGGGGTCTCACAATCTCCCCTCCTTATGAAATTTTGCCCTCGAAATTAGGGTACGTACCTGGTATGATAAAGAAGTGAGGATACCTTGAATACCTTTATCGTTGAAAACATTAAATTCATCTTTGCAATCCTGCCAAAGATATTCATTAACAATTCATCTTTGCACTACAGGCCAAAGATATGCAACTGTAAAATCAATAATGTTGAGACTCAGCTTAATAGTATCACGACCACGAATTATCCATGCACTATTGGCCAGGGATATTCGTGTTTTTTATTACGGTCATGATTATACCGAATAATCCCTGGTCATAATCATACCAAGTCCATCAATGTACTACGGCCATAGATGACTTTTACCACATCCATGAATTAATATTTCATTCTTTGAGACTCATTTCAATAATTAATTCACATCATCGAATCATCCCCGCACTGAGTGCCGAAGGATATTCTTTATTATCACGACCACGAATTATCCATGCACTACGTGCAAAGATAATCGTGTATTCATTAATATCACGCGACCACAAATTATCCATTGCACTACTACCAAAGATAATCGTGTATTCATTAGTATCACGACCACAAATTATCCATGCACTACGGCCAAAGATAATTGTAAGACCCTAACTTATTATTAATGAAATTTAATTTTCTCTATTTATTATTTTGAAATAGTAAGGGTTGATGTGATTAATGTGGATAGTTAGGGTAAAATACGCAAATACTTCAAAATAAGCAAGTGGTTATAAAATATTCATTGTTGTGGGGAATATTTGTTTGGTCGTGGAATATTCGTCTTTGTCGGGGAATATTAAATGCGACGGCGTTGCCATGATGTGTGGGCCCCATAACGGAAAGCGATTGGATGAAGAAAATGACAAATATAAGTGGTTTAAAAATAACTACAGCGTAGTTATTCACAGTTATCTTCGTTAAAATACCCTATGGTTAAAACACACAAGATAGCACCAGTATTGCACCAATTATTGATTCTTACGTGAAGAAGGGCACTACTCAATAATGGTTACGAATTAATTCTTTATTAAGATTTTTATTTTATTGATTCAATAATTCTTTGTGTTGATATTTTATATTGATGTTGTTTTAATAATTGTCATTACACAATATTTTTTCATTATTGAAGCAATAATTCATATTATCTGAATAATATTATTAGATAACATTATTGGCAATGTCTAGAAAGTTCGTCTAAGGAGAGGTTTGGTCACCTAATTGCTTGCCATGAAGGAGAAATTCTTATTGGAAAGCCCCTCTTTCACTGAACCGCTAGTTATCAATATTGTGATTACGTAATATTATTTGTGAATAATTAATTATTGATTCATATGATGAGGAAAATATTGATTTTTGTGGATATAGATGGAGAAAATTTTTATTGTGACAATTGTTGAAAATTGATATTTTATCTTTTCTCGATAAAATAATTCATTTAAATATATTATTATATGTTAATAATATAATAATGGTGATATTTTTACAACGAATGTGGGATATATGAGTATCGAGGAGGAAGAGTATTTTTGTTGCAATAAATGTTTAAAACATGTTAAACATGTCTGTGGACCCCATTTATTGATCGAAATTTGATTATAGCACAATAAAATCGCCTTGGTTTGTGGATTTCGGTCAATTTCTATTTGGAATTTGGAAAAACTTTCTTCTGCAAAGTTGTAGAGAATTGAATTTCCTATAAAAACACGCGAGATTCAATTTTCTGATGAAAGGGCTATTTATTATGAATTATTGAAGTTCAAAGCTCAAAAATAATTGATTTTGGAAGTTTAAAATATTTAAAATTAGAAAACGTTTTTCTTACTTTTTCTAGAATGTGGCATGTGTTTGATGGCTGAAATCAGATTCTAGGCATGTGTAGGAAATTTATTATTAATTTATTAAATTTTCTCGCTTTGGTGTTCTAAGCAATTTCCTATAAATAGGTCTTGGGTTAGAATTGAAAATCACACCGAAACTGAAGTTTTCTCTCTCTATTATCGAGCGTATTCTTGTGAGTATTTTGAGTATACTTTGAGTATTGCTATACGGTGCAAGTCCAAGTCATAGCCTATATCCTGGTGTTTCAAATTTATAAGTCTCTTGATCTTTCGAGGTAAGGGATGTTATTTTCTTCTCAAATGATATTATTTCTTCAATGTCATTATCTTTGAAATATTGGTTGGAACTTTTTATCAAATTTGGAACTTTTTCATATCTTCGGGTTACTATTCATGAGTTACTATTCACGAAGTTACTATTCATGAAGTTACTATTCACGATTCTTATTCACGAGTACTATTCATGAAGCGTGAAGATGTTTTTGTGGAATTTCTATCTTTTGGTGTCGAGTTACTATTCACGATACTGGACTATTCACGTATCTGACACTATTCAATTAAAAATAAAATTTCTTCTTTTTGTCCAAAATATCTATTACGGATACTAGCTTTGATTGTATCCATGTTTTTGATCATTCTTGAATTTTACACCACTATGATTATTTTTGAGGTATTTTGGACGTGGATAAAACAAAGTACGAATCCTTAATCCTTAATCCTTGTCATTTTATTTCACCGGATTCGTTTCTTTAAAAATATTTTTCATCATCTTGATCTTAAATGATGATATTATGGAATATCTTTGGCTTTAGTAGTGCAAAGATGAATGATTTCTGAAGAATATCTTTGGCCGTGAGTGCAAAGATGAGCAGTGTTTAGATGAACATGACCAATCGATGAATATCTTTGGCTGTAGTGCAAAGATGAATATTTGATTCCAAATGTATATTGATTGATGTTACGAGGGATAAAGGATGAGCGATGAACTTTTAAATTCATACATAGAAGATAGTAGTTTGCATTCTCTACTTAACTCTTCTAATGAATTATTATTTCCACTGCGAATATTGATTTAAAATTTGTTGACTATTGTATTCTATTAGATTTTTCCTGTTGAAGACTAACGATAATTTGTTGTATATTATCTTAGTCATAATATTCTTCTTTGGGCTAGTTGAGCTCACCCTTTTCCTTTTTGTTCCATTTTTCTTCTCGGGAGGCGCGAAATGTAGCGAGTACTTAGTGGGGTATGGAATGAAGGTTCTAGAGAGAGTTGTTTAGTAGTCCTCACCATTTTGTAAAATAATGTATCAATAATTATGATGGGGATTTATTTGCGTGTGGATATTGTCTAGATGGCAATATTTGTATTTAAACTCACAGATATATGTTGTCGTATTTTGCACGACAAATGTATTAATAAAGTTGTAGTTATTTACATTGTACCATGCGGTTTGGCGACTCGAAATGGGTTGGATGGAATGGACCTATTTTGGGGGCGTCACGGTTGGTATCGAGCTTAGGATATGATCTCCAAGGAGATCGGGAATAGAACTAGGAGGGAGAGACGAGTAAATCCTTCGCTAGTGTGTCCTACCTAAGCTTATTTTTTTAGTTGGTCAAGATATAGGGATATTATGTGATATATTGATTTCCTTAATTAACCCTTGTTTTTATAGCGATGTTTGAGAATGTCGATTGAGAATATTAACAATGGAAATGAGACCAGTGGAGACGCTTTGTACTCACCAACGAGGAAAAGCGTAACAACAGTGGCAATGTTCCTCCCGTGAACAACACCACCGAAAGCGAGATGATGAGCGAGGGGATGTTTAGAAGCTTTTTACGCGCTCATGCAAAAATCGAACGAGGGAGACTCGTGTTCAAAATCTGAGGAGAAATGATAGCAATTCACGGGTTGTCACAAACAAGGCGATTCAAAGAGTTGGGACCACGAATTTAAGGAAAGCGATCCGATCATAAGCGGAAACATAGGTCAAATAAATTACCAAGATATTCGATGTCTTGGGATGCGCGGAGGAATGAAGGTTCCATTCGCCACCTTTATGTTCCGTGGGAAGGCGGACTCTTTGGTGGGAGTCGTGAAGCGTACCCCATCCGTGCCGCTTTCAAGCATGTCTTGGGAAACATTTGAAAACTATTTAATGACAAATATTTTCCGAAAGTGTTCGTCGTATGAAGGAAGTGGAGTTCATCGATTAGAGCAAAACAACATGACGGTGTCTCGATGCGAGGCAAAGTTTGCGAGTTATCTAGGTTTGCACCTCATTTGGTGGAGAATGAGGAACGTGTAACACGGATGTTTCTTAGAGGTTTGAAACCCAGCGTAACGTCGATATCTCATTTCTCATAAACTTTCTCTCTATTCGAGATGTTGTAAATGAGGCTCAATTATTAGGCGAGATAACGAGTACGGCAGTCGAGGACCACAACCGAGATCGTACCGAGATAGCGATCAACGAATAATGATAACCGGGGAGAAAAGCGATGACGGACAAAATGGTAACCACTCCGGTGGTAATCATAGCCATGAAAATAGAAGAAGCGAGTCGAGAGGAGATTTTAAAAGAGGAGATTTAACAATGACCATGTGAAAGGATAGCGGTCTGGCAAAGATCGGGTTCTAAGGGGAGGAAAACGACCACCCATCATATGCTATAAATGCGGAAAGAGGGACATATCGGTCCAAGCGTCCACAACAGTTCAAGGTATGCTATAATTGTGGAAAGGAAGGACATATCGCTTCGAGATTGTACGATAGCGAAACCTAGTTCAATGAGGGACGGTGACTCAAAAGACTGTCCCGTAAAAGTCAAAGTCAACGGTTCTGGAAGAAGCGTTTGTTGTGGATTGGTCATAATGCGAGGAACCCAAACGAGGTGATCACGGGTAAAGTCATTTTATAAATTTTTGTGAAGTTTATACCTTACTTGATCTAAGTGCTACCCATTCATTTATCTCTCTGCATGTGCTCAACGTTTAAATTTAACTCGGAGAAATTAGACTTTGACCTATCTGTGGAAACTCAGTTAGAGAAACTTTCATCACATCCACTGCTTATAAATCTTGTTTGATTCAAGTTGGCACCATCACCTTACACCGTTGACCTTATCTCTTTAAAGATACTTGCTTTTGATGTGATTTTAGGGATTGATTGGTTAACTACTCATCATGCCAAAATTGATTATTTTCGTAAGGTTGTTAGTTTTCATATTCCTAACCAACCCGTCTGTTGAAATTCAAGCAACTAAACCATTAAAATCAATCAATCATCATATCTAATCATAAAGCTATTCGTTTATTGAAAAACGGATGTCAAGCTTTCTTAGCCCATGTTATGGATTTGAATAAAGACACGTCAAATTTGAATAATATTCCTGTTGTTATTGACTTTCCTGACGTATATCTCGAAGAACTTCCCGGTCTACCCCCAGAACGTGAAGTTGAATTCTTTATTGATCTTGAACCTAGTACAAAGCCCATTTCTATAACCCCATATCGAATGGCTCCTATTGAACTTCAGAGTTAAAGGTCCAACTCTGAGAATTGTTGGACATCGGTTTCATTCGTCCTAGTACATCTCCTTGGGGTGCTCCTGCTTTTATTTGTAAAGAAGAAAGACGGAGTATGCGACTTTGTATTGACTATCGGGAATTGAACCATGTCACCATCAAGAATAGGTATCCTCTACCTCGTATTGATGACTTGTTTGACCAATTTGCAAGGGGCACAATTCTTTTCAAAAATCGATCTTAGCTTCGGATATCATCATGAAGATTAGAATCGAGGATATTCAAAAGACCTTTAGAACTTCGATGCGGGCATTATGAATTCTTAGTCATGTCTTTCTTGATGACTAATGCTCCTCTGACTTTCATGGATATGATGAACCGAGTATTCAAGGAATATTTGGATCGCTTTTTGTTGTCTTTTTATTGATGACATCCTTATATATTCCAAAAGTCGTGAAGATCATGAGCACCATTTGAAGTTTGGTACTCCAAAGGCTTCGTGAAAACAAACTATATGCCAAATTAAAGAAATGCGAGTTACGGCGAGGAAGTAGCATTCCTTGGGCACGTGTTGTCGAAAATGGAGTATATATGTGATCCGTGAAGATTAAAGCAATACAAAGTTGGGAGCAACCGAAGTCGATTGGTCAAGTCGTAGTTTTTTGGTTTAAATTTGGTTATTATCGGAGATTCGTGGAAGGGTTTTCTCGAATCGCTACTCCATTAACTCGGCTAACTTCTAAGGATACAAAATTCGTTTGGAGCGAAGAATGCGAGAAAAGTTTCCAAGAGCTTAAGAGGAGACTTATTTCGACTGTTCTAACAATACCATCCGGTTAGGATGGATTTGTTATCTCTGATGATGCTTCGAGCAAAAGGGTTAGGATGTGTTCTCATGCAACGTGGGAAAGTCATAGCCTATGCCTCGCGACAACTTAAAGAATATGAGAGGAATTATCCTACTCATGATCTAGAGTTAGCGGCCCAGATCGTTTCAAGCTTAAAAGATCTGGAGGCACTATCTATATGGGGAAAAAGTGGAGATATATTCAAACCATAAAAGCCTCAAATATTTTTTCACCCAAAAGGAACTCAATATGTGGCAACGACGTTGGGTAGAGCTATTGAAAGACTACGACCACACCATTCAATACCATCCTGGAAAAGCGAACGTGGTAGCTGACGCATTGAGTAGAAGATCATACGCGGGAACAAATACGATGTTGTTAAAACAAAGGCCCATTTTGTGTGATTTACAAAAGATGAAGATAGAATTCAAGACTCCGGGGATCCATGCAATGATGTCAAGTATACGTATAGAACCAACTTTAATCGAGAAAGTTAAAGTTGCTCAAGCCACAGACCCGGAGCTGATGATTATAAAGAAGAAAGTACAAGAAGGTGCTATTCTAGAAGCAAGAATCGATGAAGAAGGAATACTTTGAGTCCATTCCAGACTTTGTGTTCCTAATGATTCTGATTTGAAGTACAATATCATGATGGAGGCACACAATACACCATTTGCAATCCATCCTGGAAGTACTAAAATGTATCGTGATCTTCGACATACATTTTGGTGGAACAATATGAAGAGAGAGATTACAAAGTTTATCTCAATGTGTTTAACTTGTCAACGTGTAAAGGCGGAGCATCTTGTACCTAAGGGTCCGTTGCAACCACTTGAGATTCCGAAATGGAAGTGGGAACATATTACCATGGATTTCGTTATGGGTCTTCCTACTTTCTTCTCGGGCATCAATGCTATTTGGGTTATTGTTGATAGATTAACCAAGTCTCGCTCATTTCTTGCCGATACGGAGACTTATTCACTTGAACGTCTTGCTAGTATGTGCGTGAATGAGATTGTGAGGTTGCATGGCATGCTGTATCCATAGTTTCGGATCGTGACCCAAGATTCACTTCAAGATTTTGGATTAGCTTGCAAAAAGCTATGGGCACGGATTTCTGATTGATTCGCATACCATCCTCAAACTGGATGGACAATCGAAAAGGACTATTCAAACTCTTGAAGATTTATTAAGACTGTGTCCTGAACTTCAAGGCGCGTTGGGATAAGTATTTACCATTGGTGGAATTCTCCTACAACAACAGTTATCAGGAAAGTATAGGTGTGGCTCCATTTGAAGCATTATATGGACGAAAGTGTCGCTCTCCAATATGTTGGGATGAGGTGGGTGAAGCAACACTGTTGGGACCCGAATTAAAGACGTATGACTCACCGAAAAGATCCAAATGATTCGACAAACGTATACAAACGGCACAAGATCGACAAAAAAAGAGTTATGCGGATCTTCATCGAAAGGACGTGGAATTTAGTGTAGGGGATCATGTATTGTTGCGAGTTGCTCCATGGAAGGGAGTTACAAGATTTGGGAAGAGAGGAAAGCTCAATCCATGATTTATTGGTCCATTTCAAATTCTTGACCGAGTAGGAAATGTAGCCTATAGACTCGCGTTACCTCGAAAGTATGTCTACGTGTTCATAATGTGTTTCACATATCATGCTTCAGTAAATATGTGAAAGACCCAAACCACGTTATTGAAGTTAGAACCGGACGAGATAGCCAAGACTTAACGTATGAGGAGGTACTGTCAAGATCTTAGATAGGAAGGAGCATGTCCTACGCTTAAGAAAGGTCATACCACAGTTAAAGTTTTGTGGAGGAATCATGCTATAGAGGAAATGACACGGGAATTGAAACGGAAATGAAAGCGAGGTATCCTCACCTTTTGAAACACCAGTGTGCGTCGTCAATTTCGAGGACGAAATTTCATAAGGAGGGAGGTTATAAGACCCCAACTTATTATTAATGAAATTTAATTTTCTCTATTTATTATTTTGAAATAGTAAGGGTTGATGTGATTAATGTGGATAGTTAGGGGTAAAATACATAAATACTTCAAAATAAGCAAGTGGTTATAAAATATTCATTGTTGTTTGGAATATTCGTTTGGTCGTGGAATATTCAGAATCGCTTGTGGGAATATTAAATGCGTCGGTAGCAACCATGTGTGGGCCCCATAATGTGAAAAGCCATTGGATGAAGAAAACGACAAATATAAGTGGTTTAAAAATAACTAGGCGTAGTTGATGCAATTATCTTTGTTAAAATACCCTTGGGTTAAAACACGAGAAGCACCTGCAGATTGCACCAATTATTGATTCTTACGTAAGAAGGCACTACTCAATAATGGTTACGATAATTATTGCTCAAGATTTTATTTTATTGATTCAATAATTGTTTGCGTTGATATTTTATATTACTTGTTGTTTCAATAATTGTCACTACACAAGATTTTCCATTATCGAAGCAATAATTCATATTATCTGAATAATATTATTAGATAACATTATTGGCAATGTCTAGAAAGTTACATCTAAGGAGAGGTTTGGTCACCTAATTGCTTGCCAAGTGAGGAGAAATTCTTATTGGAAAGCCCCTCTTTCCTGAGGCCTGCACGGTTGTCGATATTGTGATTACGTAATATTATTTGTGAATAATTAATTATTGATTCATATGATGAGGAAAATATTGATTTTTTGTGAATATAGATGGAGAAAATTTTTATTGTGACAATTGTTGAAAATTGATATTTTATCTTTTTTCGATAAAATAATTCATTTAAATATATTATTATATGTTAATAATATAATAATGGTGATATTTTTACAACGAATATGGGATATATGAGTATACGAGGAGGAAGAGTATTTTTGTTGCAATAAATGTTTAAAACATGTTAAACATGTCGGTGGACCCCATTTATTGGTGAAATTTGATTATAACACATAAAATCGCCTGTTTGTGGATTTCTTTACAATTTCTATTTGGAATTTGGAAAAACTTTCTTCTGCAAAGTTGTAGAGAATTGAATTTCCTATAAAAACACGCGAGATTCAATTTTCTGATGAAAGGGCTATTTATTATGAATTATTGAAGTTCAAGCTCAAAATAATTGATTTTTGAAGTTTAAAATATTTAAAATTAGAAAATGTTTTTCTTACTTTTTCTAGAATGTGGCATGTGTTTGATGGCTGAAATCAGATTCTAGGCATGTGTAGGAAATTTATTATTAATTTATTAAATTTTACGCTTTGATGTTCTAAGCAATTTCCTATAAATAGGGTGCTTAGGTTAGAATTGAAAATCACACCGTAACTCGAAGTTTTCTCTCTATATTATCGAGCATATTCTTGTGAGTATTTTGAGTATACTTTGAGTATTGCTATACTGGTGCAAGTCCAAGTCATAGCCTATATTAGTGTTTTGAATTTAGAATCTTGATCTTTCGAGGTAAGGGGATGTTATTTTCTTCTCAAATGATAATATTTCTTCAATATCATTATCTTTGAAATATTGGTTGAAACTTTTTATCAAATTTGGAACTTTTTCATGTCGGGTTACTATTCATGAGTTACTATTCACGAGTTACTATTCATGAGTTACTATTCACGAAGTTCTTATTCACGAGTACTATTCAATGAAGCGTGAAGATGTTTTTTGTGGAATTTCTATCTTTTGGTGTCGAGTTACTATTCACGTATACTCGGCACTATTCACGATATCTGACTATTCACCTAAAAAATAAAATTTCTTCTTTTTGTCCAAAATATCTATTCTGGATACTAGCTTTGATTGTATCCATGTTTTGATCATTCTTGAATTTTACACCACTATGATTATTTTTGAGGTATTTTTGGACGTGGATAAAACAAAGTACGAATCCTTAATCCTTAATCCTTGTCATTTTGTTTCACTTTGGATTCGCTTTTTTAAAAATATTTTCATCATCTTCATGCTTAAATGATGATATTATGGAATATCTTTGGCCGTAGCAGAGATGAATGATTTAAAGAATATCTTTGGCCAGTAGTGCAAAGATGAGCAGTGTTTAGATGAACATGACCAATCGATGAATATCTTTGGCTCAGAGTGCAAAGATGAATATTTGATTCCAAATGTATATTGATTGATGTTACGGGGATAAAGGATAGACGATGAACTTTTAAATTCATACATAGAAGATAGTAGTTTGCATTCTCTACTTAACTCTTCTAATGAATTATTATTTCATTACGAATATTGATTTAAAATTTGTTGTCTATTGTATTCTATTAGATTTTTCTGTTGAAGACTAACGATAATTTGTTGTATATTATCTTAGTCATAATATTCTTCTTGGGCTAGTTGAGCTCACCCTTTTCCTTTTTGTTCCATTTTTCTTCTCGGGAGGGGAGAATGTAGCAGTACTAGTCGGGGTATGGAATGAAGGTTCTAGAGAGAGTTGTTTAGTAGTCCTCACCATTTTGTAAAATAATGTATCAATAATTATGATGGGGATTTATTTGCGTGTGGATATTGTCTAGATGGCAATATTTGTATTTAAACTCACAAGATATATATTGTTGTCGTATTTTGCACGACAAATGTATTAATAAAGTTGTAGTTATTTACGTACCATGTAGTTGGCGACTTCGAATGGGTTGGATGGAATGGACCTATTTTGGGGCGTCCACAATAATCGTATTCATTAGTATCACGACCACAAATTATCCATGCACTACTGACCAAAGATAATCGTGTATTCATTAGTATCACGACCATAAATTATCCATGCACTACTGACCAAAGATAATCGTGTTTTCAATTACTATTATGATTATACCGAACAATCCTCGGTCATAATCATACCAAGTCCATCTATGCACTACAGTACGACGATGACTTTCAACATAATATAAAATATGAGGATAATGATATAAAGAATCAATCAATGAGATAAAGGATAAATATTAAACATTTATAATATAATTTATCCAGATTCAAGAATATCCCCATGTTATCAATCACTTAATAATCTCATAATCTAATATCATTAATATTATAACAATATTTTAATCACTTCTTAAATTTATAAACAATTTATCTCAATTGTTTACGCTTTACCATATAATGCAATTAATCATTCAAAATGCCATACTCATAAGATATCATCACCAATTATCAAATCCTCATAAAAAAATATGCATATATACATATATAGGATTTTCTAGCCATAAAATCCTATTTTCAACTTTTGTTACTTCACATAACATATTTAACTCATATGTTCAGTAATTAAACTATTTTCATGAAAAATACCAAATCAGTCCCAAAAATATTTCTTTTCTGGGATTTAGCATAATATAGTCCCATAATGAAAATATATTTTTCTCGAATTTTAAAATTCATTTACTATTTTTCAAAATCAATTTCTAATTAATTCCTTAAGAAATTAGCTACCTCAAGTTTAACTCCAAAATTCCCAAATCTTGACAGGACCTTACACATGTTAACGTGAGCTTCCAGTTTAAATTTCATGGTCATCGGAGTTATAGAACTCCTATTATAGCGTTTTTATTTCGGAAAACCTAAATATTGAAATAGTCATAACTTGCTCATTTTAAGTCAGAATGAGCTCATTTTTGGACAGTAGGTACTTTATACCATATACCTTCATGTCCCAAAAGGCCAGAATTTTTCTCATAATTTAAGTGGCCGAAACAGCCCGTCTAAAATCATGGCAGCAGCTTTTTCGGTTTTTGCAGCTTTGCACTCCTTTGCTAAAATCAGTCCACACAAAAATCTACAACACCTTTTCCAGTAATTCCACTTGGATTAGTTAGGTAACTCATAGATCTAACTCTAGGACTTGACCACACTCAAAAATTCAAAATATAATAGGAGATATGGTCAATTGAATTTCATGTTACGTTTTTCACCAAAATCTGATTTTCAACTCTTTGTGATTTCTAAGAAACTTTCATGTTTTCACATACTAACCAACATAACTCATCATAACACTTACTAATACCACGAATACCCATGATTTTCATTAGTCCAATGCTTTTATTATGACTTTCATCATAAACCACGTAAACTGTTCATTTTAGTTGAAGAAATATTTGAGGGTTTAAGAAATGGGTTTTGTACTGGGGTCAATACAAAATTCGATTTCACGCTCTAAGTAGGCTAAGAAGTCTTCAAGAATACGCCAGGAAATTTATTAATAATAGAAATATCATTCAAAACTGTGACTCTCATCCAAGACTTGGATAGTACGTCACATTGATACCAACTGTGACTTCTATCCCTTAACCTAGATAGCACCTCACAATGATACCTATAACCTTGCCATCTTCATTCACGATGTCGCCTACAGAAAGTCTGGCTTCGGTGCATTCCACACAAGGAAGTCAACAACGAAAGGTTCGGGGCTCTTTACTTATGGCTTAGTAGTTTGGTTACTTGAATTCGCACAACAAGTTGGTTATGAATATAAAAGCTAACAACCTTACGAAAAGCATGATGAGTAGTTAACCAATTGATTTCTAAAATCACATCAAAGGCAAATATTTTCAAAAAGATAAGATCGACAGGTAACGTGAAAATGTTTATTTGAATCAAACAAGATTTAAAAATAGTAAGCGGAACGAAGGCTCCTACTAACGAAGTTTCAACCAATAAGTCAAAGTTTAACTTCTTTGAGTCAAATTTAACCGCCGAACACAACTAGGTGAAATAAAAGAGTGGGTAGAACTGGTATCTAACACGGTATAGACTTCGCAAGAGCTTATGATTAACTTACCCGTGATAATTTTATTCAGGTTCCTCGTCACGAGAAAAAAAAACGCTCTCTCTTAAACTACTGGCTTTGGTTTGTCTGGGACAGCCTTTGGTGCCTCCATCCTAGTTGAATTTGTCTTCGGTAAACGACAAAATCGAGCTAAGTGACCTTCTCTTCCACAATTATAACATGCTTTGGACGGCATGGCGCAGTTCGGACTGATGTGTCCCTCTCCTCCGCATTTGAAGCATATGATAGGTGGTCTTTCTCCTTCCTTAACAACGGGTGCTGGTGCTGACGTCTTTCCATCATTGTTGAATCTCCTTTTCTTGAAATGTCCATTCTTATTATTTTGACCCTGATTACCACCGAAGTGGTTACCATATCCGCATGTTGATTCCTCCACGCTTGTTGTCACCGCTTGATGACTACTCTCATTTGGTATTATAATTTCTTTGTTTTGCTCTCTTTTAGTTAAGTTGACTCGTTATCGCGCTCCACTAATCGAGCCCTATTTACAACATCTCGAATAAAAACACGGTTTATGAGAAATAAGATGTTGACGTATCTCCAGCTTCAAACCTCTTAAAAACATTCGCGCCATTCTCTTCTTCATTATCCACCAGTGTGGACGAAAACCGTGATAACTCCGCAAATTTTGCCTCGTATTGCGACACGGTCATATTGTTTTGTTCCAACTTGATAAACTCCACCTCCTTCATGTGGCGAATACTTTCGAAAGTATTTATCGTTGAAACGACTCCGAACTTCTCCCAAGATATCTTCATCTGACAAGAAAGTTGAGTACGTTTCTGGATTCCCACCAATGATCGCCTCTCCTCCGCGCAACATAAAGCGGCAAAGGAACCTTTGCTCCTCGAGCATCCCAACACATCAAATATCTTGGTAATCTGCTTTATCCATGCTTCCGCTAGAAGTGATTTTGGCTCTCCCTTAAACTCCGGTGGTCCCACTCCTTGAATTGTTTAGCGGTGACCGCTTGAGAGAGTTTTCCTTGTTTCCACCTACGTTTTGGATGAGAGTCGCTTTACTTTGATGTTGCATGAATTCTAAAACCTTTTAAACGTCTCATCGTTAAATCGATTGATCAGTGTTGTTGTTTACAGGAGGATTATCTCTATCCTGTTGCACATTGTCCTGATTATTGATCTGTGGAGAATCAACAGTCTCCTGTGCTCCATTGCTATTCTCAACATTCTCGGATGCCATTTTCAAACACTGCCACAAAATAAGGGTTAATTGACATGCAACATATTATCACTATACTCTGACCGACCAATCAAATACCAAATAAACTTAGGTAGGTCATACTAGCGAAGGTATTTCCCGTCTCTCCCCTCCTAGTACTATTCTCATATCTTTCCCAGGGATCATATCCCTAAGCTCTGATACCAACTGTGACGCCCTCAAAATTAGGTATACTGACCCATCTTGGGTCGCCACTTACATGGTACATAAATTCAAATACAACTTACTAACATAATCGCTGTACAATACGGCATAAATCTGTGACTTTGAATACAAATATTGTCTACTAGATATTATACAAACTCAAAAGGAGTCCTCATTACAACTATTATCACACTATTTCACGAATAGTGAGGACTACTAATGTTATCCTCTCGGACCATTACTCCATTCCCAGACTTCGTCCCGGCTATGTTCTCATTTCTTGATGAGAACGGTGAAAAAAAGGGTGAGCTCAACTAGCCCAAGAAGAAATATTATGACTAAGATAATGCGAGAATAGATTATCATTAGCCTTCAAATGTGTTAAACCGATAAAATACAATAGACAACCAGTTTAATCTAGCGTGAATATGCAATCCATTAAAAGAGTCAAGTAGAAAATAAAGTCTACTATCTTTTAGGTTTTAAAAGGTTTTCATAAATTTTTATCACTAAGACTCGGTTTAATGAATAAACCACAATATCTAATCATCTCTGTACTACGGTCAAGGATTTTCATCAAATTATCAATGGTCATGACTATACCGAATCACCCCTGGTCATAATCATACCAAAAACTATCCATCATTTGCATTCACAAGCCACCGAGGACTTTTATCACATCATTTATAACAAGCCACGATTATCTTAAGAATGATCCTCGGTCATAATCATACTAAGTTCATCTATACACGTAAGCCATAATATAACATGAGGATGATGATAATGACATAATAATTCAATAAAACAAGTTCAAGAATTATTTTATCCGAGAATTAATAACGTCCCAAATTGTCAACATGATCTTTGTTTGTAGAGTAAAATTCAAGAATAATCGAAGAATATTTCCATGAAAAGATCTTTGGATGAAACGCAAATATCAAAGATATTCTACTAATTTCATGGAGTATAGAAGTCAAAGTTTTAACCAACCGGGTATAATAAAGAATGGAATAACAAAAGAAATCACCATACATGCGGTACTTGTGATGCATGAGTTATTCCAATAGAATAATAATAATCTAACGGTCGGTGAAATTCACACAAGCGAGATGATCCAACCAGAATAATAAATCTTTGAATAATAATAAACAATGGAACCGAATTCCTGTAAAACACATGCATGGATATTCCAATGAATAATAAATGCGGAATAATAAACAATGGAACCCGTGTCCTGTAAAACACACGAACGGGATATTCAAATGAATAATAAAGAATGGAATAACGAGAAGAAGATCACCAAGTGTAGGGATTTTTGGCAGTATCTGAGTTATTCAATGTAATAAATAAGAATGGAATAATATAAGGATTTCACCAAGTATAGGGTATCCACGTGTACACGAGGTTATGTATAGGGTATGCCACTTTTATAGGTTATTCAACGTAATAATAATGAATGGAATAACGTAAGTTCTCTTCATGAATAAGAAAGAATAACACCCCTTACGAGCATACAACAAATAATATCCCTTACCTTAGAAGAATCAATATTGGAAAAGTGAAGTAGCAGAATACTTTTCTTCTTTCTCTCTATAGATTTTCTCTCTATAGCTTCTCTCTATAATTTCTCTCTCTAGAGTTTCAGTGAATTTGTAAGAAAATAATGAAGGAATGAGCTTCTATTTATAGGAAAATAGAATGCATAGTAATTAATCCATGAACGGTCCAGATTGATTCACTTTAATCTGACGGTCCATATTTAAAGCAAAATCTTTTAAATAAAATATCATATATTCTATTTATATAAAAACATTTTACTATGCAAATACTATGCAACACTATGCAAAACACTATGCAACACTATGCATAATAAAATATAATATATTCTATTTATAGAATAACTTTAATAAAGTATTACATTTTATATAAAAGATGTTTACGCTTTTATTACGTTAATAATACGAATAAAACAAAAGCGTCATTATCGCTATAATAATTCATATTATTAATCGTGAATAATGGAATCAAACCGAGTGACTTCTCACATAAGCATCAATAATCAATACCGCTGGTATTACTTATGCAACCAACCCGACATATTCTTTGTACTTTTACTACCGAGTAGTTCAACAAAGATCAACGGTAAAACTTCCGCCATTATTTTAATAAAATATTTTTGTCGCTTTCTCAATCCGATAATAATTCTATTAATGGGGTCCACCAATAATTGAGTAGTTGTCACGAATATTCCTGCTAAACCGAATATTCCCAGACCAATCGAATATAATATAACCACTTGCATACTTTGCAAAATTTATAAATACTACCCACAACTATAATATTATCTCAAATTCACACCATAATATTAAAAATTATTTCGACAAAATTTAAATCTTTATTGATAAAATCTTGGGTCTCACAGTAACTGCTAGTAACCCCCACTAAAGCCATGTTTGGCTAGCATAATAGATCTCAAAACTCCTTTAATTTAATAAAGCTTTATCATATAGTTTAATTCACGTCACACCCACTTGCACAATAATTCATATATCTTATTTAATATAAATAAAATATAATAACTTCTCATAAATTCACATAGTCATATATTTAATTTTCTCATTAATTAATTATATTAAATTATTAAATCTCTAATTAATAAATAAATTAATTAGAATACCATCATGCTTAATTAAATAATTCATTTAATTCAATAAGTTTACATAATTACATACTTGATAATAAAAACTCTCTACCTTAATTTAATAAATGTAACACATATAATTAAATTAATCTACCATAATTAAATCCAATTAATTATTTAATCTAATAATTAAATCATTGAAAAATATTTATTTAATTCAATAAATATTAAAATTAATTACAAAATTCTCGTTCGTCACACTTACCGTAAAAGAAACTGAATATAAGAGTAGGGATGTAGTAGAATACTTTTCTTATTTCTCTCTATAATTTCTCTCTCTAGAGTTTCAATGAATTCGTAAGAAATAATGAAGGAATGAGCTTCTATTTACAGAAGAATGGGCTGAATAGTAACTAATTCATGAACGGTCCAGATTGATTTACTTTTAAACGGACGGTCCATATTGATTTACTATGCAGTATAATAAAATATTCTAATAAAACAAAATCTTTTAATAAAATAACGTTATATATATAAATATATATAATATATATATATATATATATCGTAATATGTGACTTCTTAGTATAAAGTGCACTAACTATATATATATATATATATATATATATATATATATAAAAAAACTAATCACCCCCCTTTTCCATCCGACAAAACTATATATATATATATATATAAACTTTTATATAATATATATATATATAAATAGCACATGCAAACATATATATATGTATATTATAACAAAACACCCTCCTGACAAAATCCTTCCTCCATAAATTCAACAAATACTTCATAAAATCTCCTCAATATTTTTAACAACATTTATCATCATTATTATAATTCACAATATTAATCGACCAGGTCGTTCCCAGGAAAGAGGGGGCTTTCCAATAAGAATTTCTCCCTATTGGCGTGCAATTAGGTGACCAAACCTCTCCTCGATGTAAACTTCTAGACATCGTTAATATTGCAAATAATAATATTAATAACTTTGTCATCTCAATTATTGATTTAATAATATATAAAATATTGACAATAATTGAATCAAATAACGTGAGATACTATCAAAGAATTCTTGTAGCAATAATTGAACAAAAGCGAGTGACTTCTCACGTAAGCATCAATAATCAAAACCGTATTGCTACTATACAACTACGCCAGATTCTCATACTTTTAACACAAGGGTGTTTCAATAGTTAACGGTAAAACTTCCGCGTTTATTTTCATAAAAAGTTTTTGTCGTTTTCTCGATTCGACAATAATTCCGTTCTGAGGTCCACCAATGATTGTCTTGTTGTATGCGAATATTCCTGTTAAAACGAATATTCCCAACCAATCAAATATTATATAACAACTTGCGTACTTTGCAAGATTTATAAATATTACCCACAACTATAACATTATATCAAATTCATTTCATAATATTCAAAAATGATATTTATAGAAAATTCATCTTTATTCATAAAAGTTGGGGTCTTACAGGTAATATGAGGGTACCGATTTGAACCAAACAAGACTTATAAACAGTGGATGTAATGAAGGTTTCTCCCAACGGAGTTTCAACAGAAAAGTCAAAGTCTAATTTCTCCGGAGTCAAATTTAAACGTTGAGCGCAAGTAGGAGAAATAAAAGAATGGGTAGAACCGGTATCAAATAAGGTATATACTTTGCTAGAGTTTATGATAAGTTTACCCGTGATGACCTCGTTCGGGTTCCTTGCTTTTTGGGAGGTCACAACAAACGCTCTCCCTTAAACTACTGGTTTTGACTTGTCGGGGACGACATTTGGTGTCACCGTTCCAACTGAACTTGGCTTCCATGTACGATAAAATCTAGCTAGGTGACCTTCTCTTCCATAATTGTAACACGTTTTGGACTGCTGCGCACAGTTTGGACTGATGTGTCCCTCCCCTCCGCATTTAAAGCATATGATAGGTGGTCGTTCTCCTTCCTTAACAACGGGTGTTGGTGATGACGTCTTTCCATCATTGTTGAATCTTCTCTTCTTGAAATGTCCACTTTTATTGTCTTGGCCATGATTACCACCGAAGTGGTTACCATTTATGGCATGTTGATTCCCTCCACGTTTGTTGTCGCCGCTTCGATGACTGCTACCACTAGTATTATCATTTTGACGGTTGTTCTCCCTTAGTTGAGATGTCTCATTATCGCGCTCCAATAACTGAACCATATTTACAACATCTGAATACAAACATAGTTTGTGAGAGATAAGATATTGACGTATCTCGGGTTTCAAACCTCTTAGAAACATCCGCGTCATTCTCTCCTCATTATCAAACAAGTGGGATGCAAACCGGGATAACTCGGCAAACTTGGCTTCGTACTGCGACACGGTCATGTTGTTTTGCTCCAGTTTAATGAACTCTACCTCTTTCATGTGACGAATACTTTCAGAAAGTACTTGTCATTGAACAGTTCTTGGAACTTCTCCCAAGTCATCTTCAGTGCGGCAGGTTGAGTACGCTTTACAGATTCCCACCAGTAATATGCCTCTCCTCATAACATGAAGGTGGCAAAGGGAACCTTTTGCTCCTCGGAGCATCCCAAGACATCAAATATCTTGGTGATCTGCTTTATCCACGTCTTCGCCTTAAGTGGTTTTGGCTCTCCAATAAACTCTGGTGGTCCCAGCTCTTTGAACTGCTTAG
Source organism: Panax quinquefolius (assembly GCA_020205615.1). Lineage (NCBI taxonomy): Eukaryota > Viridiplantae > Streptophyta > Magnoliopsida > Apiales > Araliaceae > Panax > Panax quinquefolius. The sequence goes on along the minus strand of CM035171.1, from coordinate 99,876,931 downwards.
CGGTGTCCGTCCGAGAGTTGCCAGTGTTTCCACCTGCATTTTGGACATGAGTCTCTCTCGCCTGATATTGCATGAATTGCAGAAAGCCCCTAAATATTCCGCCGTTCATCATTTAGTCGGTGTTATTGTTTGCACGAGGATTGTTGCCTTCCTAATGCACATTTTCCTGGTTATTGATCTGCGGTGACTATTTATAGGAGAATAGAAAGGATACTATTTAGAAAAATTATCACGGACCAACAGTATGATTTTTGGACGAACGCATCACGGGAAACTTGCAATTCTAAAACGTTCGTTTTTAAAAAATAATAATATTATAAAATTCAAGTAAAACAAATAACTTTATATATAATATAATATATTTTTTTTTCATAAAAAACAAAACTTATTATAATATATATATATATATATATATATAATAGGTTGCTTGCCTCCCAGGAAAACTCCCCCAATTCGGATCATCATATATATATATATATATATATATATATATATATATAATACTAATGATATTAACTCCCTCTTGACTTTCAATTTCCTTCCTCCCTCAACATCTTAATTTTTCTCCTACCCCAATTCATTTTCAAACGTGGGCCCCACAGTGGGCCCCACATATTATTATATATATATCGAATAACCTTCTACCGAATATTTTGAAAAATAGGTCAATGGAGGTCTAAATAATAAGCCAATATTTACAACAAATACTTCATAAAAATCACCTCAATATTTTTAACAACATTTATCAACATTATTATAATTCACAATATTTAACAACCAGGTCGTTCCCAGGAAAGAGCAGACTTTCCAATAAGGATTTCTCCCTATTGGCGCGCAATTAGGTGACCAAACCTCTCCTTGACAAAACTTCTAGACATCGTCAATATTGCAAATAATAATATTAATAACTTTGTCGTCTCAATTATTGATTTAATAACATAAAATATCATGCGAGATGATCTTTGTGACAATAATTGAATCAATAATATAAGAGATATGATTCAAAGAATTCTTGTAGCAATAATTGAGTATAAGCGAGTGACTTCTCACGTAAGCATCAATAATCAATATCATATCTACTTATCTGACCAACCACGTATTCTTATCGCTTTTAACACGGGTATTCCAATAGTTAACGGTAAAACTTAAAATCGTTATTTTCATAAAAAAAGATATTTATATACGTTTTCTCATTCCGACAATAATTACGTTTTGGGGTCCACTTAATGATTGTGTCGTCGCATTTAATATTCCTGTTAAAATGAATATTCCCAGGCCAATCGAATATTATATAACAAATTGCTTACTTTGCAAAATTTATAAATATTACCCACAATTTTAATATTATAACAAATGAACACCATAATTATTCAAAATGATATTTATAGAAAAATTAGTCTTTATTCATAAAAGTTAGGGTCTTACATCATATACATGAATAGTGTCGTATACGTGAATAGTAACCCCGACACGAAAACGTAAAAATTTCACAATAAAATTCTTATCAATATTTCGGTATAATGATATCAAAAGATATAATATCATTTACGAAGGAAATAACATCCCTTACTATCCCTTACCTCAAAAGAATAGTACTTCTGGCTGGAATTTCGGATGTAATGTCGAAGAAAACTTGTACTGAATATCAACTCTCAAAGTATCTAAATACTCACAAAATACGCTCGATAATATAGAGAGAGAAAGCTATGATTCTGGTGTGATTTTCAGTTCTAACTAATCACCCTATTTATAGGAAAATGCTAGAACGCCAAAGGAGACTAAATTAATAAAATATTATTTTATAATTCATTCCACGCACGCCACTTGATCAGCTAGCACTCTACTTTTGAAAAGAAGAAAAAATTCAGCACATTTCAACAAAGGACAAGAGTGGGGCCCACCCATTTTTTAATAAAAATATATAATTTTTGAAACTTCAATAATTCATAATAAATAGCCCTTTTATCAGAAAAATTCGAATCTCATGTCTATTCCATAGGAAATTAAATTCTCTACAACTTTGTAGGTTTAAGTTTTTCTAAATTCCAAACAGAAAATGTCCGAAATCCACATACGGACAATTTTTAGTACCTCTATTCCGACAAAATACTAATAAAATACCTCAGCATTAATTCTTTCATTTATAATCACATAAAATAAATATTTTCCTATCCTTCATTTATATCCACATAAAATAAATATTTCTTTGTCATATAAATCAATAATTAATTATTCACGAATAATATTACAGAATCACAATAATGACAACCAGGTCGTTCCCAGGAAAGAGGGGATTTTCGATAAGGATTTTTTCTTATTGGCGCGCAATTAGGTGACCAAACCCATTTTCTAGACAGAACTTCCTTAGACATTGTCAATAATGCTATCTAATAATATTATTCAAATAATATGAATTATTGATCTGATAATGAAAAATACTGTGCAGTGACAATTATTGAAATAACAATAATATAAAATATCAACGTAGCAATTATTGAATCAATAAAATAAAATATTGAACAGTAATTACTGTAACAATTATTGAGTAGTTCCTTTTTACGTAAGAATCAATAATCCAAAATACTTTCTCAATACGATTGTGCTATCACATGACAACGCGTATTAATTTACTTTACCCAATTGAGTATTCCAACGCTTTTATCGAGAATAACTACTGCTCGCTTTTTATAAAAAAACTCATACTTGTCATTTTCTTCATCCGACAGTTATTCTGTAATGGGGCCCACAAGGGGTTGCACCGTCGTACGAATATTCTCTGACAGTAAGAATATTCCACGACCAAACGAATATTCTCCGACAACAATGAGTATATTATAACCACTTGCTTATTTAAAATATTTACATATATCACCCTTAACTTTAACCTTTTATCAATTTAACCATTTACTGAATAGTAATTATAAGAAAAAATTAATACTTTTATTTCATAAAATTCGGGGTCTTACAATCTCCCCTCCTTATGAAATTTCGTCCCCAAAATTTACGTACCTGGTATTTCGAAGAGTTGAGAATACATTGCTTTCATTTCAAATTCTATCTCCCTAGTCATCATGATTTCTCCATTGCTCATCTCCTCTATTTCAGATATCATTCTAGAATACAGTTTCAAAACAAAGGTTATTTGACATATCATAATTTGTCAACTTAAGTAAAAAAATTTAGCTTAGATAGGACACACACTAGCGAAGGATATTACTCGTCTCTCCCCTCCTAGTTCTATTCCCTGATCTCCGCCAGAGACCATATCCCTAAGCTCTAATACCAACTGTGACGGTCCCAAAATAGGTCCAATTCACCCAACCCATTCTAAGTCGCTAAATACATGGTACAGAAAATAACTACAACTTTATTATTATAATTGTCGTGTAAAATACAACAACACATGTTGATGACAGATTGACCGGGTCAGAATTTTGTATCAATTTATCGACTCGAGTGTCAAGTGTTCAACAAATAATTTCAAATAATTGGGCTGAAGTTTATCCAAGGAAGTATTATATTAAGTCATGTGGGCTGTCCAGATTAGCAAATTGATGAGGACTAATCTCGATAATTGGGTCAAGTATATATTGAGCAAGTTAAGGCTTATTCATGTAAAGGAAATTAAATCTTCAGCAAATACTATCATTACTTCCTTTTTACAAATTGAAATTGGTGCAGCAACAATCATTACTTTACTTGGAAAATTGGATATCAGAATATCAATTCTAGTAGTACTCGGATTTTGGTTTATAAAGGCAATGGATTGACAGCTGTCACGCGGCAACGAATCTCTTTTACTCAGCAATTGCAGATCTAGCATTAATTTTTAAATTCTATTGTAATTAGGAATTCTTTTTAATTAGGATTTCTTTTTCAAATTGATTTCTATTTCCTTATAGTAATTAGGGTTATAGTTTATAAATTCCTATTAGGATTTGAATAGTTTTGAGTAGTATAAATAGAGGTCCAAGTTATGTAATCAAACACATTATACATTATTATTATTCAATATATTTGTGAGTTTATTCTCTACTTTTGGTTCTTTGAAGAATTCCTAAGTATTTTTCTTAGTTATTTCTATAAGGTTCAATTTGACTTATCATACAACAATTCATAGTTGTGTGTGGCGTCTTCTACCGCATCAATCGTTGATTGTACCGAGATTACAGCTTCAATATAAGTGAGGGGTCAAGGTGTCGTTGGTGTCCATTCAACGCAGAATTTCGAACGCGAACAATTGTACCAAGATTACCGTCTACATATAGGCGAGGGGTTACGGTGTTGCAAACAATTCACCCAACAACTGTGCTAGAAACGATCCGGGCGACGACCACCTCACACAATCGTGCCGTGGAGTCTATCACATGTTGTGAGTTTTGATACAAATATATATCAACTGTGACTCTCATCCCAACCTTGGATAGCACGTCACAATGACACCTTATATAAAGGTACAGTCAATAATTGTTTTAGAAATTAAAATCTTTAGAAAATGCTCAAGGAAACCTTCGTACATGGGAGGCCATGCATCTAAGTTATAATAGATATCATAAAACTGGAGAATTATCCATGGTTGACCTAATAGACCCCAAAGAAAAATGAGAAGATTGCTATCATGTTATTTCCAATGGTGAATCTTCTCTTGACATATAATTATCTCCATTATCTCTAATTGAGAATTAAATTTCATCCAAACTCCAAGATTATATAGGTAGTGCTCATAAATATACTCTATAACAGGAGCATTAGTCAATCCAAAAGACATGACTAGGAATTCATAATGCCCATACCGAGTTCTGAAAGCAGTCTTTGGAATGTCATCAGTTGTAATATTTAGTTGATAATATCTGGAACAAAGATCGATCTTAGAAAAGAATTTGGCGTCTTGCAACTGATCAAATAGGTCATCAATGCGAGGCAACGGGTACCTATTTTTGATGGTGACATGATTCAACTCCCGATAATCAATACAGAGTCGCATACTTTTATCTTTCTTCTTTACGAATAGAACAGGAGCACCCCAAGGAGACGTACTAGGACGAATGAAACCGATGTCTAAAAATTCCTGTAGTTGGGTCTTTAACTCCTAAAGTTCAACAGGAGCCATTCAATATGGGGCTTTGGAAATGGGTTTTGTACCGGGTTCAAGGTTGATACAAAATTCAATTTCATGCTCTAGGGGTAGGCCAGGAAGTTCTTCAGGGAATACGTCAAGAAATTTATTAACAATGGAAATAACATTCAAATCTGACGTATTTTTGTTTAAATATGTGACATGGGCTAAGAAAGCTTGACATCCATTTTTTAATAAACGAATAGCTTTATGGCTTGATATGACAGTGATTGACTTTAGTGGTTTGGTCGCTTAAATTCTCATAATAGGTTGGTTAGGAATATGAAAGCTAACAATCTTACGAAAATAATCAATTTTTGCATGATGAGTAGTTAACCAATCAATCCCTAAAATCACATCAAACGCAAGTATTTTTAAGGAAATAAGATCGACAGGTAACGTGCGTTTACCGATTTGAATCAAACAAGACTTATAAATAGTGGATGTAATAAAGGTTTCTTCCAATGGAGTTTCAACCGGTAAGTCAAAGTCTAATTTCTCCGGAGTCAAATTTAAACATTGAGCGCAAGTAGGAGAAATAAAAGAATGGGTAGAACCGGTATCAAATAAGGTATAAGCTTCGTAAGAGTTTATGATTAGCTTACTCGTGATCACCTCGTTTGGATTCCTCACTTTTTAGGAGGTTACGACAAACGCTCTTCTTTGAACTATCGGTTTTGTCTTGTCTGGGACAGCCTTTGATGCCTCCATCCCAGCTGGACTTGACTTTGGTGCACGACAAAATTGGGCTAGGTGACATGCTCTTCCACAATTGTAACATGCTTTGGACTGCTGCATATAGTTTGGACTGATGTGTCCCTCCCCTCCGCATTTGTAACATATGACCAGCGGTCGTTCTCCTTCCTTAACAACGGGTGTTGGTGCTGACGTCTTTCCATCATTATTGAATCTCCTCTTCTTGAAATTTCCACTTCTATTATCTTAGCCATGATTACCAATTTGAGTGGTTACCATTTCGCATGTTAATTCCTCCACGTTTGTTGTCATTGCTTCTATGATCGCTACCACCGGGTATTATCGACTTGTCAATTTTCTCTCTCTCTTGTTTGGGTTAACTCATTATCGCGCTCCAATAACTGAGCCCTATTTACAACATCTGAATACAAACACAATTTATGAGAAATTAGGTATTGACGTATCTCGGGTTTCAAACCTCTTAGAAACATCCGCGTCATTCTCTCATCATTATCAACCAAGTGGGGCGTAAACCGGGACAACTCAGTAAACTTAGCTTCGTACTGTGACACGGTCATATTATTTTGCCCTAACTTGATGAACTCCACCTCTTTTATGTGACGAATACTTTCGGGAAAGTACTTGTCATTGAACAGCTCTTGGAACTTCTCCCAAGACATTTTGAGTGCGGCAGGCTGAGTATACTTTACTGATTCCCACCAGTAATCTACCTCTCCTCTCAACATGAATGTGGCAAATGGAACCTTTTGCTCCTCAGAGCATCCCAAGACTTTGAATATCTTGGTGATCTGCTTTATCCACGTCTCCGCTTTAAGTGGTTCTGGCTTTCCCCAAAACTCTGATGGTCCCAGCTCCTTGAATTGCTTAGCGGTGACCATATGTGAGTTGTCAGTGTTTCCACCTGCATTTTGAACACGAGCCGCTCTCGCCTGATGTTGCATGAATTGCATAAAGCCTCTGAACATCCCATCGTTCATCATTTGATTGGTGTTGTTGTTTATCTGAGGATTATTGTCTTCATGTTGCACATTATCATGGGTATTGATCGTTGGTGACTCAACGGTCTCATGTGCTTCATTGTTGATCTCAACATTTTTAGATGCCATTTTCAAACACTGCCACAAAACAATGGTTAATTGACATGTCACATATTATCACTATACTCTGACCGACCAATTAAATACCAAATAAACTTAGGTAGGTCATACTAGCGAAGAATTCCCGCCTCTCCCCTCCTAGTTATTGTCTCACATCTCGGCCAGGGGATCATATCCTAAAGCTTTGATACTGTAATGTGGCGCCCCAAAAATAGGTATACATCACCCATCTTGGGTCGCCAAATACATGGTACAGGATACAAATACAAACTTAATTATACAACAAGAGCTGAGAGTTTTTACATGAATATTATCTCATATACAATATCCAAACTCAAATTCAATCCTCATTACACTTATTATCACACTATATAGTGAGGATTACTAAAAGCGATACCATCTCGCACCATCACTCTGTTTCCCAGACTAGTCCCTTATGTTTTATTTTCACAAGAGAATAGTGAAAGCAAAAGGTGAGCTCAACTAGCCCGAAGAAAAATATTATGACTAAGATAATGCGAGAATAAGTTATCGATAGCCTTCAACAATGTTAAACCGATAGAATATAATAGACAATGAAGTTTAATGCAATTTGTTATATGCCCCAAAATAGGTATACAACACCTATTCGAGTCGTCAAAATACATGGTGCGTAAACAACTACAACTTTATTAATCTGACATAAAAAACTGTGAGTTTAAATACAAATATTGTCATCTAGACAATATCCACACTCAAATAAGTCCTCAGTACAATTATTGATACATTATTTTACAAAAATGGTGAGGACTACTAAAATGACTTTCTAAAACCTTCATTCCATACCCCGACTAGTACTCGCTACATTCTCGCCTCCTGAGAAGAAAAATGGAACAACAAGGAAAAGGGCGAGCTCAACTAGCCTAGTAAAGAACATTATGACCAAGATAATATAGAACAAATTATCGTTAGTCCTCAACAGGGAAAAATCTAATAGAATACAATAGACAACAAGTTTTAAATCAATATTCGCAGCGGAAATAATAATTCATTAGAAGAGTTAAGTAGAGAATAAAATCTACTATCTTCTATATATGAATTTAAAAGTTCATCGTCAATATTTTATCCCTGTAACATCAATCAATATATATCTGGAATCAAATATTCATCTTTTGCACTACAGGCCAAAGATATTCATCGATTAATCATGTTCATCTAAACACTGCTCATCTTTGCACTACGGGCCAAAGATATTCATCGAAATCATTCATCTTTTTACTACGGGCCAAAGATATTCATTTATATCATCATTTAGGACCGAGGATGATGAAAAATATTTTAAAGAAAAGCGAATCCAAAGTGAACAAAAGAACAAATATTAAGGATTAAGTACTTTACACAATCCAAGTTCAAAAATACTTCATAAATAATCGAGTGGAGTAGACTTCAAGAATGAAGACCAAAACATAGATCCAATCCAAGATAGGAATCATAACGACGATCTTGGACACGTGAAAAAAAATTTAATTTTTTACGTGAATAATGTCGTATTAGTGAATAGTCTTGATATCGTGAATAAGAACTCTCAAACACTAAAAAGATAGAAATTTCACAAAAAAATATCATCATGCTTCGTGAATAGTACTCGTGAATAGTAACTCATGAATAGTAACCCCGACATGAAAAGTTTCAAATTTGATAAAAATTCAGACCAATATTTCGGCATAATGATATTGAAGAAATAATATCATTTACGAAGAAAATAACATCCCTTACCTCAAAAGGATAGTACTTCTGACTGGATATAGTGCTGAAAGAACTTGCACCGTATAGCAATACTCAAAGTACTAAAATACTAACAAAAATACGCTCAATATATCGAGAGAGAAAGAGAGAGAAATCTTTAGTTTCTGGTGTGATTTTTAATTCTAACCTAAGCACCCTATTTACAGAAAATTGCTTAGAACACCAAAGCAGAAAATTTAATATAATAATAATATATATTATTAAGTTTCCTACGCCAACCTTTGTAGATCTAAATTCAACCATTAATGTCACATGCTAGACCCACTTAAATCACCAAAAACGTTTTCTTTGAAAAAAATAATTAAAACTTCCAAAAATCAATTATTTCGGAACTTCAATAATTCATAATAAATAGCCCTTTTATCAGAAAATTCGAATCTTGCGACTTTTTATAGGAAATTCAATTCTCTACAACTTTGCAGAAGAAAGTTTTTCCAAATTCCAAAAGCGAAATTGGCCAAAAATCCATAAGCAGGCGATTTTACAAGCTTTATAATCAAATTTTAGTCAAGAAATGGGCCCACGAGACATATTTAACATGTTTTAAAGAACTTTACAACAAAAATACTCTTCCTCCTCATATACTCATATATCCCACATTCATTGTAAAAATATCATCTTTATTATATTATAATAATATAATAAAATATTATTTTATCGAAAAAGATAAAATATCGATTTTCAACAATTGTCACTTTAAAAAATTTCTCCATCTATATCCACATAAAATAAATATTTTCCTCATCATATAAATCAATAATTAATTATTCATAAATAATATTACGTAATCACAATCATGACAACCGAGCGGTTCCTCAGAAAGAGGGGCTTTCGATAAGGATTTCTCCTCTCTTGGCGCAAGCAATTATGTGACCAAACCTCTCCTTAGACGAGAACTTTCTAGACATTGCCAATAATGTTTTCTAATAATATTATTCGGATAATATAAATTATTGCTTCGATAATGGAAAATACTTGTGTAGTGACAATTATTGAAACAACGAAGTAATATAAAATATCAACGCAAAGAATTATTGAATCAATAAAATAAAATCTTTGAACGAGAATTCTTGTAACAATTATTGAGTAGTGCCTTCTTACGTAAGAATCAATAATTGGTGCAATAAAGTATTCTCTCTTGTCTGACAACGCCAGACATTCTTGTGTTTTAACCACCGGGTATTCCAACAAGATTAATAGCAATAACCGAGTAGTTATTTATAAACAACTTAAACTTGTTGTTTTCTTCATCCAATCGCTTTTCATTATGGGGCCCATATAAAATTTGCCGCGCGTAAATCTAATATTCCCAGACGGCCAAAGAATATTCCACGACCAAATGAATATTCTCCGACAACAATGAGTATTTTATAACCACCGCTTATTTTAAAATATTTGCGCATTTTACCCATAACTAACCACATTAATCAATTCAACCCTTACTATTTCAAAATAATAAATAGAGTAAATTAAATTTCATTTATAAAAAGTTGGGGTCTTACAGCAGCGGAACAAGCAATCCATAAGAAGAGTCAAGTAGAACATGATATCTACTATCTTCTATGATTTAAAAAGGTTTTCATCAACTTTATCGCTGAGACTCAGCTTAATAAATAAATCACATCATCGAATCATCCCTGCACTACGGGCCAAGGATATTCATGTAATCATTAATGATCATGATTATACCGAATAATCACTGGTCATAATCATACCAACAACTGTCCATCAATGCACTACAGGCTAATAAAGATTTTTACCACATCATTTATAACATTACGGGTCATGGTTATACCAAATGATCCCTGGTCATAATCATACCAATCAACAGTCCATCTATGTACGTAAGCCAAAGATGACTTTCATCATAATATAAGCATGAGGATGATGACAATGATATAAGAATTCAATTAAAATAAAGTACATGATAAATTTTAAAGATTTATAATTTAATTTATTCAGAATTCAATAATGTCCAAATTGTCAACATGATACTGCTTTGTGGAGTAAAATTCAAGAATAATATCCATGTATCAAAAATAATTTGGACAGAAAAGAAATAAATTTTTCGAGAATAGTACCCCGGCATGAAAAGTGCCCCGAATACCCGAGTGAATAATATTTTAGTGAATAGTAACCGGGTGAATAGTAACCCGTGAATAGTACCCCGATAAAAATATTGATATTTAATAAGAAAGTTCATATCAATATTCCAACGAAACGATACTGGATGAAGCGCAAAACTCAAGGATATTCCACTAATTTCAAGGATTATAGAAGCAATACTTGCCATAGTAAGTTTAGATTTAAGAATATGAAAAGAAATAACATACGAAACTGCAAATTGATTTTCACTGTCATATACGATGCGTAATCCGTGAGCAACAAAGCTATTCCGACATATTAAAGGATGAATACGAAAAAAATAGTATTCCTTATGAATACAAAAGAAATAATACCCCTTATCTTAGTAGAAGACTGGATACTGTAATAGTGAAGTAGCAGAATACTCTTCTTCTTTCTCTCTATAGTTTCTCTCTCTATACTTTCTCTTGTGAATCTTAGTGAATTGGTGAGAATGAAAGAAGAATTAAGCTTCTATTTATAGGAGAAATGACTAAATAGTAACTAATTCATGAACGGTCCAGCTTGATTTACTATTAGAACAGACGGTCCAGATTTATTACTATTAAAACCACAACCGATGGTCCAGATTGATTTACTTTTAAAACCACCACCGACGGTCCAGATTGATTTACTTTTAAAATCACCACCGTCGGTCCAGATTGCTTTACTATTAAAACCACCATCGATGGTCCAGATTGATTTAATATTAAAACCACCATCGACGGTCTAGATTGATTTACTATTAAAACCACCACCAATGGTCCAGATTGATTTAACTTATTACACTTTAGTACCCCTAAAGTTTTCCAAGTTTGCATTATTCCCCTTTAACTTTTGTAATTCATTTATCTTCAATAAACACATTCTTAATACTTCAACAATTATTCATCATTAATATTATAACTCACAATATTTAACAACCAGATCATTCCCAGGAAAGAGGGGGTTTTCCGATAAGGATTTCTCCCTATTGGCGCGCAATTAGGTGACCAAACCTCTCCTCGGCAGAATTTTCTAGACATCGTGAATATTGCAAATAATAATATGAATAACTTTGTTGTCTCAAATATTGATTTAATAATATAAAATATTATGCAGATGATACTGTGACAATAATTAAATCAAATAACGTGAAATACTATGCAACAATTACTGTAGCAATAATTGAGTAAACTGAGTGACTTCTTACGTAAACATCAATAATCAATATTGTGTGCTACTACTAACCACGCCAGACATTCTTGTACTTTTACCACCGGGTAGTTCAACAGTTTAACGGTAAAACTTTCGCCGTTATTTTTATAAAAAGATATTTCTGTCATTTTCTATCTACGACAATACTTCGGTTGTGGGGTCCACTAATGATTGTGTCGTCGTACGAATATTCCCTGTATAAACGAATATTCCCCGACCAATCGAATATTCCCCAACACAATAAATATTTTATATCAACTTGCTTACTTTGAAAAATTTTTAAATATCACCCTTAACTTTAACCTTTTATCAATTTAATCAATTATTAAATAGAATAATAATTATAAGAAAATTGCATACTTTCATTTCATATAATTCGAGGTCTTACAATTTTGGGAAAAAATCAAACTTGAAATTTGGAGATGACTTTGAAAAAACGGATGTGTCCATGACATTGGAAGCGTCGAATTTAGTAAGAATCGACTATAAAATTGAAAATTTGATTTTTCTGGTCTGAAAGTCAATGACGGAATTAAACACGCAAAATGAAAAAAAAATTGAGACCCACATTATCCAAATCTACTGGAAATTCCAGCACATGAGCAGCCACCTACTCCCCAACAACTCCTTACCAACTCTCTCACCCACTCGCACCTACTTCCTAACTAATATCTCTCTTTTTATCTCCTAATTCATTTAATTTAAAGAAAGGAAGGAAAGTAAATGAGCCTTTTCTTCTTATTTTCACCCTCCACACCCGTCCAATAAGAAAGAAAGAGAGAGAGAGTGTGGGCAGCCATGGAAAGAGAAAAGAAGAAAAAGAAAAGAAGAGAAGAAAATGGAAGAAGATGAAGAAGAAAAACTAAGTTTCTCTATAGCTCTCACTCAAAGTCCTAGAAGAAGCTTGAGAGAGTAAGAGCAAGAAAGTGAGCAAATGAGCTAGCTTGATGATGAAGAGGAGGAGGGCCACGACTAGAGAAAGTTCATAACTAAGTGGAGAAACTCATCTTCAACCTCTAGAAAAAGGTCTTTCTTTCATAAGATATTAAGATAGATTGTGTAGCAGTAATCGACGGTACATGCAAGTTTCCTAACTCAAACTCGAGTGATTATGTTTCAAGCATGCTAGAGGTTTAATTATTTATAATTATTCCACATCTTTGATTATTGATTCGCACTTAGTGCAAGTTGCATATATTCATCAGGTATGAAAGGCTGATCACCTTCATTAGCATAAGGTTCAGTTAAATTTGTTCATGGTCATTGTTGACCACTCATTGTTACTGATCAAGTTATTCAATTATTGAAATTTTGATTCATACTCTTTCACAATTATTATATATTGTTAAAAACTTGAAAGCTTATTCCTTTTCAATCATGATATATCTTCATTGTATTTAAACTTGCTGACCAAAGTAGTTGCTCACTCTTGCTATATCATGATAATATTTTTAGTTAAGACATGCGTTCGAAGAAGGACAAAGACAAGAGCAAAGGAGAAGATTAGATTACTATGCACATTAATTATTTAGTTATCTAATGTAAGTTTTTTATGTAAATCTTGTGTGAATCTAAAGGTATGTATGTAAGATAAGGTTAGAAACATTGGGAAATCATTTGAAAATGAACAATGTATATATGTATAATCCGCAATAGTTATAGAACAAGTATGAAGATGATGTATCGTGACATACCAGCTCTGTGGTTAAAGGGACCCGGATTTGGGGGCGTTACATTCTTACCCTTTGATTCTTGTTTAGATGATAGGAACCTTTCTTTGATTCTCCAAAACTTCTTCTTCAATATCGAATTCTCTCAAGCTCTCTCTATGTTCTCTCTGTATTCTCTAGTTTTACAAGGTGATAATACGTGAAATACAAAAGACTGGTATAATATAATGTGCATACTAATAACTGGCATAACATGGGTATCAGTTAAGCGCGTCATGGCCTTAACTGATCCCATTTTCTTAAGGCCATGTTTGACTTGGCTATAAAAGGCTCTTTTTCCATTTATTTTAATTAACTCGTTTATTATATAGTTTATTTGTCATGCTTTAATTAATCAAATTTTAATATTTAAATTCAATTAAATTAAAGCCAATATTACTCATTAAATCAAATTATCACATAACTAAAATTCTTATTTATTAATTATAACAAATCAATAAATCTCTAATTAATTATTAATTTAATTAATTAGAAAAACATTATAATTATTCACAACTCATTTAATTTAATAATCCCAATTAAATTATAACTTTGAACTATAAGATTATTCCTCATTAATTTAATTAATGTAACACATTTAATTAAATTAATCTACAATAATTTCATCAAATATTTATTTAACTCCATAATTAAGTCACAAAAATATTTATTTAATTCAATAAATTTTTAAAATAAATTACAAAAATCTCGTTCGTCACAGAGTTTAGGCTTGATTTTTTTCCATTTCAGCTTGATTCGGTGTTGCTGCTATTTTATTTGTTTTAAGTCGTTTGGATTCCTTCTTGCTACAATATTTTCACAGCTTCTTTCTGTGTTGTGGGATGTTTTGGTTGTTGGTAGATATTTTTTGTCAGGGGGTTCTTTATGGTCTGAGTTTCATGACCTTATAATTGAAATCATGGTGTGTTCTTCATTTGTTTTCTTTGAGTAACTTGAATTAGGGTCTCCATTCCCTACTGATTTATCGAAATTTGTTTTGTTTTGTTTTAATGGAGAATTAAAAATGATTTACCAAATTTACCCTTGCCCAAATAAATTAAATTAATAAAATAATAGAAATATTATTATTTAAATACTAATCAGCTTATTATGGCCCCACCCAAATAGTCACGTCAACAATTTCTGACGTAACAGACTCAATTTCTTGGAATTGAAAAAAAATTAATAGTTCAATCATCTAATTGACAAAATTGAAAGGTGAATTATCAAAGTGGAATATAACCAATAGTTTAGGATAGTGAAACATATTTAAGCCTAATAAAAATAAGGAATTGATATTTTCGCACGTGATAGTTGTTGGAAAAATACGAATAAAATATAGGATTCAAATATAAAATAAAAGAAGGGTAGAAATTAAACTTATCGATTTAAAGTAAATTTTGTTGAGCAGAGACATGCAGTGCACTGTCCTTAAGTAGAAACTTCGCCCCTCGAAGAACTTTTCTCGGTGCTAAGGTCACTGACGAAATCCTACTCCAGGATTTAAAGGCTCTTCACCCAACTAACCAGCATTTGAAATAGTTGAATGACCCAGGAACAACTTCTAATTTTTCTTACTCAAACTCAAAAATTATACCATATATATATATATATATATATATATATATATATATATATATATATTTAATGTATATAATATATGTGTGAGAAAGTATAGTAGCATATTATATATATATAAGTTACCACTATGAAATACAGTAGTACAACTAATATAATATATATATATATATATATATATTCACTCTTTGTTCTTTAGAAGGATATATATATATATATATATATATATATATATATATATATATATATATATATATATATTTGAGCAACAAGTCTATCTCTTCACACTTTTACTTTGTAACAAAAGATATATATGTGAGTAAGCAAATAATCACTAAAGATTATATCATATATATGATGCCTTTCCTCTCCTTTTATATAGCAATAGAAGGCAACCTTGTAATAGTATTAAACATGCAATCTGGTAATATCTCTTTAATAGGTATTAATATATTTTAGCGCTTACAAAATCTCCATTAATATATTAATTATAACTCATTCAATTTACACATTAAATTCTTTTAATGGTACATCACCAAAATATATGAATATATATATTTTTATTTAACTTTGTAATATATTATTTAACAAAAAATACAACAATCCCCCACATATTACAAAGTAAAAATAAAATAAATTAAGTAAGAAATATAAGAATGCAGTGCGTTAACACTGGTGTCTTTTGGACTATGAACCAATGTATAGAGTGAATAGGACTTGATTCACAGGAATTTGGTGAAATGAAAATTTCTATGAACCTTCTTCCTTATTATGAATCAGTAATCATATTAGTCACACTACAAACTCTAATTATTCTACGCGATTTGGCACATTTTGGCCTTGCGCCATACCTAGAATTCATGAGCGCTCTAGAAAATATGTCTTGTTTTCATAAGAGGCAGCCCCACCTCTACACTCATATAGGTGTTTCCATCAAATGTGTTCTACAGTTAAACACATCACCCAACATGACTATGGAAAACATTAAGAGTATATAACTCAACCTCTAACACTGTAGAATTACACTACCCTATACCATAGGGATGAACTCAAATATTTATAAAATGGATAGTGTCTCAACCAATCAACCAATGACTTGTTATTACCCATATGAACCTACTTCCTGGGATTACCATTCACCCCTCGATGTATTGCTCACTAGCCTCTTACTTAGTGGCTTTGTCAGAGGATCCGCAAGATTTAACTCTGACCTTACAAAGTTAAGGGATATAATCCCATCATATAACAGCTGTCTTACAATATTATGTCTTAGGCGTATATGCCTACTCTTGCCATTACAGCTCTTATTCTTAGTTCTGCCTATAGCAGCTTGGCAATCACAATGTAGAGACACAGATGGAACTGGTCTCGTCCACAAAGAAATATTTCCCAAAAGATTTCTGAGCCACTCTGCTTTAGAACCTTCCTTCTCTAAGGCAATAAACTTAGACTCCATAGTAGAACGAGCTATACAAGTCTGTTTAGAAGACTTCCAAGAAACTGCTCCTCCTCCTAAGGTAAATATGTAGCCACTCGTGGATTTGATTTCATCTGAATCAGAGATCCAGTTGGCATCACTATAGCCCTCAAGAACTGCAGGATTACTGCATTAATACAAACCAAATTCAATAGTACCTCTGAGATACTTGAATATTCTACATAAAGCAGCCCAATGATCCTTATTAGGATTATGAGTGTATCTGCTGAGCCTATTAACTGCATAAGCTATATCAGGTCTTGTGCAATTAATAAGATACATTAAGCAACCTATGATTTGGGCATACTCGGATTGAGATACACTAGGTCCCTCATGTTTTTTTAAATGTAAACAAGAATCATACGGAATCCTAACAGGATTAACATTACTTTAGCAAGACACCCCCACACTTTAAGATATTTCAAGTTGGGTAAATAATTTTCCCAAAGCTCAAAAGATGTTTTTTCAGTTTTCAGCAATAGGTAACATTATACACACATTATATACACACGAGTACTCAAACTTGACTTGTGAGACCCCAGATTTTATGAATAAAGATTTTATTTTCTCGAAATATTTTTTTTAATATTATGGTGTGGATTTGAGATAATGTTATAGTTGTGGGTAGTATTTATAAATTTTGCAAAGTATGCAAGTTGTTGTATAATATTCGATTGGTGGGGAATATTCTTTTTTTGTCGGGAATATCCGCATAACTAATACAATCATTAGTGGACCCCACGGAATTATTATTTGGATTGAGAAAATGACAAAATATTTTATTAAAAATAACGGCGGAAGTTTTACCGTTAATAATGTTGAACTACTTTCAGTAGTAAAAAATGCGATGTCGTGTGGTTGCATAATAGCACACAAGTATTGATTATTGATGCTTATGTGATAAGTCACTCGGTTTTATTTTATTGGTATTATTAATGTAATAAAATGTAGAATACTTTATAAAGTTATTCTATAAATAGAATATATTATATTCTATTATGCGTAGAGTGTCTGCATAGTGTTTTGTATAGTAAAATCTTTTTATATAAAATGCAGAATACTTTTATAAAGTTATTACTATAAATAGAATATATTATATTTTATTATACATAGTGTTGCATAGTGTTTTGCATAGTAAAATCTTTTTTATATAAAACAAAATACTTTTATAAAGTTATTTGTTTTATTAGACAATAATTAGAATATATTATATTTTATTATGCATAGTGTTTTGCATAAGGCTGCATAGTGTTTTTCATAGTAAAATCTTTTATAAAGTTATTCATTTTATTAGATTATAAATAGAATATATTATATTTTATTTAAAAGATTTTGCTTTAAATATGGACCGTCAGATTAAAGTAAATCAATCTGGACCGTTCATGAGTTAGTTACTATGCAGTCCATTTCTCTATAAATAGAAGCTCATTCATTCATTATTTCTTACGAATTCAATTTGAAACTCTAGAGAGAAAACTATAGAGAGAAAGAATAAAAGTGTTATGTTACTTCACTACTTCTATATCCAAAGACTTTTCTTTCTAAGGTAGGGATATTATTTGTTGTACTCGTAAAATTATTCTTTCTTTCTTATTCATGAAGAGAACTTCATTATTCCATTCTTTATTATTCTGTTGGAATAACTTTGTGTCTGTGAGGATACCCTATCGTGGTGAAATTCTTACATTATTCCATTCTTTATTATTATGTTGGAATAACTTTTATCATGCAAAGTAATCTTTGCATACATGGTGAAATTCTTCTAATATTCCGTACTTTATTATTACAGCCGAATATCATGTATGCATCTACGTTCTGGGGACTGGTTCCATTATTTATTATTACGTCAAATATTACGTACGTGCGTTTATGCTTGGGACTGGTTCCAGATATTTATTATTACGTTTAATATCCACATGCATGCGTTCTGGCGGGACTGGTTCCATTATTTATTATTATGTTGGGAATAACACATGCATGCGATCTCGCATCGCACGCGTGGTGAATCCTTCATTATTCCATTCTTTATTATTACTGTTGGAATAACTTTGCATGTGGATTACCACATGCGTGGTGAATGATCCTTTGTATTCATTCTTTATTAAATTATGGAAATGATCAGATCGTGGATTACCTCATGGCGGGTGAAAATCCATTTGCAGTTTCATATATTCTATTATACTCAGTTGGTTAAAGTTTTAGTTTCTATACTCCATGAAATTAGTGGAATATCCTTAATATTTGTGCTTCATCCAGTATCTTTTCATGGAAATATTCTTCTGAGCATTCTTGAATTTTACTCTATAAAGAAGTATCATGTTGAAAATTTGGACGTTATTGGTTCCTGGATAAATTAATTCTTGAACTTATTTTATTGAATTCTTATATCATTGTCATCATCCTCATGTTTATATTATGTTGAAAGTTATCTGTGGCCTGTAGTGCATAGATGGACTTGATATGATTATGACCGAGGTGATTATTCGGTATAATCATGGCCGTAATGTTACAAATGATGTAGAAAAAGTCCTCATTGGCCGTAGTGCATTGATGGACGCTTTTGATATGATTATGGCTATGAATTCTCTTTGGTAGTAGTCTGAATGAATTGTTTTATGGCATGATCGGGGATAGTTGATGAAAACATGATTATCTTAAGTCATAGTGCATGGATAATTAAGTGGTCGTGATACTTAAGAATATCCTTAGTCGAATAGTGCGGGGGTGATTCGATGATGTGGATTATTTATTAAAATTTGAGTCCCAAATGAATAAAGTGATGAAAAACCTTTTAAATCATAGAAGATAGTAGATTTTATTCTCTACTTGACTCTTCTAATGGATTACTTGTTCCGTTGCAGTTAAACTTGATGTTTGTTATATTTTATCAGTTTAACACTGTTGAAGGCTAATGATAATTTATTCTGCATTATCTTAGTCATAATATTTCTTACTGGGCTAGTTGAGCTCACCCTTTCTTTCATTGTTCTCTTCAGGAAATGAGAACGTAGCAGGGACTAGTCGGGGAACGGAGTGACGGTCCAGAGAATAGCATTAGTA
Source organism: Panax quinquefolius (assembly GCA_020205615.1). Classification (NCBI taxonomy): domain Eukaryota; kingdom Viridiplantae; phylum Streptophyta; class Magnoliopsida; order Apiales; family Araliaceae; genus Panax; species Panax quinquefolius. The sequence goes on along the minus strand of CM035171.1, from coordinate 99,857,071 downwards.
GTCCTCACTATTCTGTGAAATAGTGTGTTAATAAATATATTGAGGACTTATTTTGAGTTTTAATACTGTCTAGAAGACAATGTTTGTATTAAAACTCACAGCTCATGTTGTATATTTAAGATTGTATTTGAATTTTGCACCATGTATTTGACGACTCAAGATGAGTGATGTATACCTATTATGGGGGCGTCACATGACTATTCATATTGGGAATAGAAATTTTGAACTTTACATGCAAATATGCATGCAATGTATATCATCACGTCCCTTTAAATTCAGAATTAATGCAGAGAATTAGTAGTAGTACAATCTTGCAAAATCTAATAGCTTAAAAAATTTATAATCATGTCCATGAGCTTGGTTATTGCACCATACCATCAAAACAATCATTCTAGCACAGACAAATGTTTACTGGATTTGGAAAATTTATTAGAGTTGCCCATCACTAAAAATGTTAAAACTTTTTTTTTAACTGATGCACTAATAACCAAATGTGATATTTCTCTTTCAAAGTTTTTATACTTGTTTTATTAACCCTCATGTGTACATATACAAATGTCAATATAACCTGATCGCAAATGAAGTGCAACCTTAACAAAACATGAAATATCACCAACTAAACTCTATTTATCCTCAAGTGAATTTTCACCATACGATGTCAACTTGAAACATAAATCTTGGAGTTCAGGCATAGGTTCAGAAAACATGACAAAAAGGTTACCTTAAGAGGCTTAAGATTCAGGATTAGCAGCATACTGTCACAACCCATATGCCCATATCCATCTTATGTTTGAGGCAGTTAGTTACATGTTACCAAGGATTCCAACTATACACTTAAAAGCCATTATCTGACTACTTTTCTTCTCTGATCTCCAATATCAAAATTGTATCAAATATTTGACACGACGTCATAGCATAAATCAGTTGCACAGAATTGCCAAGTGTAAATTCTCTTTTCTACTAAGAGTCACGAAGTCATAACACTCGGTAGTTCAAAGTATGTCTCTTCATATTACATAGAAATGTAGTTAGAATTATACAACAACATCCATGCACTTAATTTACCCCGAATTTAAATGCAAGTAAATCTCTGCAGTCAGGCCAATCTTAATGTCTATTTGCCAAATTAGTAAAAAAATATAGAAATTGGTCCTCTCATGTTAATGTGGATTCACTTATTATGTTTATTTATTTGTTTCACAAAACTCGCATGAATAATAAATAAAACCTTATTCATGTAAATAAGGTCTTGTGCAAATATTAAAATTTCTACTTAAGATTGTTGGAAAAATACGAATAAAATATATGATTCAAATATAAAATAAAAGAAGGGCATAAATTAAACTTATCGATTTAAAAGCGAATTTTGTTGAAGCGTGATGCGATCTTGACCGTCCCTAAGTAAATTTAAGCCCTCTAAGAACTTTCTCGGTCTAAGGTCATTTGACAAATCCTTACTCCAGGAGGATTCAATGATTTCACCCAACTAACCAAGACTTGAAATAGTTGAATGACCCAAAACAACTTCTAATTTTTCTTACTCAAACTCAAAAATTATACCACACACACACACACACACACATATATATATATATATATATATATATATATATATATATATATATATATTTTAATGTATATAATATGTGTGAGAAAGTACAGTAGCATATTATATATATAAGTTACCAGCAATGAAGTACAGTAGTACAAGTAATATATATATATATTTGAGCAACAAGTCTATCTCTTCACACTTTTACTTCTTAACTAAAGATATATATGTGAGTAAGCAAATAATCTGCTAAAGATTATATCATATATATGATGCCTTTCCTCTCCTTTTATATAGCAATAGAAGACAACGGTAATCTCTCTTTAATAGGTATTACTATATTTTAGCAGTTACAAAATCTCTATTAATATATTAATTATAACTCATTCAATTTTCACATTAAATTCTTTTAATGGTACATCACCAAAATATATGAATATATATATTTTTATTTAATTTTGTAATATATTATTTAACAAAAAATACAACAATAGTTCCACAAATTTTCACTCATGTGAATAATAAATGGGTCTCACATTCATGTCAGAGAGAACTTGTGAAGATAAAAATAACAATTTCCTAAAAATATTTTAATTTGCGGGTAACTTCATTAAAAAAGAAGGTTTTATTAATAGTCTCATGCAATTATTCGTGGAAGCTTGCAACAAAAAATAAACAATTGTAGAATCTTTCCACATTCAACTACCTTCCCCTGAAAGAAAAAACGAAGAAAAGAAAAAAGAGTATATTATATATTTACAAATAATAAGATCTACTTTTCTTACTGTTTAAATAGTTTAATAATATAAATGAAGGATATAACATCCACTGAATAAACAAACAAAAGAAATAGAAGTCAGTCTCCCACAACTATTCGTGAAGCTTACGCCATAAATCAATAAAATAAAACAACTGTAAAAAATAGTAAGTTATTTAACATAATTTGACTAGAGAATTGTTATTTTAAAATCTAGTTTTACTTCTGAAAGTGAGAATGAGATTAAATTCTAATTTGTTTTACTTCTGAAATAAATAAATTTAGTAATTAGTACTTGATAGTACTTTTTAAATAGTTTATAATTTTTTATATATATAATTGAATTATATAAAATAAAAGAAGTTATATAACTTTGGATTTGAAAAAAAAAATGTCAATATTAATCTTATATTTTTTGAACGGACGGAGTAACTTGATAGTGGTGAGTAGTGACGTGATAATGAAATTTTGACATCAAATTTGAAGACATCTTGTCATTTATATTATAGTATGAATTAAAAAAATAAATAAATATATGACTCTTTTATTGGAAAAGAATAAGCTGTGAATAGAGTAATAATTGTATGATCTGCTACGTTAATAATTAGTATATTAAAGTCTGCATTTCATATACGTAGATATAATTATTGTAGGTAAACTTTGTTAATTTTACAATTTAAAGTTTAATATTAAAAATATATTTAAATTAATATTTTACAGAATAAATACGAGTCTCATGCAACTATGCTCGGACGCTTACAACAAAAAATAAATAATAAATAAGAAAAAAAGCCATAACGAAATATCGCCACATGCAACCTTGCCCCCATAAAAAAAAATAAAGTCAAAAATTAACTCAATGCGAAGAAAAATGCATCAACTTTTTGAAAGAGGCTATTAAGAGTTTGCTGGACAATCTTGATTTTAGTTGGCTCCACAAATAAAACCATTTTTCCAACTGTTTTGGTGGATTCCGATCAACCTTCTGTGTCGTCTTCTTTCTTGGGAAATTTCCTTTTCCATCTAGGAAAAAAATACTTCAATGAATTACTTATTTTAATAGCGACTCCCTCCATCCAATAAAATATGACTCAAGTTAAATAATAAAAAAGAAAATTGTCTCACAAAAGATATTTAAAGTACACAATTCGAATATACAATATTGTATAAAGACTAATTTACCCTCAAAATTACTTAAATAGGGTCCACTACATTTAGAAAAAATTGAATCTTTAGCGTACTTGCATGAGATTAGGGACTTAAACAACCACCTTCCCCATACGCTAGCAAATTTGTCATTTTGATCATAATATACCAAAAACATGTAAGATGGTTTAAATAACATGGCAGTATATTAGAAGAAGAATGGACAAATGGTGGGATATCCTCGTTTTATCGTATTTTTAAGTGTTTGGTGCAACTTACTACCCATTTCCCATTTCCTCCAACAATAAAAAAAATTTAAACCCTATACACTTAACACTCAAATACAATCCTCGAAAATAATATAATATAATACAAAATAAATTTTTAAAAATAATAAAACTAAATAAAATAACTTAAATTATATCTCATAATAAAATAAAATAAAATAAATTTAATTTAATTAAATAATATAATATAATATAATACAAAATAAAATAAAACAATAATAAATTAGAATATGTCCAATAGTAGTCTCCATATTCAAATAAAAGTTTTCATAAACTGAGTAGCAGATAATTGAAAAATAAACTAAGTAAAATTTGTTTAGTTTTCTACAATTACAATTAACACAAATTTTATTTCATTATAATTTAGTAATTAAATTAAAATAAATTTATTAAATTTAATTTATGTTATTCTAATTTATTATTATTATTTTATTTTATTTTATTATGAGATATAATTAAGTTATTTCATTTAGTTTTATTTTTTTCTTTGTATTTGAGTGTTAAAGTATAGGGTTTAAATTTTTTTTTATTGTTGGAGGAAATGGGAAATGAGCAGTAAGTTGTATCAAACACTAAAAAATACGCAAAACGAGGATACACACCATCTGTCCATTCTTCTTCTAATACTGTATTGCCATGTTATTCAAATAGCTTACATATTTTTGGTATATGATCAAAACTACAAATTTGCTACCGTATCGGGAAGGTGGTCGTAAAAGTGATGTACCTATAGATTTATCCAATATCAAATAGGAGTCATAACCAAGCGCCTACCGTGGCACAGTAAATCTCAGAAGCTAAATATATATAACAGTAAATGCCAACCCCATCAGCTGGAAAACTTGAGTCGTACCAAAAAATCTAGGATTTGGCCCTACCTATACTTATTTTCTATCCTTAAAAGAGTTTTTGGAAGGAGTAAGCAGAACTTTATCCGTAGAGGGGGTGTGAAATCAAACAAAAGTAAAAGCCTGGTCAAATTGCTACTAAATTGCAATTTCTTTTCAAACGCATATAAAAATCCAAGTGAACTTTGCGAAGACATGGGTGTCTCTGATAGTTGCAACTTTGTCAGAAGGACCAGAACCCAAACGCTGTTTGCTACATGTAAAGCATGTCCAGGCAGCAAGACTGGCTCGACTCTGATGTTAAATTTCAAACTTTTCAATGGAATCGTAAAATCTTCGCAAGGCGGATCTTATGTAAGTATAGTATATATTAGTTTACAACCAAGTTATGCAGGGGCGCCAACAAACCTGAAGAATGGTGCTCTCATGAAGCGCGGTTAAGTCCACATTGATGGGTTCCTAAACTGGGTTGCCATTGCCTCTGACAGAAACTTTACAAGGTTTTCTCTATCAATTTCTTTCTCCCTTTTGAGTTCTAGATGACGAACCTGAGAACAAAACCAATAGATTCACTTAAAACACTTTTTAAGTGTTGGTGCATTATGACAGTCGAGCTGGAAATGAAACTAATAAAGATCATTGTTCATTTCCAAGTGTAACTAATAAATATCATTGTTTACTTCCAAGTAGATATAATGCCAAAGAAGTTTCCTCAAACTCTTATTTAGGACTTAAACATGCACAGGAGATGAGAGCATGACAAGTAATGCAAGTACCGTTCCAATATTAAGGCATTTGTAATTGATACTACTACATTGGAATTTAAAACCAGTATTCACCGGATACGAGGGATTGGCAAGTGGAATTGCATATATATGAAATTGAGAATAATTTACTATATCAAGATACTGAAACATACAGATGGAAATTTAGACATTTACCTTCTATATCAAACCACATATATACATATATATATATATATATATATATATATATATATATATAAAAATAAATAAATAAATAAAAAGATACGCAACTGTTAAACGAGGAACAAAAATAATTATATATCAAACATCGGTAAGATAAGAGCAAAATCATGATTACAAGAATATGCATCTAGAAGAGAATAGTCATCCTATATATATATAAATTTTTTATTTTGATAAAAGAAGAAATTTTATTAATAGAGAACAAAGGGTACAATAAATGGGGGATAAGAAATCCACCCTCAGCAGACTAAAAAGATTAAAAACAAGAAAGCACTTAAAAAAGGGCAGCCCTCCAATCTGTACATAAACCAGTAACAGAGATAAATAACTTTCTCTAAACAACCTAGCATTACACTCATTCCAAATTCCGCACAAGATAGAACTTTGTAAGACCTACGACCTTGATAAAGATCATTAGTATTTAATTTTTGTAAAACCACATACCACACAAAAGTCTCGACTTTGGAAGGGACATTGGCTTTCCAAATGTACAAAGCCAATAGAGATGGATGAAGAACAATAAACCAAGTCAAAAGAGAGAAGTAACTCTTACGAGAAAAGGAACCAATTGAATCTAAAATCTATATTCACTTATCAAAAGAAGTACATAAATGAACCAAATCAAAAATGTTAGCAAAGATTCCATCTCATTAGATTCCAAATCCGTGAGATTCCTGAAAAAATGAAAATCCCAAGAAAGTGAAATCTCATCACGCTTTATGAAGTAAGAAATGGGAGCATCATGAAGTGATGAAATACGATAAACACAATTAAAAACAAGAGAAAATTGGTCATCTCCCAACCAATAATCCTCCCAGAATCGAATTCGATAACCATCACCAACTCCACATCTCAAATGTCGAATAAAGGAAGTATAATCTTGGAGGATGAATTTTCAAGGACTTGCATGAATAATATAAATCCCGCTTCTAGCATCCCACCCATTCAAATGCATGCAGGGGCGGATCTAAGGGGCAGTGGGGTCAATTGACCCTACAGAGTTTTCTCAGTCTCTCTTTCTTTATCCCTAAATTCTCTCTCTTTCACCGCAAGCCGCTTGTCACCGTCAATACCCAATACTGCATAGTCCAACCATTGACCCAGAAGCAACACCAACCTCACAACCACCGTCCTCAGGCCAACAAACATAGCAAATAGAAAGAACCAAATTTTGGGGTTGGCAAGAGAGAGAAATATGATCTGAGATTGAAAATATAAAGAAGAATGAAGAAATCAGATCTAGGAATAAATTCAGATAAATAAACAATTAAGACACTCAGATTTGAAACCTCAAACCTCCGACGATTTCTCTTTTGTCGCTGTTCAAGCCATTCCTCTCATGAAACCAGATCTGGGAATAATCCAGTCCTTATGCTTGTTTTTAGTGTTCTCTCAAATCTAACCATCATATTCTCTTTTATTTGACGGTGATGGTAGATTTGTATTTCATAGTGTGAAGAATGATAAAAAATAGAAGAAAGGAAAAAGGAGAATTTAGTTTGATGGTGGTGGTGAAATTGAAGTGTGGACTGGTGGTGGCATAGACAGAGGGATTGATCTATTGTTTTTAAATGGAGAAGATGAGATTAATTGATTTGATTTATTGTTTTTAAATAATTAACATTAGTTAATATTTCCCTTTTATTTAATTATTCTTCATTTGTATTGATTTGTATTTATCTTGTATTTGTACTATTTTATTTAGTCAACTACGGTCAAATACGATCAACGTATAAATTTGACCCCACTAACTTAACCGGTTGGATCCGCCCCTGAATGCATGCTGAATTTGCTCCTAATAACCTTATGTCAAAGGGAATGAGGTTCCAAAGAAAATCTCCAAAGCCATTTACCAGCCAGAGCAACATTCTTGAGGACCAAATTACTCATCCCTAAACCCCCTCTGCCTAGAAAGACACTGTTTTCCACCCAACCAAATGATAATTACTCTCATCACCAACTCCTGACCAAAGAAAATTTCTCATTAACTTTTCTAGTGTGTTAGCTAACACTAACTGGGATCCGAAAACGATATTCTAAAAAGCACTAGGCTGGAGGCGGGAGGCGGGAGGCGTGACTGACGGGGCTAGCCTGGGTGGCTTAAAGGAGATTTTTTATTTTAAGACAATTTTAATATTTTATCTTACATTATTCTAACAAAACAATAATATAAAGCAAAATAATCTATAATAAAAATAATAATTAAATTATAGAATTAGTAGTAATGGCACTTAAGTAGTAAGATATATATCCATTGCTTGAAATAATTAAATTATAAAATTAGTATTACTAGTAAGTAGTATCTTGATATCTTCATATATATAATTATATTAGTACTTCTCTCTCAAAAATTTAAATAAATGTTATTTTTAAAAATTAGTGTGAAGTTTATTGAATGAGATATTTGATATTATTAATTATGAAATTATTTTAATTTGTGTAATTTTCAAAATTGAGGACTTAAAGAAAATGATAAATACCATATACTACGTATGACTAACATATCTTTGACGTATTAGTTTTATTCATAAACAAAATTGGTATTAAATAATAAAATTTTAAATTTTAAGAATTCAATTCAATATTAAAACTTAAGAAACTAAACATAAATTTAAGAATTATATTGAATTAAACTAAATATTATAAATGTATCATCATTTATATAATTTCAAGTTGGTACAAGTTCAAAAAATTACAACTATAATAAAATTATCCATTTTGACTTGATCTTAGTTCACTTCTTGTTGTGATTTGATATGCTACAACTTGCATTAAAAATATGATAAATCATTAGAAAAATAAATATATCAAGATCTGGTTTTGGTAGTAATTTAAAATAAAAAAAATCTCCGCCTAGGCCCCGCCTTTCCCAACAAGGTGCCGCCTAATTGGCTGGAGCGTTTTTTTGGCCTTAGGCGCGGCGCCAAGCCCCTGCCTAGGCCGATTTTTAGAACACTGTCTGAAAAAGAGAGATAATATAGAAGTATACTAGGCAATCAAGCCTGAATCAAAGTAATCCTACCCCACAAGGAAAAATACAAACCTTTCCACCTATCTAAACGTTGACTAACTATTTCCAGTATCGAATCTCAAAACGAGACCGACCAGATTCCCACCAAGCGGGACCCCAAGGTAAGTAGGTGGAAATTCCTCAATTTAACAACCAACCAAAGACGAATACGCAGTACGCTAAAATATTCCCCATAGATATCACAACATTACATTTAGACAAATTAACCCTCGTACTAGAAATAGCCTCAAAAACTCGAAGAATAGTTAAACACATTTTTAAAACCTTGGAGCCCCTTTGAAAGAAAGAGAATATTATCATCAACAAATTGGAGGTGAGAAACCCTCACCTCCTCATGCCCAACTGCACAACCTGGGAGGATAACACACTCTCTCCCCACCTAAGCATCGTGCTCAAAACATCGACAACTAAAGGGTCCCCCTACCTCAAACCTCGAGAAAACTTAAACCAAAATTGGGCTTCCCATTCACTATCACAGAAAAATGAGAAGAGACAAAACACCTTTTCATCCAAGAGCGCCACCTAACTCTAAAACCTTTCCTCTCCAACACCTTATCCAAGAATCCCCAACTAACACTTTCTCCCACTCTTTTGTGTGTGTGTGTGTGTGTGTGTATATATATATATATATATATAATCAACTAGTATATCCTCTATGTTTCCATATCTGTATTAGGGTGCTAATGTGTAGTATTCTCAATCTAGATTTAGAATACACAACTTTGCTTACTTCAAATAGGAAAATAGCCTGTGTTAACTTATGTGACCATCAAATTACTAGAAAAAAAATAATGCTTCCTCCATGCCACAGAAAGAGTCCCATTTGACAATTTTTTGGTTCCAAAAAAAAAGAGCCTAATACCATCACAATTCATTATCATGTCATCACTATTGAACTAAACTTTCAACAAACTTACGCGTAAACATGGAGCAAAAATATATCCTTTAAATTTTACAAATTGTTCTTTTTGTGGACTGTAGTATAAATTCTTTAGTTTACAGAGATTTGATACTTGAGGCAGCAATTTGGCAGAAAAATCAATATTTTGATTTGATATGCAGCTTTTCATTTTTATTTTAATGAGAAACAATAGAGAACATAATAAAAAAATTGGAAACAAAATCCTGTTTAGTTAGTTGTACTACCTTAACCGAGCCTTTTTGCAAGACACTGGTGTCTGTAATGATGACAAGACATTTAATATCATGCTCATTTGCAAACTCGTACTGTTCTGTAAGGCTTGGATCAGACGTGGGGACAAACTCAGCCTGATAGAGAATTGGGTTAGCTATGCCGATTGTTTATTATTTCCTTATGGCAGCCATATTATTTCATTCATTATGAATACAAGCACCAACCTTGATATTTTCCTCCCACAGTTCGGCAACAAGCTCCATACGTTCCTCCAATAAACCACCACCTCCTCTCGAACAAATCAGAACACTACTTGTACCATCATTCCTGCTGCATTAATAGAATTGGAAAACCAGGGAAACCATTTTTCATGAGGAATGATGGCCAATATATTTCTCACTTCTCACTCAGAGAAAATGAAAAGGAAGAGACACCTGAAAGATCTAATATCTACAGAGGAGTGCTGAATTATTGTCTCAAGAGCAAGGCTAGTCCCAACTGCACCTGGAGGATTTGATTTCTGGTAAACGAGAAGCACAAATATCACTAGCAGAAAACAGGTGCAAGTGCAACACTACCATATTTAAGATTCTTTTAAAAATATTAGTGTAAAATCACGAGTTGTTGACAAAAAAGAGCACCCCCCACACACACACACACACAAAACCCAAAAAAAAATTTTGCTATTGTAGTGCTGAAATTTAACATGATGTTTTGAACAAGTAAGCATGTCCATCACCCACGCATATGAATCATTCCACTAACTTTGCATGCCTCATATTATGTTTTTTCAACGTTCAGCACATGCAATTTGAAGATAAAGGGTTTCTCTTTTCTATGTATATTCCATACTCGTCATAAAAAATGAAGCCAATAAGGAAATTATAAGCAGCTCTAGACTGTTTCACAAGAAAAAGGAAAGAAACAAAACGAGGAAAATATTATAGCAAAAAGTGATGTTGCCAACTTTATATTCTATCAGATTTTAACACTGACCTACAGCGCTAATAGTTGAAGATTCAACCAAATGCAATGAACAATAACTGAAGTAACCCAGAAAATGTAGAGTTCAAGCCTTACTTTTAGATGCCAAATGTGGGATATTATTTTCCTAACATTGTCGAACTCTATCATGTGTAATTACGAATTCCAGAAAGTAGTTGTGGTGCGTTCTTTATTGTAAATCAGAGTTATGAAAACATAACCTACCCAAACATGACTCCACAGATTATGAATCAGGTAGTCATAACGACCGCCAACAGCGAGCAATGTTCCTTCCACAAACGATCCAGAATTGTTCTCCTTCCTCAAATATATCTGACCAAAGAACATGAAATAGTTTTTATTGCCATAGAAGCTGCAATAGCTTCTTACATACAAGGAATTGAAAATGTTTCTCTTGAAACCATTTTACTAACAATATCATACATATCAATACAGCTAAATACTTTCTGGTTAAAATTTTTATGATCTACCCAAGATCAACACATAAAAAGTTTGTGTACCGAAAGCCTATATCAGGAACATAATGGTGTATGGTGTAAACTATTCATTTTCTATGATCCTCATTTATCTATCAAGGGAAAAAAAATTATTGTTGCCTTCATGACTAGTTTCATAATCCAAAATTCAAACTCTTCTCTAGTCCTAAATGAATCTTATTGTAGTAGTTTCTTCAAATAATGCAACCACATTTTAATGGGATGTATTTCTCAAATTGCATATACAGCAGAAAATATAACTGAAAGTCAGCATAACACGAGCAAGTTTCGATGGCTAGAGCTAAAATGACTACTGCTTCCACAGCCTCCCATACCATATTTGACTATTTCCCTATAATGTCGGTAGAATCACCATAAATGGTGGAGGAAAACCTAGTTATTTTTCTATTAAATGCATTGGAGTGACCTTACTTTTTGCTTTTTACTTATTTTACTAATTAGAGTTTCAATTTATATTTGGGTATAAGCATTCTATCTGAACCTAGGACTTAAAAAAACAGGTTCTACGATCATGAAAAATAGTTGTTTAGACATGAAATGAAACGATAGAGTACCAACGTATTGACGAAAAAGAAAAAAGTTTGTAGGACATATAAGTAACAAAAGAAGGTGAGAGGATAGATGTGGGCAAAAGATAGCCTGAATAGAAATTACACAAGAAGCTCGTAGACCAGTCCTCCAATACATTAAATGTGAACTTGATATTTCAATCTTTTCTTCTAATAGAACTTTCCCGAGTATCCGTAATAATTGTGCCTGCTTGGAGAGTTTGGTACATCAAATGATGTGTTTTCCTCCCGATGGATGAATGCATAAACATGCATTGCGGGCTAAGGAAGCATTGATTAAAGTCCATGAATACGAAAAATTTAAAAATTAATAAAGATAAGGATACTGCAGGATGGATATATTAATTGAATTTATTTTTTTATTTTCATATTTATATTTTATATCTAAGATATTCTATAACAGTTAAGGAAACAGATTATTCATTGTAAAAAGAAGAAAAACTGATTAAGTTGAAATACTCGGGAGAGAAGAGCTTGAGACAAGCTTCAAAGAGGGCTTCAACTCTTCAACTTTTCAACAAAGAGAGATGGCCAGACTAAGAAATCAATGTTCATCGGATGTGGTCACTGATAACAAGTCACCGAGTGAGAGAGAGGATTAGAGCATTGAGACAAAACCACCCAGTCAGATAAAGATTTGGGACAGGGAGAGATGATCACAGCAATAGTGCAATTGATTTATGCCCTAGCAGCTAGATGATTACGTATAACGTATATATACTGTATAGCCTGTTAATTTAAACACCACAAATTTCTGAAATAAAACCCCAAAAGAACCCACTCAAATGTGAAGGAATCATTTCCGTGTAATTAACTATTTCATCGACATCATGGGCGGATCCAGCCTCTGCCGTCAAATTTGAAATAAACAAATTCTCGCAAAAAATAAAAATATAGTAAAATAAATTACAAAACAAAATAATGCCCAAATATTCTTTTTAGTAACATTTTTCGAGACTTTATTACTTAAAATTTTGTATGATAATCTCATTTTTATTAGTTACAAAAATCCACAAGCAATTACAAAAAATCACAAAACAATTGCTAAATTTGTGAAATTAGAAATAAAAAAGTACAACATATCGAATTTTCTCTAAAGTCGAACTAGTGGGAAGAATTAGGCCAAGCCGCTAGACGAGAAACGGAGAGACAGAGTATTATAGTGACCAAGGTAGTATATGATATGAACTTTGACAAATTTAATACTACCTCCATTCCAAAATTAAATATACATTTTGACTTTTTAAAGTCAATTCACGAAATCCTAAAACTCAAATTGATGTAAGTTAGTTCAAATATTGAAAACAACAAAGATAATAATTAGTAGTGTTTTATTGTTAGTTTACAATTGTTATATTTGTTGTATTAAAACTAAATAACTTCATATCAATTTTGAATTTTAGGATTTCGTGAATTGACTTTAAAAAATCAAAATATATCTCTAATTTTAGAATGGAGATAGTATTTTTCAATCTAAAATTTAAAAAATTTATTACACCCTAAAATTTTACTCTCTTTTTGACCTCTGGAAATTCAGTGGGGTCAATTGACCCCACTGCCCCTAAGCTAGATCCGCCCCTGATCGACATATCAACAGCAACATCTAGCAAGATTGAAGGAGTGAAAGAACTTGCTTGATATAGGACATATATCAAAAATGAAAAATAGAAATGTTTGATACCTGAAAAAATAAATTCCTGTGATAACTCTCAGTTGGTGGCATAAGAGGATCTATGAAGACATGCTTATCAATCCTCCACACTCTTAAATAACTAAAAAGCTCTGATAATTCATCCAGTGCCTTACGTGTAGGTTTATCTGTAGTAGCATGGTTTAATCAGATAAGATGTATTCCAATACTAATCGGTATCTATCATCAGTGAATGATAACATACCAGCTGGAAGGGCACCTCTCAATCTAGGAAGGGCCTGATCTGCAACCCCACAGAACCTTAGTCCTACAGTCTGTAACCTATTTACGGCAGCTTCCGTAAGATTAAGCTCCTGAAAATGACATAAAGTAAGAGGCAACAGATAATACAAGTTGAATCCAAAATAAAAGGGGAAATAAAAAAGAACAGAACAGAAAAACTAGATCTAGTCTAACAGATAGTTATTACAGTAACACACTCCATGACACGTGATATGAAAAATCATCTACATGATAAAGCCTCTTGGTGCAACTGCAATCAAGAGCATCTTTTATCTGTCTTTTTGTTTTTCGTTTTTCTCACCATTTTTAAAAGAAGAATTATCTGAAAGAGGAGCAGATGCAAAATAAGAAACCCCACCTTTCAATCCCTTGAGGTATCACGCTTAAACAATGCCTCTACCTTGAGATACAGGGCAAGTGGGCAACTATTCCTCATCAGTCTAAATTCACTATAATGCATCCAACATGTCTCTTTTTTATTTGGATAAAAGAAGAAATTGTGTTAATAGAAAAGAGAGGACACAATAAACTGATGGACCAGAACTCCACCCTCAACCAGACTAATGAAAAACAAGACTCAAAAGAACACATAAAAAGTGTAGACCTCCAATCTCTACAAAAATCAATCACAAAAGTACCCTTATAAGACAGTAAGACACCCATAGCAGAAGCCAAAGGGAAGTAAGAAAAATAACTAAAGCAGCTCCCTCTAAACTGTCATCATCATGCCCATTCCGAATTCCCCATAAAACTGAAAAGAAAGCACACTTTCATATATTTTGGAATCCCTCTTGCTTCCAAATCCACGAAAACGAATTAACAACATATCTTCCACCGAAGCAGAGGACACCCACTCCTCTCCTAAGTCCTAACACTCCAAAGAGAGAGCTCCACAACACGACAAACAATGAAGAAATAAATGAGCATGTTTCCCATTATTCTGCCTGCACATAAAAAAATGTACGGAGATTCTACATGTCTTATATGGCTTACCTTGTGCTAAAACAAGCTGTGCTCCAGATCCAAGGAAGCATTAGCAAGAATTTGGAGAAACTTGGTGCTATTTGGAAACCCTATAGCAGTATAGTTATACTTAATGGAATACTAGTGGCCGACGCACACGCGCTGTGTGTGTAAATTATTTGGGGCAAAATAAGAATTTTATAAAATTTAGATAAGCAAACAGAAAGATATAAAAAATTAATATTAAAAAGGACAAAATAGTAATATACTTAAAGTTGTAGGGGAAAAAGAATAAGAAAAAAAAAACAATTGAAGTAGGTGTGTGACCCAGTTACACAAAAAGCCTATATTCAATACCTTAAGAAGTTGATATCTTGTCAAAAAAAAATGCCTAGTGCTCTAGAGCAATCAAGAATTTTAGATTTTACTAGATAAGAAAAAAGCTATTGACACGTGTGAATGAGGTTAAGTCATACATCTGGACAAGTAATGTGTAAGACACCCTGGTGTTTTGTCATCCGTCTAGTGGTCTATTACCAGAATGTCCATCAGAAGTGATAACCATATTGTGGCTTTTTTCCAGTCAAGACAACTTGAACCCTTAAGAAGGAAAAGATCACCATGCATCAATCTGCTTTGTTTCGAAAAAGACAAGTGCATAACTAAAAGCTAGTAATGTAGAAAACAGCAAAAAGTAATATTCAAAATATACAGATATATTAGAAAAAAATAGAGGGAAAGAAAAGGGTGCTTCATCATGGCAAGGGGAAAGCCAATTCATGCAACACAACAAATTCAAAATTCCCAATAGTTCATTCTACTAGAATTAAAGATACGACACTAAAGAAACAACTTAAACTAGATAACAAAATTATAATACTGATTTTAACAATATTTTCAGTTATAACTTGCCCAAAAAAAAGTTCTTACTGTTCAAAGGGCACACAATCTTTCACTTAGGCTTCTGAAACCAGTGTTTTAGACATTGGAACATGATGTCTTTGGATGAAGGTGTAACTATGGTACTAGAAAACATCAGTTGTTATTTTTCTTTACAGTAAAATAACATATATGTGATTTGAAAGATGAAGGTCTATCACAGTATCAATTGCAGTTTTTGTTGATTATACGAAACAGAACAGAAACAGAGAAAAAGGACAGGCTTACCAGCCAGATAAAGGCAAGAAACAAACATGAAAAGAAAATTGTATGCTATTGTGATTATATTTTCTTAGTTCAATAGAATCAAAAGCCCCTAGGCCAAATCCTCATCGATTGAGATGTATAATAATATTATCCCCGTTCACAGATTTTTTAGTGTTTGTGACATGGATTTTAAGACGTCTCAAAAAATTATTTAAATATTACATTTTTTAAATACGTAATATAGTTATAAAACAACATTTGAATATACCAAAATAAATAAATATTTATAAAAAATTATAATAAATATATAACATGTAAATATACTTTTACCACATCTTAAACTCCATATCAAAAACACTAAAAGATGTGTTGCAATAAACTTGGGACAGAGAGAGTAGGAGAGTAGTTTATTTAGATTGTATAAGTTAGTTTAAGATTTTTCAGTTCTTCATCAATGTGCGCGTCATGTATAACATACGAACACCATCAAGAAGCAAATCTCACATAAAATTCATATAATAAACAAATACTCTGTATTTTATACTACTGTTAATTATCTAATATTTTACACCAAGTAAAATGTAGACACATATTGGGTGCAGATTTTAGACTTTTCCTGCAATATTATGATTGTATTGCTGTAGAAATTGTCAAGAAAAATCATATTTTCCCTAACCTGTCGAAGTTGTCGCCTAATTACCCCCCATTTTAACTTTCTTTCAGAGGATTGAGGACGTAAAGAGCCCAACAGAGACGGAAGCTGCAAATGAAATAAGTAGGTAAAGTTTTCAGGTATACAGCATAATCACCAACTTAGTCCCTTAAAAGTAAGTAACTATACCTCTGCTACTTTATGTCTATGATCTGCCTTGATTCCTATCCATGACCATATTGCATCCAATAGGTCCCCATGATTGAGATGTATATCACATGATTCCGGATGAAAACAGTGCATTACAATGTCCATTACAGCCTGCAATTGAGTAAGATTCTAGTTCTACAATGTGTATTTCTAATGCAGCTAGTACATATTATTATTGTACAAGTAATGCAGCTCAAATATACATAATTTGTGGAATATTAACAAAAGTTGACATAAATAATATTCATTTAAAGTTGTAGCATACATCATACATATATGTATGTATGTATGTGTATATGCGTATATATATGTGTGTGTATATATTTGTGTGTGTGTCCCTTTATATAAATATATAAAGCTAAGAAAGAAATCTTGTCTTAGTACTTGTTTTCAGGGTTAAATGCTTTTTTGATGTCAACTTACAAATGAGTCGCTAGACTTTTTTTTCTTACGGCCAACTCATTGAACTTTAGTTTTTACAAACTGTTACAAAAACCGTTAAATCCTTTGACTTTTAACAGAATTTGACACATCAGCTGCAAACGTGTAAAAAAATTCTTATGTGGCACATATCATCCCATGTGGCTTCTATTACGTGGAAATTAAAAGGAAGAAAAAATTTATGGAGAAAATGAAAGATTTATTACTAGAGATAATTGATAGTAATTATAATAATTAGTAGTGAAAGTGAAATATCTCGATTTTTGGTAACGTGATCGTCTCTCTCCTCTCTCTAGATCTAAATATGTTGAATTCTTCGTCAAACCCCTCGATTTTCTTGACACCAAAGCCCTAATCGTCGAATTTGCCCGCTTCTTGTTTCTCAATTTTGGGGTTTCTGTTGTTCTAAGATACTTAATTCTATCGATCTAGGGTTTCAAAATAGCTAGAATTGACAAATTACGAAGACCTAGGGTTTTAATTTGAAGTAAAGAAAGGGGATCAGAGAAGTGATGTGCTATTGATGGTTATCGTCAAAGTTGAAGGCTCGATTGATCTAGAAATCGACGGTGATGATGGAAGGATATTATTAAGCGTGGGTACGAAGGTGAGAAGCAGAAGTTACGTTGTTGTCACATTTGGTCGGTAGCTGCTTCGGCCACATCTTCTGTAGCTGCTACGAATTTCAATCGATCACCCCCCGAGTGTCTCTACAAAGTATAATACTTTATCCATTATCTAATACATATATCCATATGTTCATGTTTATCTTCATGTAATTGTTTATATTTGAGGTTTATGTATGTCGTTTATTGTATTGAAGTTGAATTCGTTTATATTCTGATTCTATCCTATTGGCAATATTTGTTGGTTAAGGTGAATTATTTAGTCGAGGTGTTGAACTTTCTTCAGCTGAACTTTCTCCAGCGATTAGTAGTGAAATTTGTGTATATTTGTTTGTTATTAATGGCGATTTTAAAATTTGTGTATATTTGTTTGTTATCTGATTTTAAAATTTGGCATATTTGTTTGTTATTAAATATTGAATTTACTCTGAAGGATGGAAAATTTCCACATCATAAAAGCCACGTTGGATCATTTTTGCCATATCAGCTTCTTTTTTTCCAACTCAGCATCATATGTGTCAAATTCCGTTAAAAGTCAAAGGATTTAACGGTTTTTGTAACGGTTTGTAAGAAAACTAAAGTTCAGTGAGTTGACTGTTAGAAAAAAAAGTTTAGTGACTCATTTGTAAGTTGACCAAAAAAGCATTTAACCCCTTATTTTCATAGCACCAACCAGAAAACTTTAAATAAGTCACATGATTTACAATCGCATTCAGTAAGGCTTCCTCACTCCCTTTTCTCCCGTGTTGAAGACCCACAACCACTCCTGTAAGGCCACACATCAAACAACAAGAATGCCTCTCATTTTAATCTAGTCCATATATGTCCAGCACTCTCTCATCCTCCATCTTATATGTAAGGCTACATGGGAGAGAATAAGTACGTTTCGACACCCTCATTCCAGCAAACTGCTAAATCCAAGATGTTCATACTGCGATATTCCGTACCAACCTGTTCGAGCACCAAATCAACCCAGGAAAAAAAAAGAAAAAAAAGGACCTCCTACATTATGTGTCATCTTGATTACAAAAATGAAAAGGCCTAGAATCCTGAAACATTTATCACGGCCTTCAGAAAAAGACATCCATGGAAATGTTGCTGCATCTTGATAATAAAACCAGCCATAGGACAATCAACATCCTAATTTTCAAGGTTATATTTTTCATTGAAAAGAAAATATTTTTCATTCTGAAATTAATAATAGGAGACATGTTCTAAGCTTGGTAATGAAGATCTACAATGACAATAGGCAACATAAATTCAATTGTGACCATAGTTGTTATGGCGTCGTCTAGGAGACGACTAGGCGTCCTGGCGCTAAAGAAGGACAAGGTGACGCCTTGGACGCCAAGCTGCCAAGGCTTGGTGCAGCTGACCCAAGTTAAGTGATTAAGTCATTTTGTACATATGACTCATCATAACCCAAAGACTTGTTATGTGGTGTAATTTTATTACTTATTAGATTTGTAATGTGTGATGGGTGTTGACTTGGTTGATTGTTTATTTTCTACATAGTGTTTGTTGACTTGTTCTATTAGTTTTCAATGTCAATTGTTTTATTTTTTGAATTTTGATTGTGAAGAATTCATTTAATTGTGTTTTAATTGTTTCCATAGTTTAGTTTTTTTTAGTTTTAATGTATATAAAATTCTATTGAATATACTGTGAAGTAAAATTAAATATATAAATTACACATTGTTAACAATTTGTAGCTATTGTATTCCATATCGCCTGTTCAATGTTATTAAAAGTGGTTTTTCCCTAGTTTTAATATAAGACGAAAAGTCCCCAAAAATTATAAAAAATGCTAATAAAATAATAAAATAATCTATCATTATAATCATATAAATAACTTTAATGTATCATTAAAAACATCAAACAACATAATATCATCAACTACTAACGCCATTTAATGTTTGATTGTGATAGACTTGACAGCCAACATATTAACATGATGACAAGATCAAGACCACTTTATAAACTTGCTATCCTAACTAACCCAATTAAATTTATTTCTATGACATTAACAATTCATGTACACAAATAATGATATTGGCTATGGAATTATCATATGACAATATTTAGATCAAATGGAATTATCATAAACTATCTTTATTCAAAAAGAAATTAATGAAAACACAAACAGAAGCAAAATTATTAAAACTTCAATAACAAAAACTATTTCTCTCAAGTACACCTAATAAAAAACTGTTTGGTAAAATCAATACAAGCACTATTGTGATACATTTGGGATTAGTAATTATTAAAACTTCAAATCACCGCAACAACAACAAAAAAAACTTAACCGGATGAATGGAAGGAAAAGCAGAGGAATACGTCACTTAGCAAATAGCAATTAGCATTCATAACACGTGAAGAAGAATTATTTAGGAAAAAGAAAACAGAGAGGACTTAGGAGGAGGAAGAAGAAGAAGATGATGAAGATGAAGATGAAGATTCTCGATCGCCCGAACAGAGAAGGAGAAGTTCATCATATGAGGAAAGCCTTCATCACAAGATGCTCGATCAACTCGATGAAGTTATACTTGGGATTTTTTAAGCGAATCAAGTCCCACACCTCGGGAAGAAGTCATCCAAAAAAGCCAAGTTTTTTAATCTCTTCTCGCCTTTCCGCCTCATTCTGAGCTTTTTAATGTGGTTTATTTAGGAGCATCCTCCCCTTTAGCTCAATGGTGCTTTTGATGAAATCCTTAATTTCAACTCAACTAAAAGCCTTTTATCCCAAATTAATTGGGGTAGGGCTAAAGTGAAACTAAATCACATATTAAGCGTAAAATTGCATTTATTTTATCTAAAAAAATGATTTTAAAAAATCCTTTTCGTATGGTCTTCGGCTTAAACTGTAGTCTTTAATTCTTGTGCACATAATCTGCATAATGATTAAATTCTTAAAGGACCTATCATTCATAGTATTGTTGGTGACTTAGTGTAGCGACCTATCATTCATTGTATTGTTGGTGACTTAGTGTAGTGACCTATCATTTGTTGTATTGTTGGTGACATAGTGTAGCCAATAGATGTTGTCCCTTGGCCAAAATCATGTCTAACATACCTATTTTACCTTGCTCATTATTACTTACCAAACTATATATCTACATCACAACAAGTATTCTTTTTATATTACCATCCGACCTATATATACAAGTTTAAATTAACAAATTACATAAATCAAGAAAGATATCAAACACTTTTCTGGAATGAAGTATAACCCAGATGTAAGCTTAAAATATTAAACCAACAAAGGACAAGTCAATTGCCTAATAAGATTAACTAATGCTTAGGTTGGGGGAGGGGGCAAACAAAATATATCATATGCTCGTAAACAAGTCACTCCCCATAGAAGAATAATTTAAAGTTAATTGGAATCTCCAAGAGCCAGCCATGTAAAATGTGGACATATCAAATGCATCAGTATGCCCGAAGAGAGGGA
This sequence comes from Panax quinquefolius, assembly GCA_020205615.1. NCBI lineage: Eukaryota > Viridiplantae > Streptophyta > Magnoliopsida > Apiales > Araliaceae > Panax > Panax quinquefolius. The sequence goes on along the minus strand of CM035171.1, from coordinate 99,835,833 downwards.
GTAAATTCTCAACAAAATTTTATCAATAAAATTATATATTTTACTTTTTATTGTATGATTTGATCATCACAATGCCAATCGAAAGAAAAGAATTTCCAGCATTCCATTACCTCACTGATGGTAGCATTTCCAACTTATTCATCGGACAGCCATGTTCGTGAATCAGTAGTTTTACTTTCATCTTCACTCTCTTCTTCAAGAATATCTAATTTTACTGTAGATGCACGTAGAGGACCTTGCTTAGTCTCCTGTAGTAGAGGCTTCACATCATGGTCAATTGACTTCTTTAGAGTCCCATATGCATTCCCGGAACCATCTATTGTAGAGTCTATCTGGCCATTAGCTTCCATTGCAAGGCCCCAATTCCATGACTCCCCAGAGCCACTGAAAAGATCTAGGAAACCATAAACGAAAGGTCCTGCTGGAAAGCAAGATTTGTCACAAGAAACTGTCATTTCATTTTCAGAGAACACGCTGTTTCTGTCTGTTGCCTGAGATGGAACCTTCCAGAACAAAATTTCAAATTATCAATAAATGTTGACCAAATATCAAGAAAAAGGAAAGATACTCAAAATAATACAATGAAGAAATTATTTTCATTGTTTAATACTATTTTGAAAGTAAGCCAGTATATAAGGGAAATGCCATGATAGGAACCAAAGCACCATAAGCCTTACAGGAAGCAGATAAATAAATTTTCATAAGCTAAATGTAGCACAAGATGCAACACTTACTCCATCTTAATACAATATTACTTTCCACAATGTTATACATGTTACATCAATGTGATCTTATGCCAATTTATGTTAAAAAGGTAATGGAATAAATGAAAGACGGTGCTTGGAGATGTATTGATTTAGGTATAAGGCAAGGAAGTAAGGAAAGTTCAAAACCATAACTTAGAAGAAGAAACGACAAAGAAACAGCAACATATGGTTCTGAAGTTGGAACCACAACATTCCAGAGTAGAAAAGGACCATAGAGGAGATCTCGAATATTCAAACCATTAAATGGAAGGCAAAGGAAAGGATATGCAATCAAACTATGAGGAAATCTTAAAATTCCCAAAGATATTCCATTTTTAGATAAAAGTTACCTGAAGATCTTTTACCATGGGTACCCTATCAGTGAGCCATCTTACATAGCAAAGTATTTAAAAAGATAAAGTTTGTCTCTCCTAAACTCCTTTGATACCCTTTTTGTTTATTGTTTTTTTGTTTTTGTTTTTGTTTTTTGAATAAGTAATTCGTTTATATACCTAATTTGGGAGAACTGCTTGGACACTGGATAGCAAGGCTAGGTGGCTTGACTACTTTGACCTTTATCATGCATGTAAAAATGATATTGTTATAGAGAACACCAGCAATGTACCTCAAGTTTCCATTCTTATCAATCAATGACAGCTTGGAATTTGGATGCATAGAGAACTAACATACAAATTAAAAATATAATATTTCAGCAAAATCTATGAGATCATTGTATCTATAATTCCAAGTCCTCTACACAACAGTATATAACTAAGACTTCTTTTGATGCGAAGGAAAGCTTACTAATTCATGTGAATGTTCAAGTGGAACAATTTCAGACAAGTACTCCTGAGCAGCCTCTACTAAATTGTAAATCATTACACGTCCTTCTCGAGCATTGGAATTTGCCTGCATTGTAGACAATTGAAAGGTTTTTTTGACAAGTAATAAATTTATTCCAAGAAACACCAAGGAGCAGCCACCCATGAACAATCAAGATAGTTAAAAAGGAGTATAGAATCAATTTTCTTATGATCATCTTACACAAATATTAATCTATTAATACTATTAAAATATTATAATAAAATTAACAACCATATGATTTAATTAAAGATGGACAATAATCCACCTACAATAACTAAAAGATATAATTTAGTTACAATTGATTTCATAAATAATATTATTAAAATAATTAATATCTTGCAATTTCATTAGCTTTCGTGGCCCGGTCTGCATCAAATAACAAGATGTGTCAATTTTTCAGTTGTATCTCATATAATTCCACAAGCTTTGGGTTGATCAACGAAAGTAGGCTAGTTGACTATAAACTGTTTCTTTATGTTTGGGGGAAATCAACATTTACTTTTTTGCGATTGCAAAGTGCAAAGATATCAGAATGAAGATGAAAAGGGTGATCATAACTTAGTACTTGATCTGGGTGATCCTAGTTCAGCAATTGCTCCTTTAGAAAAGTTCATGAAACAAGAAATTTTTCAGGTCCACTTCATTTGGACAAAGGCTTCGCTAGTAAGAAAACTTTTGATTGCGTCCCTTCATCTTCACTAAAATTATTACTAGACTTCTTTTCCTTTAAAAACTCAGCAACATAGTGTACAAGTAACTTAAGATATATTTAACAGAATGGTGTTGAGCACGAGTAAATTAAGTTGTTGTCTGCAACATGATAATGACTACAAGCAACTTAAAATATTTTGAACAGCATGATAATGACAGCACATATTAATATTTGGATAGAGCATTAATAAACTAGTAGTCACCCCTTACTTGGTCATAAAGCAAAGATAGAAGCTTATCGCCATCTGCTTCTAATAAACCTTTCTCTGGAGTTATCTGCAGCTTTGGGCACTTGTAAGGATATCCAGGTAAATATCTGAGGATGCAAACAAAATGAATTGGAAAATGTTACCATAGCAATAAGCACATGGAATGTCAGAAAACTGACAACAATCCACAAACCTAACTGAAAGAAGAGCAGAAACATCTACATCCTCGTAGCCCATATCTTTTGAGTATGGCCTGTTTTTCAATGCATTGAAAATTCAGTATGACACAACAAGTGAAGTTAGTTCAATAAGTTTCATGGGTAGTCATCCAGAACCTGAGCTTGATATTAACTTGAGGGGGTGATTCTGAAACAACTTTGCAATCGTCCTGAAATATTGCACACCTGAACATCATATGAACCTTTAAACTAGCATCACATTATGATAGTGAAAACATAGAGTATGTTGGGGACTGTTTAAATAATATGATTATTGATTTTGATTGGTGCTTTTGCTTATAAGTACTTTAAAAATACAGTTTGTGTATGGTAATGAAAGAACACTTGAACTGGTAAAAAAGTAAAAAGTGTTTGGTATTAAAGAAACTGCTCATCACTTATTTAAAGTGTAAATTATTAAAAAGGAAGATTTTGAGTGTAAAGAGGGGTAATGGGTGAAACTACAAAAAATAATTAAGGATAACTTAGTAATATACTTTGTCAAACCTGATCTTGGCAATAATCAGAAGCACCAAACTGGAGTTTCTAAAAGTGATTATAAGAAACTCCAAAAAGAAAATTGCCAAACATTTTCTGCTTTTTAAAACTGTTTATAATCAAATTTGACATATTATAAGCGATCACAATCACCCTCATAAAATCATTTCATGAATATCATGGATACTTTCCACAAAGCCGAACATAAACATATTATCATATAAATATATAGATACACTAAATACACTGAATACTGATCAATATAAGTTCAAATTTCCGACTGTCTCGGACTATCAAAAATGAGTATTGATAGACATACTATTTATGCATTTTATTTGTCCATATTTATCCTATTATATTTCAATTTGATTTAATTAATGTGTTTTATTTTATTTTGTAAGATTTAAAATTTTGTTATTATAAAGAGTAATATATTGGTGAGCAAGTCAAGTTGATGTCCACTATGAAGCACGTACACTTCTCGGAGCTAGGGATGCTCAAAATTTTTGGTTTTTTCGGTTTTTTACCGGTACCGGCGGTACCGGTTTTTTCGTTACCGGTTTTTCGGTATTTTAACACTTTTCGGTAACGGTAGCGGTAATGACTTTTTTGAATTCGGTAAAAACCGAAATACCGAAAATACCAAAATTTAATAATTTAATAATTAATAGTTAATGTTTTGTAATTTTATATATTAAATAATTTTTTTATATATTAATAATTTCAGTTTTATTAATTTTTTATATATATTAATAATGTTTTGTAGTTTTATTTTATATATTAATTATTATTAATAGTTAATGATTTCTTAGTTTTTAAAAACATTATTAATATATAAAAAAATTATTTAATTATTATTAATAATTATATATATTACCATATGACACCAATTTCGGTTCTTGTTTTTCTCGGTACCGGTTCGGTATTTTCGATATACTTACTCGAGAAACGTACAGATAGTCTCCAAATACTTCCAATTATTTTTCAGATAAACTTTTATTTTTAAACATTTTAATTTCGAACACTTTCAGATACTTTATGGATACCTTCGGGTGCTTTAAGGATACTTCCAGATACAAAGGGGATTCAAATGCTATGCTCTGCCTTGTTCAATGATAATACTAGCTTGCTTCCTCTTGTTTTTAGTGTCTTATAACTTGGAGATGATTACGATTTTTTTCATGTAATGTTTGACTCCTTTCTTTTGTCTATGTAATGATTACTTCGACTGGGAGAAAATGATGATATTTGATGCGAAATGTTAAGTTACTACCTTTTGGTTATGTCATAATAGGTGCTATCATTTTAAAAGAACTAGAATATTGAAGTTAACTTCTTGGTTATGGTTATGTAAAATAATTTATTTATTATATAGATATACGAATATCTATAAATATATATAAAATTTCAACCTATAAATAGAGGAGCAAGAGAGATTGGAAATATTAATTTTAAATTAGATTTAGGAGTTATCGCAAAAAATCATAAAAGGGCTTGTATTTTATTTTTAATTTTTAACGTTATTCTTCTTCTTCTTTAATTTATAAAATCAAGTTTTTTTATTTTACTTGGTTAATTTTTGTTACTTAATTTCATGCAATTAGTAGTAGTTAATTTATTTGTTTTCATATTGATTGGATAAATTGTTAGATATAGGATGATGATAAATCTAAGTAAATATCTCATGATAAATATTTTGTATGTCTTTTATCATTTGTGCTCAAAAAAATGTTTAATGGTTTATCTTTCACGTTTCATTACTGGGAAAAAATTTAAAAAACAAATCATCTACCAAAGACAGCTCTACACACCAATCAAACATTACTTAAAGAGACCCAATACTGAACTCCCAAAAAAAATCAATACAAGAAACAATATGCCCCCAAAAGTCCAACTCTTGCAACAACAAAAAACTCGATAATAGAAATTTGATTTGAATTGCCAACTTTTCCTCATTATCGAAGTTACCTCCTGTTTCTCTTCTTTATCAAAAAGAAAAGTGTCTCATATTTCTCTCCCACAGAATGGACCACCATTGGCTATAGAGTACCACATCCCACTTCTTCCTCCATCTCTTTGGAATCTTAAACCAATACGACATCACCCAATTGGCACTAATCGGCACAAAAACCATTTCCCAAAGCTGCCTAACAAGCTCAAAATGCAATAGAAGATCATCCTCGACCCCCACTCTATCTTGCACGTTAAGCAACGATAAACCACAAAACTTCCTCTATTCCATACATTTTCTTCAGTCAATATAACACCAAAAGCTGCAGTCCAAGGAAAGGAAGACCTCTTATCATAATTGTCACGGCGTCGCCTAGGCATCCAAGCGATGGAGAAACTGTCACGGGAACAACTTGAGGTGGAGCTGCTAAGGCGTGCGCCTTGGCAACTCGGCGTCTCAAGACATCGCCTAGACTCAACTTAAATGTTTAACCCGTCTTAAATGTTTAACCCATCTGGCCATCTTCTGACCCATTGACCCATGGGCATAATACCCATGACCCATCGATTAAAAAAAGAGAAAGGCAGAAAGGTAAAAACCTTATCTGCATAGTTCAACTTCGCGATTCGCAACATCTTCTTCGACCCATCGTAGCTCGACTTCATCGCGACTTTCTTTAGACTCGATCGCAACTTCTTCAACCCATCGCAGTTCCGGCGATTCCATCGCAACTCCGGTGACTCCATCGCAATTGCGGCGACTCCATCACAACTCCGACGACTCCATCACAGCCCCATCACAGCTCAACCACCATCATAGACCATCGGAATCATCGGCGAGTCGACCGACCCTTCTCTCACACAGGTTCTTTTTATTCTTTCTTGCTTTGCTTTGCTTTGACATTCTCTCACTGAGTCGAGTCGACCCAGCCTTGACCTCTCTATTTCACTGCAACATATTACTCAGTTTCTCAGTTTCTCTCATTCACTTTTTCTTTTTTCAGAAGGTTTGAACAAATAAAAGAACTTTATCTTTCTCTCATGGAACAAATAAAGGAACCTCTCTGTTTCACTGCATGTATGCTAAGTGCCAACTGCTAACTAAAAGGAATTTTTATATGTATTTTATATTTGGGACAACATGGTTGTGACAAGTTGTGGCAAAAGTAATTTATTAATGATTATTCTATCAATTTTATTAGTAACAGTTTTATTATTTTATCAATTTAAATGGAAATTTAAGATGCTAATTAAAGAATGTGTAGATCACTTAATTATTTACGTACGTGTCGTTAGTGCTTATCTTTAATTAAAATTTGCAAACTTCACACATGCATATAATTGAACTTGTAATATGAATAAGTATTAAATAATATGAAATGAGTACTAAATAATTCTTTCTTAATCTTTTTGGAACTGAGACATATTTTGACATTATTTGGAATCACCCATTTTTTTTAACTTGGGTGGTTACATTTTGGACAGTGAACAATGGGTATTGTTTATATACTTGTGGACCAAAAGTAATACATTCAAAAGAAAAAAATAAAAATAGGTAATATATTGATGAATGATTTGTTATTGCTAAATGCCAAGTATTTATATAATTGTGCTTTTAATGGTATTCCATAATGTTATGTTTTGGGTTAAAATTTTATTTTTAATATACTTGTAAAAAATAAATTATATATAAATTGCACATTGTAAACGACTTGTGTCGCCATACACGACGTCATAGCAATCGCCTAGCGCGCTTAAAGCGTCCGGCCATCACTGACTCTCGCCATATGCCCTCCTGACAACTATGCCTCTTATTCGAAACTCTTAACCTCCAAATGCTCTTCCAGGGGAAACTCAAAGTATCACCAACCCAAAAACTACAATAAAAGGACATCCCAATAAACATTCCAATACTATGAAAGCACCAGCTCATTAAATCTTTGCCACTGGAAGGAGCCATGGCGTAGGACAAGGGGTAAGGAAATAAGGGATAAACAAAGACTCTCGAGTTACAAAACTCAAAACTCTCGAATCAATTTATATTCAATAATCTTATAATAAATTAAGATTACAACTTTTTATATAGGAACTCTATGACTTGGCGGCCAAGTAAAAATCCCAATATAAAAGAGAAATAATCTTCTAATTAGAATCTACTACTATAATTAAAACTAATCTCCTAATTTAAATCAACTAATATAATTAATAACCTAACTCAAAAGGGAAAATTTTCCAAATCAAAATCTACTCCTCTAATTGAATTTCGACTTTATCACCAAAAAAAATAAACGAACTTTATCCCTTATTTTCAATTAAACCAATGATGTCCAAGAAAAGGTACAAATAACCAAATCTCTTACTAGAGTTAACTAATGTTCAATGTCTTTTCCATGTGGCAATTATCTTTTTTCTTATTTTATTTATGTATAATTGTGTTTTCACTAATTCTATAAAAATTGAAATCCAGTCAAAATTTGTGCACAATTCCAAATTCAATTTTTGGAATTGATTGCCAACAGAGCTTAAATAGTTAACTCCACTATAATAGCATTTAGTTGAACCAATGTTTTCAAAATTTTAGCGTGGTTTCTCGTTGACTGCAGCAATGGTCCAGGAGATTATGCAAATGTTAAGGAACAACCAAGTAAAAACAATTGTTATGGTTGGTAAACTTGGGATCGGAAAGATACGGATTCCCAAAGAATCAAGTGATTAGGAAATTGAGAAGGGCTTATTTGATATCACCCTCTGAATATTTCTCAACAAAAACTATGACTATGGTGCACTTCAAAATACTAATGCTCATCGGTTGTCTATACTTTCCACAATTAGAAACTGGGACGAAGAAAATTATTGAGAAAAAAAAAAAGAGCGACACTATGATAAACCCCGAGAGCTTGATCATATCCTAGATCTCTCTTACACTTGAAGAAAATAAGTTTCTTTTTTTTTGGATGATGGGGGGGAAATGAATGGAGAAAATATTATGTTGAAATTGATTGTTTTGTTGCCTCTTCAAGATGAATATTCTTACAAGATTTAATGACTTTGTTAATAATAATTGTCACGTGTAAGACACAACTCGGCATTCGGTAACTATGGCTAGAGGTTTGGTCAATTTTTGGGTTGTTTTTGTTACCTTTTCTTAGAGATCGTTGGTTTAATTGAAAAAAAAAACAAAGTGGATAGCTTTTTCTGTAAAAAGGACCAAAGCTCATTGGTTCTTTTATTGATTAAGTCTTAAATTTCCTAATTCGTAATAGAAACAATCTCCTAATTAAAATTTGCTACTATAATTAAAATTTCTAAAACATCCTTCTTAACATTAGTAAATAATTCCATACATAATCAAATATTTATATTTAAATAACAATACAAAATTAATAATGAATTTCTTATTTTCTTCTTTTGTTCCACATAATTCTCCTTGCCATAGAAAATAACTCTTCCTCAAGTTTTAAGGTATCAAAGAATAATAAACCATGATCACGGAGATGTCTTCCAACAAAATATGTGCATCACATGGTTCAATTCCATAAGCACAATAATTGGGACTAGTAGCAACAAGATGAAAAACTTTGACAATAGCTTAGGACTCTAATATTTTATCCGAAAGAGATTATAAATGTCACGCCCCCAGATCCGACCCCTCTTCACGGCGGATCCGGTGCTCATTTTCCATCGTCTTTCTTAACATTCACCAACAATATGCTTGGTAAAAACTCGTTTATTTAAAACTTACAACACAATCTTTATTCGTACACTTTACAATTTTCTATTTCCAACACTAACCCTTCTTCTCAACTTAACACCATTTATCTAATCTAGACTTTCAATATTAGCAATCAGTCAGTTTCCCAAAAAGATGAGGCTTTCTAATAAGGATTTCTCCTTATTGGCGTACAATTAGATAACCTAACCACTTTCCTCGATAAAATTTTCTAAACTTTGCCAATAATATTAATCTAGCATAGTTAAATAACTCCTACTTCTACTAGCTTAAATGTACAGTACACAAACAATACATTCTTATAATAATTCTCAACTCTTTTAATCATATCTCCAAAGTTATTACAACTTTAAGTTCTATTACATGAAAAGAAGACAACAATAATAATCTCTCTTGACCTAACTACTCTTCTTTCACTTTCTCTTTACGGCCAGATTCTACTAATAATTGTTCCTTAACTGCAAAAAAGATTTTAATCGCAAGAATGAGCACAAATGCTCAGCAAGTCTAACAGATAACACATTTCACACTTCTCAAGTTTATACAAATAATAAAGTTCACACTACTCAAGTTATACAAATAATAGAGTTCACACTACTCAAGTTATAGGGTTCACACTGCCCAAATTATAGTGTTCACACTGCCTAAGTTATAGAGTTCACAATCCTCAAGTTATAGAGTTCACATAATTTCAATCACAAAAACATCATTTATTAATCATATAAGGTTACATTACAAGTCTTATAAATTCGGAATATTACAATAAACATTTTCAATCTCCACTTTTTCTTCCTTTTTATATTCAACCGCTTCACCAACTTGAAGCAACTCTGGAGTGTCTTTTTTGCAAACAACTTTTGAGTATGCAATCGGCAAAACATCCTCAAAATAAGTTTTTTCATGACTAGCCATATTTGAATTTTCAAGTTGTCTAACGTACGCAACTTTCTCTTTATCAATAGCCCTTTAGCATGTAACTGGATCTCGTCTTGTGAACTTGACACTGTATTTGAAAACCCCCAAATAGGATGAACACTTTTTCTTTGGAACAAATACGGACAAACATAGCACGTGGAGACATACACGTAATGGGTTTTTAAATCTGCAAGGCTTCTTCAAATAATTCTAAATCATTGTGCAATTTACAAAAGTCATGGAAAATAAGAAGACCTTTTAATTTGATCACGCATGACAAAAAATTGATGCTCAAGTTGCTTTTTCTTAGCCCAAATGAATTATGGATCATCATACATGTCTGGACTAGCAAATCTGGAAGAAAACATTATAATCTCTTCTTTTTTTGTTTGGTGGGATAGACGGAGAGTAAGGCATCAACGATTACTACTGCAAATCATGTTTTTGTCTTGAAAAATTGTTTGTCGATTCTTTAGCCAACTTCAACAAAAAGATGGAGGTAATAACTCATCAAACTCCTTCTATCTTGTAACTTCCTACGTAAAATTGGCTGCCATGAGATTCCCAATCCTTTTTCCTAGTCTTGTCTTAAAATTCAATATATTTTTTCTTTAGTCTTTACACGATGCTCCTATGTTCAGTTTCCTACCTAATTGAGAGGTGATGCTTCTAAGTACTTTTCTTACAATAAAACCTGAATAATAGAGAATTGGAGGTTCTTGTAACACCTCAGTCCCACATCGAAAGATAGGGGAAAAATTTGTCTGTATATGAGGAATTAAGTAATTACCAATAGTACCTTCAAGTCATGACCTTTTGGGAGTCTGTGGTGGGCTAAGATGACCCAAGAAGATACTATTGGGCTAGTAGTTTGAAACCTTATTTTGATGGATTTGATTCGATTCGGACTTGGGATTTGACCCGAGAATTGTTCCGAACTCGGGATTTGACCCGGGTTGTTTCATATGGTATCAGAGCTGACTCTCAAAAGCTCGGGTCGAGTCATCCGATCGGGTTGCCGGAGGTGGGGACACGAAGGCTGGTGGTATTATCCCACAATGGAGAGATGAAGGTCCGGAGGTGGGGACACGGTTGACCAAGATTATCCCACAAACGGCTAGAGAGACAAAGATCTTTGGTAGTGTGTGTGATGGGTTACGTGACAGTAAACGTCAGAAATTTAAGTGGGGGAGTTTGTAACACCCCAGTCCCACATCGAAAGATAGGGGAAAAATTTGTCTGTATATGAGGAATTAAGTAACTACCAATAGTACCTTCAAGTCATGACCTTTTGGGAGCCTGTGGTGGGCTAAGATGACCCAAGAAGATACTATTAGGTTGTTTCAGTTCTACTTTCTTACTGAATCATCTTAGGACTATATGTTTAACACCTCTTCTAATAGAAGATTATGAACCCTAGATAATTCCATTCTGCTCTCTTTGCATTCAGTTTTAGCTTTCCTCATCCTTTTCCAATTACCAATTACCAGAGTTTATATGTAAATTATAAAGCCAAATATTACTCCAAGGTCCAGGCTTTGGCTTGGTAAATAATTATATATAAACCAACAACACTAACGACTTATTGGAGAGTCGGTGACATCATACGGCTCTCTATTTTATTTGGCATGTGCTACGAAAATTGCATTCTGAGACCTATTCAGCTAAATTCACTTATTTTTCAATTGTCTGACAATGTGGAGTTTGTGGAACAGATTAGTCCGGGTCTGCAAGAACTCTTGGGTTTTATGCTTCCTCGGTGGAATGTTTCCCTAGGGTGATTTTTATGATCTTTAAGAAACGGAAGATATTAAACTGCTTTCAAATTGTGTTGTTTTTAGTAGAGTTTCTTTACGTATTTTTGATCCTTTGCAAAGATCAACCTTACAATTTATTCATTGGAGGTCACAATTGAACTAAAATCCTTGATTAGATAACCAAAACAGCATTAGTTAAGCAAATACAACTACTCAGTTTAACAAAGAAAAAACAACCAATAATACATTTGAACATACAGTCATTCAAATAGTAATAGCCATAGTTGTCATGGCGCCTGCCAAAACAGCATTAGTTAAGCAAATACAAATCATTAATAGTGTACAATTTATATATTATTAATTTTCCTTCAAAAGTATATTGAGTAATAAAATTTATATACATTAAAACCCAAAATATAATAACTAACACTATGGAATACAATTAAAAACACAATAATATGAATACTTGGCAATCAAAATTCAAAAGTAGAATTCTTGACATTAAAAACTAGTAGAACAAGTCTACAAACACCAGAAAATAAAGAATCAACCAAGTCATCACCCATCATATATTAATAAATAATAAAATTACACCATATAACAAGTCTGACAAGTCATGGCTGAATAATGACTTGATCACTTAACTTGGCCAGCTACCAAGGCATGAGCCTTGTCAGCTTGGCGTCCAAGGCGTCGCGTTGACCTTCTCCAACGCAAGAACGCCTAGGCGTCGCCTAGTCCACAAAATAGCACACCAAATAAACAAAAAAGCAACAGCTCAAACTGAACTCATTCCAATCCCCAATAATAATGAAACTAATTATTTTTCAAACACAACAGTCATAATACTGGAAAATGAAAGGAATGTAAAACAACAAATGAAGGGAAGTACTCACAACGCAGTAATCTCCTCGGTGAGAAGTTCGTTGCCATCCCCACCAAGAGAATTGTGATCTTTCGACGGAGCCCTGCCCTTACTCCGCCTCCCACCACCACCGCGCTTCTTCTTCTTCTTCTTCGAACTATGCCCCATTCTCAGATTTCAAAGATTCTAAAACCCTAGACTGATTGGAGGGAAGGGGGTTTATTATGGATTTTGAGAATTTAGGATGGTAAGTGATGAAAGATGATCATGTGCTTTACAAATGAACGAATGAGAAAGAGAATTTAGGGTAATTATATATAAGAATGGAATTATATATAAAACTGGAGGTGGCGAAATCTGGTGGCGCTAAAATTGCGGAGATGACGAAAATTATGCTCTTCTTTAAGTTTCTCTTCCATTTCTTTTTTCAAAACAAACCCACAGTAACAGTTTTTTATTTGGAGAAGAAACAAAAAAACAAAAAAGAGAGAGAAAAAAAATGGGTATCTTGAATTCTTTTAGATGGTGTTGTTTGCAACAATTATAATCGGGTAAATTATAATTTTAAAATTATTAATTTTATAATTAAATATTCATAGTTGCATGTTATTTTTATAAAATTATTCATGGATAATTTAAAATAATTTCATGTTATGTTTATTTTTGTAGGATTAATTAAAGAATTAGATAAAAAAAATATTATTTAGACTATTATACCCTTACCAATAAAACATATTTTAAATTATAATTTAAACTTGTTTATAAATTAAAAAATATAATAATTTTTTTATATAAAACAACACAAATATAATAATATATATACATAATATTGAAGCCCTTCTATTCGTTTACTTTTTTTAATGATTTTATTATTATTTTTTTGGACATGGTAGAAACAAAAAGCTTGCTCTGGCAAAATATATAGGCCTCGTTGAAGTCTTGTTTTAGAACGGGAGCTTATTTCTATACTTAATTAATTTGTACTGATACTTCGTAACACATAAGTAATATATCTCAGTCTAATTTAAATGGATAAAATAAGATATTATGGTTATTTTAAAAAATATTGAGGTTAATTTTGTCAATAAATTTTTAAATCCAAAATGATAGGGATTATAATACCTGGAAAGAACATACTATTAAATAATTTCCCATAAGTCATTTTATAGTTCCTGAATTAATAGTCTTAAAGCTCAAATTTAAAAACAAACAACGACTTGAAATTAATAAATATATCATGTCAGTAATCCTCGCAAATAAACACAATTTTTAAAAAAAAAAATAAGATTAAAAAAATTGTGTCTTGAGTTTTAGTTAGGGAAAAAATAGAGAAATATGTTTGTTTGCAAAGTATTATAATCCATTGGATTATAATCACAACACTATTAATCCTAAATTAAATAAATATAATCACATGTTATTTTTTATGGGATTATTCATGGAATAACTTAAAATAATTTCATATTATGTTTGTTTTTTACAAAATTAATTAAAGGTTTGGATAAAAATATCATTACTAATAACAACATATTTTACTTGTTTATACATCAAAAAGGCACCTATAAATAAATAAAAATTATTTAAACATATCACATGTATACGTATTTAGAGGCAGAATGATGAAACTCGTCAAAAATTATTTTTAAAAAAATAAATGATAAACTTTTTAATAGTAAATGCAGATGTATTTTTAAAATACGTTTTTATTCTCTTAAAAAAAATCTTTGTTACTCAAAATATTCTTTCTACAATAAGATCTTATGTCAACAAAGAAACCCCGTTCGTCTTATTTTTAATTAGATTCCGATAAACTAACTGTAAGACCCCAACTTTTACGAATAAAGATGAATTTTTTTATAAATATCATTTTTGAATATTAAGGTGTGAATTTGTTATAATGCTATAGTTGTGGGTAATATTTATAAATTTTACAAAGTAAGCAAGTTGTTATATAATATTCGATTGGTCGGGGAATATTCGTTTTAACAGGGAATATTCGCAATGCGACTCAACAATCATTAGTGGACCCCACAACGTAATTATTATTTAATGAGAAAACGATGAAATATCTTTTTATAAAAATAACTACGGAAGTTTTACTGAGTTAAACCGTTGGAATACCCTAGATTAAAGAAAGTAATACGCTGTCTGGCGTGCAAGAAGTAGCACTGTATTGATTATTGATTCTTACGTGAGAAATCACTCTGTTTTATTCAATTATTGCTACAGATTTGTGTGCATAGTATCTCACGTTATTTGATTCAATTATTGTCACAATATTTTATATATTATTAAATCAATAATTGAGATGATGAGTTATTCATATTATTATTTGCATAATTAGCAATGTCAGAAAGTTCTATCGAGGAGAGGTTTGGTCACCTAATTGCGGCCACCAATGGAGAAATCCTTATCGGAAAACTCCATCTTTCTTAGGAACGATCTGGTTGTTAATATTGCGAGTTATAATAATATGAATAAACGTTGTTAAAAATATTGAGGAAATTTTATGAAGTATTTATGGACCTCCATTTATCCATTTTTAAAATAATGTGTGTTATGAGTATGATAATATATATATATATATATATATATATATATATATATATATGTTGAAAATGACATGTTTTGGTAGGGGGGTATCACGGGTTGTAAGAAAAAAAAAAGGGTGATAGCATTGTAATGGTGGGAGTATATATATATATAATATTATATAAGAAGTTTGGTTTTATATATATATATATATATATATATATATATATATATATCTGAAATGGGGGCTAGATGAGGAAGGTTATGTATTATTATTATTATATATATTATTATATTATTATATATATATATATAAAGTTATTTGTTTTACTTGAATATTATATTCTTATTTTTAAAAACGAACACCTGTGAATCTCAATAAATTCGGCCCGTGAAAGTTTTCAAATGTTCGTCCGTGAATTTCCTTAAACAGTGCCCCTTCCATTCTCCTATAAATAGGATGTTTAGTTAGAATTAAAAATCACACTAGAATCAGAGAATTCTTCTTCTATAATATTGAGCGTATTTTTTTCGAGTTTTAGAAAAGTTTTGAGCGTAGAAAACAATTCAAGTTTTCTTCAAGAATATCCTCGCTATACCAGTTGGAAAACTCTTCTTTTCAAGGTAAGGGATGTTATTTTTGTTCAATATTCATATGAAATAATATTTTCTTCCATACTTTGTAGTATGTAAGTAATATTATTTCGTTTCAGATTCCGAATTCTATACTCATTTTGTTAAAGTTTTGGCTTCTATACTCCATGAAATTAGTAGAATATCATTGATATTTGCTCTTCATCCAGTATCTTTTTTTCTTGGAAATATTATTCTGAGCATTCTTGATAAGTTTTAACATTTCATGTCGAAGTACTATTTACGGGGTTACTATTTCCGAAGTTACTATTGACGAGATACTATTAACTCAGTTACTATTCACCCGGGATACTATTCATGACAAAAATTGATTCCTTTTCAGTTCAAATCATTTTTGATATAATATTATTCTTGAGTTTTACTCCACTAAGCAGTATCATGTTGACAATTTTGACATTATTGAATTATGGATAAATTAAATTATAAATCTTTAAAAATTTATCCTTTGCTTTCTTATAATTGAATTCTTATATCATTGTCATCATCCTCATGTTTATATTATGATGAAAGTCATCTCACTGCAACAGTAGTAGTACATAGTATGGACTTGGTATGATTATGACCGAGGATTATTCGGTAGATAATCAATCATGGTAATGTTACAAATGATGTGGTAAAAGTCCTCGAGAGGCAGTAGTGCATTGATGGACAGTTGTTGGCATGATCATGACCATCGGTGAAAACACGAATATCCTTGACCCGTAGTGCATGGATAATTTGTGGTCGTGATACTAATGAATATCCTTAGCCTTAGTGCATGGGTGATCCGATGATGGGGATTATTTATTAAGCTGAGTCTTAGTGATAAAATTGATGATAAATTCTTTTAAATCATAGAAGATAGTAGATATCATGCTCTACTTAACTCTTCTAATGGATTGCTTGTTCCGCTGCAGTTAAACTTGATGTCTATTGTATTTTATCAGTTTAACACTGTTGAAGGCTAACGATAATTTATTATGTATTATCTTAGTCATAATATTTCTTACTGGGCTAGTTGAGCTCACCCTTTGTTTTCATTATTCTCTTCAAGAAATGAGAATATAGCTGGGACTAGTCGGGGAACGGAGTGACGGTCCAGATGTTTGCATTAGTAGTTAGTGAAATAGTATGATAATAAATGTATTGAGGACTTATTTTGAGTTTGAATACTGTCTATAAGACAATATTTGTATTAAAACTCATAGCTCATATTATATATTTAGGTTTGTATTTGTATTCTGTACCATGTATTTGGCAACTCAGAATGGATGATGTATACCTATTTTGGGGGCGTCACAGTTGGTATCAAAGCTTAGGGATATGATCATTGGCTAAGATATTAGACTAGAACTAGGGGGAGAGACGGGTAATTCATTCGCTAGTATGACCTACTTACTTTTAATTGTTATTTAATTGGTCGGTCAGAATTGGGATATTATGTGGTGTGTCAATTAACCATTATTTTGTGGCAGTATTTGAAAATGACATCCGAGAATGTTGAGAATAGCAATGGAGCACAGGAGACTGTTGAGTCACCACAGATCAATACCCAGGATAATGTGCAATAGGAAGACAATAATCCTCAGGTAAACAATAACACCAATCAAATGATGAACGATGGGGTGTTCAAAGGCTTTATGTAATTCATGCAACATCAGGCGAGAGCGGCTCCTGTTCAAAATGCAGGTGGAAACACTGGTAACTCTCGGACGGTCACTACTAAACAGTTCAAGGAGCTGGGACCACCGGAGTTTATTGGAGAGCCAAAACCACTTAAGGAAAAGACGTGGATAAAATAGATCACCAAGATATTTGATGTCTTGGGATGCTCCGAGGAGCAAAAGGTTCCCTTTGCCACCTTCATGTTATGCGAGAGAGGCGATTACTGAGTGGGAATCAGAAAGCGTGCATCACCGCTGCCGACTCAAATTGTCTTGGGAGAAGTTCCAAGAACTGTTCAATGACAAGTACTTTCTCAAAAGTATTCGTCGCATGAAGGAGGTAGAGTTCATCAAACTGGAGCAAAACAATATGACCGTATCGCAGTACGAAGCTAAGTTTGTCGAGTTGTCCCGGTTTGCGTCCCACTTAGTTGATAACGAGGAGAGAATGACACGGATGTTTCTAAGAGGTTTGAAACCCGAGATACGCCAATACCTTATCTCTCACAAACTGTGTTTGTATTCAGATATTGTAAATAGGTCTCAGTTATTGGAGCGCTATAATGAGACATCCCAACCAAGGGAGAGCAGCCAGCAAAATGATAATACCAGTGGTAGCAGTCATCGAAGCGACGACAACAAACGTGGAGGGAATCAACATGCCAGAAATGGTAATCACTTCGGTGGTAATCATGGCCAAGACAATAAAAGTGGACATTTCAAGAAGAGGAGATTCAATATTGATGGAAATACGTCAGCACCAACACCCGTTGTTAAGGAAGGAGAACGACTGTGATAACCCGAATTTTCATAAGTTATTAAAATAAGAATTTAATAATTGAAATTCTTAGTACGATGTGATTAATGTAACAATCCAGAATTTTAATTGTAATTATAAATATTTATTGAATTATATAAATATTTAATGGATGTGTTTATTGTTGAATAAATATTTGTTTATTGTTGAATAAATATTTGTTTAATTTGATTTGATTATTTATTTGTGAAATAAATAATTAATGTGTGAAGGAAATTTATTTTTATGAGGAAATATTCTAATTTAATTTAATTATTAAGTTAGAGAATTTATAATAATTAAATGAATTATTATATTATTCAATAAATTGTTATTAGAATTACTTAAATAAGTATGAAAACTTAATTAAATAAAGTGTGACAAATAACTATGCTATAAAAGAGTTATTAAAATAAATTAAAGGAGTTTAATTTAGTTTTGCCAAACAAGGCTTAAATATATTAAGTCTTTAATTTTTAAAGAGTTTTGCCAAACAGAGCCTTATGGCTTTAGGTTTTTAAATTTTGAATTTTAATAATATAATTTAAATAAATAAAATATATATATTAATTTGGTAACTGATAAATTGAATAGGGGTAATTAGTAGGCGTCGGTTATTTTTTAAACGGGCGTGTGTTGGTTTTATTTTGTTTTTACGTAAAGAGTATTTAGGTTTTGGCTTAAGAGAAAAGAGAAGGAAGATTACAAAAATTGAGAGAGAATAGAGTAAATTGAGAGGAAAAGGTCTCTGAAGTTGCAAGGTTGTCTGTGATTAGCAAGGGTTAACCAAGAAAAAGAAGGTATTATTCAAAACCTTTATACCATATATATGTACGTATATATGTTTATATGACGTAATTTCAAAAGTTTCTGTGTTCTTAAGTTTCACTATAGTATAAAGTTCTTTACAAAAACTTTCTGTAAACCATGTTTTTACAATTGATTATGAAATTATGTGTATTTGTAATGGTAATTGTTATAACTAGCATATATATATATATATATATATATATATATATGTGTGTGTGTGTGTGTGATTGAATGCTAAATTACGTATGTAAGAAAGAAATTGGTTTTACAGTGATTACATGTACATGTACATGGACATGTTTTGTAGGATAACAAAATTAGGATGTGATTGTATGCTAATTGTGAAATTGAACGTTATGTATGTTAATTGGGTAAGGACTTAATGAGAACGTAGTTCAAAGGAATGAATTCGTTGGATAATTGTGGTTTACAGTGTTAAACCTTGTAAAATAACATCAACAATGGAATTTTGTTGTAAAATAGTGTTTCAAGGATTTAACTTCTCTCAAATTATTGTTTAAATTGTGCTAAATTAGTATATGTATGCTTGTTAATGTTATGTGTGATTTACATAAATTAAATATGTTAATTTAGATGCTAGAAGCCATTAAACCGTTAAGAATTGATGTGTTACTCGTTCTTCATGGCGATTTACAAAGTTTCAAGCGCTCAACGCTAAAAATCGAGAGCCATGACCCGAACTCCATGCCGCAATGCCGAAATCAGAGCCACAATGCCAATTTCATTTACTTGGCTATACCTGTCGACTTAGTTCTCATGGCCATGCCACGGAATAGTAGTATGGGTCGGACAATTTTGACCTCCTATAGTAAAACGACCATAACTCTTTCATACAAACTCCGATTGAGGTGATTCAAGATGATCCGGAACGAGGACGAATAGACCTACAACTTTTGTGCTTTAAGTGTTTCAATTTGAGGTCGGGAACAGGGGTCCAAATGATCATTTGTGGGACTGATATGTATTAGGAGGCAATCGGAGGGTGTCGGGAATGCACATATGCAAATGTAGTGCTCATGACGATAAAAGATGTTGTTTTAAATTATAAAACATGAATATTATAAGACCCCAAATTTTTTTTTATATAAGGGAATTTCCTCTATTTATTATTTTGAAATAATAAGGGCTGATTTGATTAATGTGGTTAGTTATGGGTAAAATCCGCAAATATTTTAAATAAGCAAGTGGTTATAAAATATTCATTATTTTCGGGAAATATTCGTTTGGTCGTGGAATATTTTTACTGTCGAAGAATATTCGTACGACTGCGTAACCTTGTGTGGGTCCCATAACGGAAAGCGATTGGATGAAGAAAACGATAAGTATAAGTTGTTTATAAATAACAGAAGTAGTTATTCTGATTATCTAATGTTGGAATACCCGTTGGTTAAAACACGATGTCTACGCGCTGTTGCACAAGAGCACACCAGTATTGCACCAATTATTGATTCTTACGTAAGAAGGCACTACTCAATAATTGTTACAAATAATTATCGCTCAATATTTTATTTTATTGATTCAATAATTGCTACGTTGATATTTTATATTATTGTTGTTCAATAATTGTCACTACATAGTATTTTCCATTATCGGAGCAATAATTCATATTATCTGAATAATATTATTACATAATATTATTGACAATGTCTAAAAATTTCTGTCTAAAGAGATGTTTGGTCACCTAATTGCGCGCCAGTAAGGAGAAATCCTTATTGGAAAGCCCCTCTTTCTCTGAACCGCTTGCTTGGTTGTCGATTGTTGTGATTCTGTAATAATATTTGTGAATAATTAATTATTGATTTATATGATAAGAAAAATATTCATTTTATGTGAATATAGATGGAGAAAATTTTTAATGTGACAATTGTTGAAAATTAATATTTTATCTTTTTCTGATAAAATAATTTATTTAAATATATTATTATATTTTAATAATATAATAATGGTGATATTTTTTACAATGAATGTAGAATATATGAGTACATGAGGAGGGAGAGTATTTTTGTTGCATTTAATGATTAACACATGTTTTGTGTGTCGGTGGACCCCTTTTCTTGACTGAAATTTTATTATAGCATGTAAAATCGTCCGTTTGTGGATTTCGGTCAATTTCTGTTTGGGATTTGGAAAAACTTTCTTCTGCAAAGTTATAGATAATGAAATTTCCTATGGAAAAGACATGTTGTTTGAATTTTTCTGAAAAAGGGGCTACTTATTATGAATTATTGAAATTCTGAAGTTCCGAAATAATTGATTTTTGGAAGTTTTAAATATTTATATTAACAAAAACGTTTTGTGAGCCTCATTTGCATGTGTTAAATTTCTAAAATCAGATTCAAAGGTGTGCGTAGGAATAAGTTTTGAAAATATTATTAATTTATTAAATTTTCTGCTTTGGTGTTCTAAGCATTTTCCTATAAATAGGGTGCTTAGGTTAGAATTAAAAATCACACCAGAAACTAAAGTTTTCTCTCTCTATATTATCGAGTGTATTCTTATGAGTATTTTGATACTTTGAGTGTTGCTATACGGTGCAAGTTCCCTTCAGTACTATATCTAGTATTCTAGTCAGAAGTACTGTCTTTTCGAGGTAAGGGATATTATTATTTTTAAATGATATTATTTCTTTCAATATCATTATACCAGAATATTGGTAAGATTTTTCTTGTGAAATTCTGATCTTTTTATGTCAGAGTTACTATTCACGAGTACTATTCACGAAGCATGATAATTTTTCTTGTGAAATTCTTGTCTTTTAGTGTCGGGGTTACTATTCCCGTATACGACATTATTCACGTATACGACACTATTCATGAATACGACACTATTCACAAAAAATTAAATTTTCGTTTCTTGTCTAAAATATCTATTATGGATACTAGCTTTGATTGTATCCATGTTTTGATCATTCTTGAATTTTACTCCACCATGATTATTTATGAAGTATTTTTGAACTTAGATTGTTTAAAGTACGAATCCTTAATATTTGTTCTTTTGTTTCACTGGATTCGTTTTCTTTAAAATATTTTTCATCATCCTCGATCCTAAATGATGATATTATGAATATCTTTGGCACAGAGTGCAAAGATGAATGATTTCTTGATGAATATCTTTGACCCGTAGTGCAAAGATGAACAGGTGTTGAGATGAACATGACCGACTGATTAATATCTTTGGCCTGTAGTGCAAAGATGACTATTGATTTAAGATGTATATTGATTGATGTTACAGGGATAAAATATTGATGATGGACTTTTAAATTCATAGATGATAGTAGATTTCATTCTCTACTTAACTCTTCTAATGAATTGTTGTTTCTGCTGCAGTTGTTGATCTAAAACTTGTTGTCTATTGTATTCTATCAGATTTTTCCCTGTTGAGGACTAACGATAATTTGTTGTACATTATCTTAGTCATAATATTATTTACTGGGCTAGTTGAGCTCACTCTTTTCCTTTTTGTTCCATTTTTCTTCTCAGTAGGCGAGAATGTAGCGAGTACTAGTCGGGGTATGGAATGAAGGTTCTAGAAAGTCGTTTTAGTAGTCCTCACCATTTTTGTAAAATAATGTATCAATAATTGTAATGAGGACTTATTTGAGTGTGGATATTGTCTAGATGACAATATTTGTTTTTAAACTCATAGTTTTTATGTTGTATTAATAAAGTTGTAGTTGTTTCTGTACCATGTATTTTGACGACTCAAAATGGGTGTTGTATACCTATTTTGGGGGCGTCAGAAATATTAGTAAATATAATGATGCTTAACATTAATAAATGATGTATTAGATAAGTTGTATAAGCATACTAAGCACACATAAGAGAGACGAATCGGGCGTGTGACGAATGAACGTCCAAACGCTGTGCCAAGTGTTAATGAACTTAAAAAGTGTTTCATTTCAATTGAAATGAATATTATAAGATATGGAATGGATTTAATATAAAACAAATAAGTAGTCCTAGCAATACTTAAGCACTTGAATGAACTTCGAATATGAAATACAGTGAGATATAAGTTGAAAGTTAACACAATCAAATTGAACATTGTGTATTTATGATAGGAAGGGTTATGAGACGTAGAGTAAAGTTTACATTACAACTACTATGCGTTGCTATGTGACTAATAATTAATGTGAATGATTATATAATTGTGTAGGGCACGTGAAGTACAGATAACTGTAAGCTGTTAAACTGTTATTGGTAAACAATGATCAAGGCAAGTCTTTCAGTTCCTATTTGCTTGTGAATTTGATGATGAACTGTTTGAAATCTTTATTGCAAATAGCATGCTGTGTTATATTAATGTTGAAAGTATGAAATGTTAAAGTCAATTTATGACTACATTGATTGAGTAATGAATGTTGATTGAGTAAGGAACTCAATCTTTATACTTGTTATATGAACTACAACATGTATGTTATGTTAGTCCAATGTTTATGAGATGTATATCGAGCATGTTATTATGTGCTATATGTGATGCATGAAAACTCATTAGATTTTTGTTGGTCACGTCGAGCTCAACCTTGCAAATAACCACTTTTGCGGAGTTCAAGATTCAAGGTAAAGTTATGTGTTACTTGAAAGACATGAATCAGATGTGATACTTGAAGATTTATACACTTTGGATGTGTTATTATTATTTGAACCATGTTTAAGGTTCCGAATAATGTATTAATGTTGAATTATAATATCGTTTTGTGATGTAAACTATTGTAGTATTAAAATGATTTTGAGATATTTAGATGTAAAGGTTGAAGGTTTTGGGAACGAGGATAGTTTGTAATAGAAAATTTTAATTATTCCGCAAATTACAATGGTTGTATTATCGTTTAATGATGTAAAATTAGACGTTGAATGTATTTTTAACGACCGAAGTCGAGAATTAAATTGTATGAATTTTGGGGTCGTTACAGTTGGTATCAAAGCTGATAGGTTAGAAACCTTTGGTAAGAGTACCTTAGGCTATAACCTTAGAGAATAGAGATTAAGATAATGAACGAATAAGCTCAAATAGAGTTTGAATAATAAGAAGTAATTTAAGAAATTTATAAAGAAGGGATTAAAACTTGCGTGAGAGGATTCAAAGAAGAATCTCGCATAGTTATAAGGAATATGAATGTGGGGTTATCCAACTCCAATAATAAGGATATAAGGTGATAATAAATAGACAATGTCTATAAAAAGAGAATGATAAAGAAGTTAAGAATAGAAAATTATATTTAAGTATGGTACAATCGTACTCTTTAATAATTGATGTATGGTATCTGGGCTAAACGATTCCTTCATAGAGCGGAGGTATATATGAACTAGCAACTCGGAACCTAGTTTGTTGGTTGTTTGTGGGAATCCGGTCAGCATACCATATTGAAACTGTTAGAGACTCGATGTGTACCAAGTATAGGAAGTGGATACGTATGATGAAAATGTGAAACTCGAATGAAATGTTGAGCAATGTAAATGAAGTTAGAAATTCTTAAAGGAAGAATTGTTATATAAACAAGAAAATTCAAAGAAGAATCTTGAAGAGATATAAAGATAAGAAATGAGAGTTACCTAACTCCAATAGCCAAGATAACGAATAATGATGAATAGACAAAGCCTATAAGATTAAAAGCATAAATGAAATCGTAAATGATGAAAAAGGAAAGAAAGAGGATCGTAAAATAAAACGATCACGAGTTAAGAAAATAATTTTAAGGGAGATGATTATAGAATAAGATCACGACGTGATTTGTTTAAGTTATAAAAGGAAGATGGTCTGTAATGTTTGAATAATTATAGCTTGATGCTATGAAGATAATGTACTATGATATAGTACAAGATAAACTCATGAGGAGTTATAGATAATGTGATACGAGGAATTCGTATTGATCAAGTTAAGGGCAAGTTAAGAATAAGTTAAGAGTAAGGTAATGTTAGGTGGGATTTCAATTGAGGACTCATATGGTGACTAAGTTGTACAAACCTTTGTATGGGCAGAGATTTTGTTCTTGCACTTGGTTTATCACATTGATAATAATTGGAATGTCGGTGTCGCGCTATCAATGTATATGTGGTGAAAAGGTGATTCTTTTCTTATGTGTATATTTGATAGTTAGAAAATATTAAGATTAGCCAGATATTATAAGGATTAGGTGCGGTTCTTAAAACTAATGCATATGGTAAGTTCGTGACTCCTAATACTATGGTATGTTTTGAACCCCTCAACGAATGGACGCATATGGTCTGACTAGGATAAGTTCTTAAACTCATATTATTGTGGCAAGTTCCTGAACTTCTAATGTGCGGTAAGTTTGATGAACTGGGGTATAACTAAGTGTGAATGGAGTATTGAGGATGATAGGAATAGATAGACCTATTAAGCAATGGATCATTATAGAAAGTGGAGTTGATGGTGGAAGCATAGGTATTCCAAATCTTCTAGCTATGCTAGACTTCAAAATTTTTGACATCATGCTAAATTCGCACTATGTGCTTTTTAAAAATGAATTTTTACTCTCAACGCATGGTGACAAATGTGTATGTGTGAACTTCGGGACACTGACACATCGTTACCTGTTGAGATATAATATCACTAAAACTGATTTTCAAAGATTTTTGAACTGTTTAAAGAATAGTCTATGCTAATTGTTTCGGCTAGACGAAAATGATTTGAAAATATCAAAATGTATTTTATATCATTAATGCATCATGTAACCTGGTGAAAAGATGATAAAAACGATGGAGTTATAAATGCATAATTACTTAGTGTTGGATGTGATCTAAGGATCGTCAACCCACTATGGTATGATGTAGTATGACAAAGTCACAAAGTGACAGAATCCTCAAACGGACTGTAAACACAGTACGGTATCATGACGTCATAAAATTATTTTTAGAATTTTAAATATAGTTAATTGCCAATAGGGTTTGGCCATACATGTTTCGATTGAAATTGAATTATTGGTATGAGTCTAAGCTATTTGATTCAGCTAGACCAACGTTTTATGAAATTCAAAGTGTTATTTGAAATTCTCCCGAACCAAATTGTTTTGGTGCGGATTCAGATGTTGAAATACTGAGATGAACAACCCTTTCATAGGGGATTACGCGGAAGCGTTTAGATGTTTGTGCACAATACATGGTACGAAGGGCTGATCACCCTAAGTACGGGGAGTCCCTACAATGCTACTGTTAAGGTTAAAGTTGAAAGATTACTTGTAACCGTGGACATAGTTACGCGATGCATTTAGATGTTTGTGCATAATACATCGTATGAAGGGCTTAACACCCTAAGTACGGGAGTCCCTATAGTCTAATGACTGTTAAGGTTTAATTTAAAAGAGTACTTATAACCGTGGACGTAGTTCAAGGTCTTATGACCCTCAGCAAGATTTGGAATCTTTAAAATTCCTGTTATTCATATCGCTTCTCAATTATTGAGCAATTGTGGAAAGGATGAGAAAATTAAGCAAAACATAATATATAATTTCAAGAAAGAATTGAGACTCCAGAAAGAAGAGAATGTGAAACTTTTAGAAGGGGAAGAGGTGAGGTATATGATGATCTTAGAAAGATCCTTAGAGAAAGAATTTGGTTGTAGAACCCAATGAATGAATAAAATACTAACGTAAAATCTATTTTGATAGATTGAATGAATAAAGAGTAATAGATAAAATTTCGAGGACGAAATTCTTAGAAGAATGGGTGAATGTAATATCCTGAGTGTTTATGATAACAATCCTTCGCAAAGGAAATGAATGGGTTAAAGAGTATATAATACTCAAAATATAATTGAGTTCAAGTGAAAGTTATGAAATAAAACCTAGAATTTGTTGAAGTATGAATGTAGTAGGAAATATAAAATCTATATTAAGGTAATATGTTGAAGATATTCAACAATAAATTTTGAAAAGAGAATTGGTGAAAACCGAGTAAGGGAGGTTTTTTGATTCCGAGGACGGAATCCTTATAAGGAGGGAAGGATGTGACAACCCGAATTTTCATAAGTTATTAAAATAAGAATTTAATAATTGAAATTCTTAGTACGATGTGATTAATGTAACAATCCAGAATTTTAATTGTAATTATAAATATTTATTGAATTATATAAATATTTAATGGATGTGTTTATTGTTGAATAAATATTTGTTTAATTTGATTTGATTATTTATTTATGAAATAAATAATTAATGTGTGAAGGAAATTTATTATTATGAGGAAATATTCTAATTTAATTTAATTATTAAGTTAGAGAATTTATAATGATTAAATGAATTATTATATTATTCAATAAATTGTTATTAGAATTACTTAAATTAAGTATGAAAACTTAATTAAATAAAGTGTGATAAATAACTATGCTATAAAGGAGTTATTAAAATAAATTAAAGGAGTTTAATTTAGTTTTTACCAAACAAGGTTTAAATATATTAAGTCTTTAATTTTTAAGGAGTTTTGCCAAACAGAGCCTTATGGCTTTAGGTTTTTAAATTTTGAATTTTAATAATATAAATTAAATAAATAAAATATAAATAATATATATATATATATATTAATTTGGTAATTGATAAATTGAATAGGGGCAATTAGTAGGCGTCGGTTTTTTTTTAAACGGGCATGCGTTGGTTTTATTTTGTTTTTACGTAAAGAGTATTTGGGTTTTGGCTTAAGAGAAAAGAGAAGGAAGATTACAGAAATTGAGAGAGAATAGAGTAAATTGAGAGGAAAAGGTCTCTGAAGTTGTAAGGTTGTCTGTGATTAGCAAGGGTCAACCAAGAAAAAGAAGGTATTATTCAAAACCTTTATACCATATATATGTACGTATATATGTTTATATGGCGTAATTTCTAAAATTTCTGTGTTCTTAAGTTTCACTATAGTATAAAATTCTTTACAAAAACTTTCTGTTAACCATGTTTTTATAATTGATTATGAAATTATGCGTATTTTGTAAGACCCCAACTTATTATAAATAAAATTAAATTTCCTCTATTTATTATTTTGAAATAGTAAGGGTTGAATTGATTAATGTGGTTAGTTATGGTTAAAATGCGCAAATATTTTAAATAAGCAAGTGGTTATAAAATATTCATTTTTATCGGAGAATATTCGTTTGGTCGTGGATATTCTTACTGTCGGGGAATATTCGTACGACGATGCAGTCTTTTGTGGGGCCCATAACGGAAAGCGATTGGATGAAGATAACGACAAGTATAAGTTGTTTATAAATAACGGCGTAGTTGTTACTGCAATCATCCGTTGGAATACTACTTTGGTTAAAACACGATGAATACGCTATTGTTGCACATTAACACACATGGTGGTATTACACCAATTATTGATTCTTACGTAAAGAAGGCACTACTCAATAATTGTTACGATAATTACTATTCAAGATTTTATTTTATCGATTCAATAATTGCTACGTTGATATTTTATATTCTTCATTGTTTCAATAATTGTCACTACAATAATATTTTCCATTATGGAGCAATAATTCATATTATCCTAATAATATTATTAGATAACATTATTGGCAATATTTAGAAAGTTCGCTCTAAGGAGAGGTTTGGTCACCTAATCAAGCGCCAGAAGAAGAGAAATCCTTATTGGAAAGCCCCTCTTTCCGGGAACTACCGGTGTCGATATTATGATTCTCAGTAATATTATTTGTGAATAATTAATTATTGATTTATATGATAAGGAAAATATTGATTTTATGTGGATATAGATGGAGAAAATTTTTAAAGTGACAATTGTTGAAAATTGATATTTTATCTTTTCTGATAAAATAATATTTTATTATATTATTATAATATAATAATGATGATATTTTTTTACAATGAATGTGGGATATATGAGTATATGAGGAGAAAGAGTATTTTTGTTGCATTAAATGATTAACACATGTTTTGTGTGTCGGTGGACCCCATTTCTTGACTGAAATTTGATTATAGCTTATAAAATCACCCGTTTGTGGATTTCGGTCAACAAAACTTTCTTCTGTAAAGTTGTAGATAATAAAATTTTCTATGGAAAAGACATGTGGTTCGAATTTTTCTGACAAAAGGGCTATTTATTATGAATTATTGAAGTTCCGAGGTTCCAGAATAATTGATTTTTGGAAGTTTAAAATATTTATAGTTAGAAAAACGTTTTTGATATGTTTGGTGAGCCCCATTGGTTGTTGAAATGGCTGAATTCAGTTATTGTTGGTGGGCGTAGGAATTTATATAAATAATATTACTATTTTATTAAATTTTCTGCTTTGGTGTTCTAAGCATTTTCCTATAAATAGGGTACTTAGGTTAGAATTGAAAATCACACCAGAAACTAAAGTTTTCTCTCTCTTTCTCTCTCGATATATTGAGCGTATTCTTGTGAGTATTTTAATACTTCGAGTGTTGCTATACGGTGCAAGTTCAAGTCATAGCCTATATCCGGTGTTTCAACTAGAAGTACTGTCTTTACGAGGTAGGGGATGTTATTTTTTTTATAAATGATATTATTTCTTTCAATATCATTATGTCCGAATATTGGTAAGATTTTTCTTATGAAATTCTTATCTTTTAGTGTCGGGTTACTATTCACGTATACGACACTATTCACGAATCACTCAAGACTATTCACGTAAAAAATTAAATTTTCATTTTGTCCAAGATATCTATTATGGATACTAGCTTTGATTGTATCCATGTTTTGATCTTCATTCAAAATTTTACTCCACTATGGTTATTTATGAAGTATTTTTGAACTTGGATTGTTTAAAGTACTAATCCTTAATATTTATTCTTTTGTTTCAATCGGATTCGCTTTTCTTTAAAATATTTTCATCATCCTCACCCTAAATGATGATATTCTTGAATATCTTTGGCCTGTAGTGCAAAGATGAATAATTTTTGATGAATATCTTTGGCCCGTAGTGCAAAGATGAAAAGGTGTTTAGATGAACATGACCAACTGATGAATATCTTTGGCCTGTAGTGCAAAGATGAATATTTGATTCGAGATATATATTGATTGATGTTACAGGGATAAAATATCGACGATGAACTTTTAAATTCATATATAGAAGATAGTAGATTTTATTCTCTACTTAACTCTTCTAATGAATTATTATTTCCGCTGTGAATATTGATTTAAAACTGGTTGTCTATTGTATTCTATTAGATTTTTCCCTATTGAGGACTAACGATAATTTGTTCTATGTTATCTTAGTCATAATGTTCTTTACTGAGCTAGTTGAGCTCACCCTTTTCCTTTTTGTTCCATTTTTTTTCTTAGGAGGCGAGAATGTAGCGAGTACTAGTCGGGGTATGGAATGAAGGTTTTAGAAAGTCGTTTTAGTAGTCCTCACCATTTTTGTAAAATAATGTATCAATAATTGTAATGAGGACTTATTTGAGTGTGGATATTATCTAGATGACAATATTTGTATTTAAACTCACGCTTTTATGTTGTATTAATAAAGTTGTAGTTGTTTCATACCATGTATTTTGACGACTTCGAATGGGTGTTGTATACCTATTTTGGGGCGCCACGATTGGTTAATATCGAGCTTAGGATATGATCTCCAAGGAGATCGTGGAATAGAACTAGGAGGGAGAGACGAGTAAATCCTTCGCTAAGGTGTCCTACCTAAGCTTATTTATTGGTCATTAATATTGGGGTATTATGTGGTTTGTTAATTTGTTTAATTAACCCTTATTTTATGGCAGTATTTAAGAATGGCAACTGAAAATGTTAACAGTGGAGTAAATGAAATCGTGGAGACGCCTGTACTCACCAACGAGGAGAACGTGCAACAGGCTGGCAATGTTCTTCTTGTGAACAACACCACCGAAAGCGAGATGATGAATGATGGGATGTTAAGAAGCTTTTTGCGCTTTATGCAAAATCGCATTTAGAGGAGACTCGTGTTCAAAATACGAGAGGAAATGATAACAATTCACGGTTTGTTACAATGCAAGCGCTTTAAGGAGTTGGGACCACCGCACTGCAGGGAAAGCGATCCGATTAAAGCGAGACATGGGTCAAATAAATTACCAAGATATTCGATGTCTTGGGATGCACGGAAGAACGAAGGTTCCATTCGCCACCTTTATGTTCCGTAATGAGGCGATTCTTGGTGAAAATCATGAAGCGCACCCATCCAAATTACACTTAGCATGTCTTGGGAAATATTTCAGAAACTGTTCAATGACAAGTACTTTCCTGAAAGTATTCGTCATATGAAGGAGGTAGAGTTTATTAGACTGGAGCAGAATAACATGACGGTGTCCCAGTACGAGGCGAAGTTTGCAGAGTTGTCCAGGTTTGTACATCATTTGGTGGAGAATGAGGAACGTATGACGCAGATGTTTTTGAGAGGTTTGAAACCCGGCATACGTCAATATCTCATTTCACATAAATTTTCTCTCTATTCAGATGTTGTCAACAAGGCTCAATTATTAGAGCTAGATAACAAGTACGTTCAATCGAGGGACCACAACCTGGATCATACCGGATGATGATGAATCATCGAAACAATGATAACCAACCAGAGAAAGAAAAATACTTGACAAGAGCCAAACCACTCTGGTGGTAATCATGGCCATGAGAATAGAAGAAGCGAGTCGGGAGGAGATTTTAAAAAGAGGAGATTCAACAATGACAATATGAAGACGTCAGCACCAGTAGCAAATGGTTCCAAGGGAGGAGAACGACCACCGGTCATATGCTATAAGTGCAGAAAAGAAGGACATATCACCCCAACCCCCCCACAACAGCTTTAAGGTATGTTATAATTGTGGAAAGGAAGGACATATCGCTCGAGATCAGATCAGAAGAAAACCAAGTCCAATGAGGATGGTGACTCAAAAGGTCATCCCGTAAAAAGTCAAAGTCAACGGTTCCTGGAAGAGCGTTTGTTGTGACGGGTCAACATGTGAGGAACCCAAACGAGGTGATCACGGGAGTTAAAGGTCCAACTACAGGAGTTGTTGGACATCGGTTTCATTCGTCCTAGTACATCTCCTTGGGGTGCTCCTGTTTGAACTCTTATTTATTTACTTACAAGTCTTGTGTTCAAGCCCTACAAGTAGCAAAATTTTATTTTATTTTTTTAAAAAAAAAACGCACGCCACTACCCGCGGTAGGGTAAAAATGGGCCGCAAAAAAACGCCCAAGTTTCCATGGGCTAAAAAGCTTCAAAGCCCAATTTTACGGGCGGTAGCGGCCATGCGTCTCGGGCCAATTTTGCCAGGTCTAATGAGAGGAATTATCCTACTCATGATCTAGAATTGGCGATGATCGCTTTCATGGCTTAAAGATCCGGAGGCACTATCTATATGGGGAGAAAGTGGATATATATTCGCACCATAAAAGCCTCAAATATTTCTTCACCCAAAAGAACTCAACACGCGGCAAGAACGACGCTGGCTCGAAATGTTGAAAAAGACTACGACCATACCATTCAATACCATCCTGGAAAAACGAATGTGGTAGCCGACGCATTGAGTAGAAGATCATACGCGGGAACGAGTGAGATGTTGTCAACACAAAGGCCCATTTGGTGTGATTTACAAAAGATGAAGATAGAATTCAAGATTCCGGGGACCCATGCAATGATGTCAAGTATACGTATAGAACCAACTTTAATCGAAAAGTTAAAGTTGCTTCAAGCCACGTGCCCTAGAAGTCGTGATGCGTATGAAGAAGAAAGTGCAAGAAGGTGCTATTCCAGAAGCAAGAATCGATGAAGAAGGAATACTTCGAGTCCACTCCAGACTTTGTGTTCCTAATGATTCTAATTTGAAGTACAAGATCATGATGGAGGCACACAATACACCATTTGCAATCCATCTTGGAAGTACCAAAATGTATCGTGATCTTCGACATACATTTTGGTGGAACAATATGAAGAGAGAGATTGCAAAGTTTATCTCGAGGTGTTTAACTTGTCAATGTGTAAAGGCGGAGCATCAAGTGCCTAAGGGTCCATTGCAACCACTTGAGATCTTGAAATGGAAGTGGGAACACATTACTATGGATTTTGGTATGGGTCTTCCCACGGTTTCTCAAGGCATAAATGCTATTTGGGTTATTATTGATAGATTAACCAAGTCTACTCATTTCTTGACAATACGGGAGACTTATTCCCTTGAACGTCTTGCTCGTATGTACGTAGATGAGATTGTGAGACTGCATGGCATGCCAGTATCCATAGTTTCGGATCGTGACCCAAGATTCACTTCAAGATTTTGGGTTAACTTGCAAAAAGCTATGGGCACGAATTTACGATTCAGTTCAGCATACCATCCTCA
Organism: Panax quinquefolius; assembly: GCA_020205615.1. NCBI lineage: Eukaryota > Viridiplantae > Streptophyta > Magnoliopsida > Apiales > Araliaceae > Panax > Panax quinquefolius. The sequence goes on along the minus strand of CM035171.1, from coordinate 99,802,630 downwards.
AACGGACGGGCAATCAGAGAGGACTATTCAAACTCTTGAAGATCTATTAAGACTCTGTGTCCTAATGTAAGACCCCAAATTATTAATAAATGAATTTTAATTTCCTCTATTTATTATTTTGAAATAGTAAGGGCTGATTTGATTAATGTGGTTAGTTATGGGTAAAATGCGCAAATATTTTAAATAAGCAAGTGGTTATAAAATATTTATTTTTATCGGAGAATATTCGTTTGGTCGTGGAATATTCTTACTGTCGGGGAATATTCGTACGACGGCACAGTCTTTTGTGGGCCCCATAACGGAAAGCGATTGGATGAAGAAAACGACAAATATAAGTTGTTTATAAATAACGGCGTAGTTGTTATCGTTATCTTGTTGAAATACCCTAATGGTTAAAACACGATGAATACGCGTTGTTGCGACAAGAAGCACACATGTGCACCAATTATTGATTCTTACGTAAGTAGGCACTACTCAATAATTGTTACAAAGAATTATTATTCAAAGATTTTATTTTATTGATTCAATAATTGTTGCGTTGATATTTTATATTACTGTTGTTTCAATAATTGTCACTACACAATATTTTTCATTATCGGAGCAATAATTCATATTATCTGAATAATATTATTAGATAACATTGTTGGCAATGTCTAAAAAGTTCTGTCTAAGGAGAGGTTTGGTCATCTAATCATAAGCGCCAAAGAAGGAGAAATCCTTATTGAAAGCCCCTCTTCCTGAACCGCCTCGTTATCGATGATTGTGATTCTGTAATATTATTTATGAATAATTAATTATTGATTTATATGATGAGGAAAATATTCATTTTATGTGAATATAGATGGAGAAAATTTATAAAGTGACAATTGTTGAAAATCGATATTTTATCTTTTCTGATAAAATAATATTTTATTATATTATTATAATATAATAATGATGATATTTTTTTACAATGAATGTGGGATATATGAGTATATGAGTATATGAGGAGGAAGAGTATTTTTGTTGCAAAAGTTGTTTAAAACATGTTAAACATGTCTGTGGGCCCATTTCTTGACTGAAATTTAATTATAGACTGTAGAATCGCCCGTTTGTGAATTTCGGTCAATTTTTGTTTGGAATTTGGAAAAACTTTCTTCTGCAAAGTTGTAGATAATGGAATTTCCTATGAAAAAGACATAAGGTTTGAATTTTTTTGACAAAAGAGCCATTTATTATGAATTATTGTAGTTCCGAAATAATTAATTTTTTAAGTTTTAATTATTTTTTAAAAGAAAAACGTTTTTTTGTCATTTGGTGGGCTCCAATGGTGTTACAAACATGCTGAATTCAGTTGTCAAAGAGGTGGGCGTGAATAATTTTTATAAATATATTATTATATTAAATTTTCTGCTTTGGTGTTCTAAGCATTTTTCTATAAATAGGGTTCTTAGGTTAGAATTGAAAATCACACTATAAACTAAAGTTTTCTGATCTCTCTATATTATCGAGCATATTCTTGTGAGTATTTTAATACTTTGAGTGTTGCTATACGGTGCAAGTTCCTTCAAAGACTATATCCAAATTCCAAATGTCAAGTATTCTTTTTTGAGGTAAGAGATGTTATTTTTTTATAAATGATATTATTTCTTTCAATATCATTATACCGGAATATTGGTAAAAATTTCTTGTGAAATTCTTATCTTTTCATGTCGGGGTTACTATTCATGAGTTACTATTCACGAGTTACTATTCACGAGTACTATTCACGAAGCATGATGATTTTTCTTGTGGAATTTCTATCTTTTAGTGTCGGAGTTACTATTCACGTATACTGCATTATTCACGTATACTGACACTATTCACTTAATCTTGACCTTTATTCACGTAAAAATTAAATTTTCTTTTGTGTCCAAGATTGTCTGTTATGGTTCCTATCTTTGATTGGATCTATGTTTTGGTCTCCATTCTTGAATTTTACTCCACTATGGTTATTTATGAAGTATTTTTGAATTTAAATTGTTTAAAGTACGAATCCTTAATATTTGTTCTTTTATTTCACTGGATTCATTTTCTTTAAAATATTTTTCATCATCCTCAGTCCTAAATGATGATATAACTGAATATATTTGGCCTGTAGTGCAAAGATGAATGATTTTTGATGAATATCTTTGGCCCGTAGTGCAAAGATGAACAAGTGTTTAGATGAACATGACTAACTGGTGAATATCTTTGGCCTGTAGTGCAAAGATGAATATTTGATTTATGATGTATATTGATTGATGTTACAGGGATAACATATTGATGATGGACTTTTAAATTCATAGATAATAGTAGATTTCATTCCCTACGTAACTCTTCTATGAATTATTATTTCATTATGCGAATATTGATCCAAAACTTGTTGTCATTGTATTCTATTAGATTTTTCCTGCTGAAGACTAACGATAATTTGTTCTATATTATCTTAGTCATAATATTCTTCTTCGGGCTAGTTGAGCTCACCCTTTTCCTTTTTGTTCTATTTTTCTTCTCGTGGAGGCGAGAATGTAGCGGAAGTACTAGTCTGGGTATGGAATGAAGGTTCTAGAAAAGTCGTTTTAGCAGATCCTCACCATTTTTGTAAAATAATGTATCAATAATTGTAATGAGGACTTATTTGAGTGTGAATATTGTCTAGATGACAATATTTGTATTTAAACTCACGCTTTTTATGTTGTAGAATAATAAAGTTGTAGTTGTTTCTGTACCATATATTTTGACGACTCAGAATGTGTGTTGTATACCTATTTTGGGGGCGTCACATATTTGTAATGGTAATTGTTATAACTAGCATATATATATATATATATATATATATATGTATGTGATTGTATGCTATATTACGTATGCAAGAAAGAAATTGGTTTTACAGTGATTACATGTACATGAACATGTTTTGTAGGATAACAAAATTAGGATGTGATTGTATGCTAATTGTGAAATTGAACCTTATGTATGTTAATTGGGTAAGGACTTAATGAGAATGTAGTTCAAAGGAATGAATTCGTTGGATAATTGTGGTTTAAAGTGTTAAACCTTGTAAAACAACGTCAACAATGGAATTTTTTTTAAAATAGTGTATCAAGGATTTAACTTCTCTCAAATTATTGTTTAAATTGTGCTAAATTGGTATATGTATGCTTGTTAATGTTATATGTGATTTACATAAATTAAATATGTTAATTTAGATGCTAGAAGCCATTAAACCGTTAAGAATTGTTGTGTTGTTCGTCTTACGGTAGTATGGTTTATGTAAGTTTCGCCTCAATACCAAAAAATCGAGCCTCACCAGAACTCATGTAAGAACGTCAAATCAGCGCCATATAACGCCAATTTCAGTACGCTAGCTAATACTTTCTTCTTACTTCTAGTTCATTGCACATGCTGTAATAGTAATCTCGGGCTTGGATATTTGGACCTCCTGTAGTAAAACGGCCATAACGTTTTCATACAAACTTTGATTGAGGTGATTCAAGATGATCCGGAACGAGGACGAATAGACCTACAACTTTTGTTCTTTAAGTTGTTTAATTTGAGGTCGGGAAAATGGGTTAAAATGGTCATTTGTGGGACTGATATGTATTAGGAGGCAATTAGAGGGTGTCGGGAATGCACATATGCAAATGTAGTGCTCCTAACGATAAAAGATGTTGTCCTAAGTAATAAAACATGAACATTAGTAAATATAATATTGCTTAACATTAATAAATGATGTATTAGATAAATTGTATAAGCATACTAAGCACACACAAGAGAGACGAATCGGGCGTGTGACGAATGAACGTCGAAACGCCATGCCAAGTGTTAATGAACTTAAAAAGTGTTTCATTTCAATTGAAATGAATATTATAAGATATGGAATGGATTTAATATAAAACCAATAAGTAGTACTAGCAAGACTTAAGCACTTGAATGAATTTCGAATATGAAATACAGTGAGATATAAGTTGAAAGTTAACATGATCAAATTGAACATTATGTATTTATGATAGGAAGGGTTATGAGACATAGAGTAAAGTTTACATTATAACTACTATGCGTTGCTATGTGACTAATAATTAATGTGAATTATTATATAATTGTGTAAGGCACGTGAAGTACAGATAACTGTAAACTGTTAAACTGTTATTGGTAAACAACGATCAAGGCAAGTCTTTTAGTTCCTATTTGCTATATGAATTTGATGATGAACTGTTTGAAATCTTTATTGAAAATAGCATGGTGTGTTATATTAATGTTGAAAGTATGAAATATTAAAGCCAATTTATGACTACGTTGATTGAGTAATGAATGTTGATTGAGTAAGGAACTCAATCTTTATACTTGTTATATGAACTACAACTTGTATGTTATGTTAGTCCAATGTTTATGAGATGTATATCGAGCATGTTATTATGTGCTATGTGATGCATGAAAACTGTTAGATTTTGTTGGGCTGTCGAGCTCAACCTTGCAAATAACCACTTTTGCAGGTTCAAGATTCAAGGTAAAGTTATGTGTTACTTGAAAGACATGAATCAGATGTGATACTTGAAGATTTATATAGTTTGGTTTTGTTATTATTATTTGAACCATGTTTAAAGTTCCGAATAATGTATTAATGTTGAATTATAATATCGTTTTGCGATGTAAACTATTGTAGTATTAAAATGATTCTGAGATATTTAGATGTAAAGGTTGAAGGTTTTGGGAACGAGGATAGTTTGTAATAGAAAATTTTAATTATTCCGTAAATTTCAATGGTTGTATTATCGCTTAATGATGTAAAATTAGAGGTTGAATGTATTTTTAAAGACCGAAGTCGAGAATTAAATTGTATGAATTTTGGGGTTGTTACAACGACCACCTATCATATGCTTCAAATGCGGAGGGGAGAGACACATCAGTCCAAACTGTGCGCAGCAGTCCAAAACGTGTTAGAATTATGGAAGAGAAGGTCACCTAGCTAGATTTTGTCGTATAGGGAAGCCAAGTCTAGTTGGAACGGTGACACCAAAAGCCGTCCCAGACAAGTCAAAACAAGTAGTTCAAGGGAGAGCGTTTGTTTTGACCTCCCAGAAAGCAAGGAACCCGAACGAGGTTATCACGGGTAAGCTAATCATAAACTCTAGCGAAGTCTATACCTTATTTGATACCGGTTCTACCCATTCTTTTATTTCTCATATTTGCGTTTAACGTTTAAATTTGACTCCAGAGAAATTAGACTTTGACTTATCTGTTGAAACTCCGTTGGGAGAAATCTTCATTACATCCACTATTTATAAGTCTTGTTTGGTTCAAATCGGTACCCTCACATTACCTGTCGATCTTATTTCCTTAAAAATACTTGCGTTTGACGTAATTTTAGGGATTGATTGGTTAACTACTCATCATGCAAAAATTGATTGTTTTCGTAAGGTTGTTAGCTTTCATATTCCTAACCAACCTATTATGCAAATTCAAGCAACTAAACCATTAAAATCAATCACTGTCATCTCAAGCCATAAAGCTATCCGTTTATTCAAAAATGGAAGTCAAGCTTTCTTAGCTCATGTTATGGATTTAAACAAAAATAAGTCTTTGAATGATATTTCTATTGTTAATAAATTTCCTGACGTATCTCCTGAAGAACTTCCTGGCTTACCCCCAGAGCGTGAAATTGAATTTTGTATCGGCCTTGAACCCGGTACAAAACCCATTTCCTAAGCCCCTATCGAATGACTCCTATTGAACTTCAGGAGTTAAAGACCCAACTACAAGAATTGTTAGACATTGGTTTCATTCGTCCTAGTACGTCTCCTTGGGGTGCTCCTGTTCTATTCGTGAAGAAGAAAGATGGGAGTATACGACTTTGTATTGATTATCAGGAGTTGAACCATGTCACTATCAAAAATAGATACCCGTTGCCTAGCATTGATGACCTGTTTGACCAGTTGCAAGGCGCCAAATTCTTTTCAAAGATTGATCTTCGTTCCAGATATCACCAATTGAAGATTAAAACCGATGACATTCCAAAGACGTCTTTCAGAACTCGGTACGGGCATTATGAATTCCTAGTCATGTCTTTTGGATTGACTAATGCTCCTGCTGCCTTCATGGACATGATGAACCGAGTATTCAAGCAATATTTGGATCATTTTGTGGTTGTCTTTATTGATGACATTCTCATATATTCCAAAAGTCGTGAAGATCATGAGCAACACTTGAGGCTGATACTCCAAAAGTTTTATGAAAATAAGCTTTATAACAAGTTGAAGAAATGCAAGTTCTGGCTTGAAGAAGTAGCATTCCTTGGGCACGTGATATCAAATCATGGAATATCTGTTGACCCGACAAAGATTGAAGCAATTCAAAGCTGGGAGCAACCTAAGTCAGTGACCGAAGTACGTAGCTTTCTTGGCTTTGCTGGTTATTATCGGAGATTCGTAGAAGGGGTTTCTCGAATCGCTACTCCATTAACTCAGCTGACTCGGAAAGGTACTAAATTTGGTTAGAGCGAGGAATGTGAGAAGAGTTTTCAAGAACTCAAGAGAAGACTCATTTCAGCACCTGTTCTGACAATACCATCTGACTCGGAGGGATTTGTCAACTACAGTGATGCTTCAGGCAAAGGGTTAGGATGTGTTCTCATGCAACATGGGAAAGTCATAGCCTATGCCTCTCGACAACTCAAAGAATATGAGGGGAATTATCCTACTCATGATCAAGAGTTGGCAGTTGTTGTCTTCGCACTTAAAATTTAGAGGCATTACCTGTATGGGGAGAAAGTGGAGATCTATATGGATCATAAAAGCCTCAAATATTTCTTCACCCAAAAGGAACTCAATATGTGACAACGACGTTGGCTTGAACTGTTAAAAGATTATGATCATACCATTCAATACAACCCTGGAAAAGCGAACGTGGTAGCTGACGCATTGAGTAGAAGATCATATGCAGGTACGAGTGTGTTATTGTTAACGCAAAGGCCCATTTTGTATGACTTGCAAAGGATGGAGATAGAATTAAAGACTCTAGGGACACCCACATGATGATGGAAAACATATGAGTAGAAATGACTTTAATCGATAAAGTTAAAGCTGCTCAAGTTAAAGACCTGGAGCTGATGCGTATGAGGAAGAAAGTGCAAGAAGGTGTTTTTTCGGAAGCAAGAATCATGAAGAAGGAATACTACGAGTCAACTCTAGACTTTGTGTTCCTAACAACCTTGATTTAAAATATAAAATCATGATGGAGGCACACAACACACCGTTTGCAATCCATCCTAGAAGTACCAAAATGTATCGTGATCTTCGACATATATTTTGGTGGAGCAATATGAAGAGAAAGATAACAGAGTTTATCTCAAGGTGTTTAACTTGTCAACGAGTCAAGGCGGATCATCAAGTACCAAAAGGTCTATTGGAACCACTTGAAATTCTAGAATGGAAGTGGGAGCACATTACCATGGATTTCGTTACTGGTCTTCCCAAGGTTTCTCAAGGCATAGATGCAATTTGGATCATTGTTGATAGATTAACTAAGTCTGCTCATTTCTTACCTATACGAGAAACTTATTCACTTGAACGTCTTGCTCGTATGTACATAAATGAGATTGTAAGACTGCATGGTATGCCAGTATCCATAGTTTCTGATCGAGACCCAAGATTCACTTCATGGTTTTGGGTCAGTTTGTAAAAAGCTATGGGCACAGATTTATGATTTAGTTCGGCATATCATCCTCAAACGGACGAACAGTCAGAGAGGACTATCCAAACTCTTGAGGATCTATTAAGACTCTGTGTCCTTGACTTCAAGGGAAGTTGGGACAAGTTCTTGCCATTAGTGGAATTCTCCTACAACAACAGTTATCAAGCAAATATCGGCATGGCTCCATTTAAGGCATTGTATGGAAGAAAGTGTCGTTCTCCAGTATGATGGGATGAGGTGGGTGAAGCAACGTTGTTGGGACCGAAATTAGTACATATGACTACAAAGAAGATTCAAATAATCCGACAACGTATAAATACCTCACAAGTTCGACAAAAGAGTTATGTTGATCTTCATCGAAAAGACGTGGAATTCAATGTTGGAGAGCATGTGTTGTTACGTGTTACTCTATGGAAGGGTGCTACGAGATTTGGAAAGAGAGGAAAGCTCAATCCTCGATTCATTGGTCCATTTGAAATCCTTGATCGAGTAGGAACCGTGGCCTATAGACTCGCTTTACCGCCAAATATGTCTCGTGTTCATAACGTTTTTCACATATCCATGTTACATAAATATGTGGAAGACCCGAACCACATTATTGATTTAGAATCGGACGAAATAGCGGAAGATTTAACATATGAAGAGGTTCTTGTTAAAATCTTGGATAAGAAGGAACACATTCTATGCTCCAAGGTTATACCTCAAGTCAAAGTTTTGTGGAGAAACCACGATATTGAGGAAATGACCTGAGAGTTAGAATTTGAAATGAAATTAAGGTATCCTCACCTCTTTGTCATACTAGGTATGTACCCTAATTTTGAGGGCGAAATTTTATAAGAAAGGGAGGTTGTAAGACCCCAACTTTTATGAATAAAGATGAATTTTTTTATAAATATCATTTTTGAATATTAAGGTGTGAATTTGTTATAATGTTATAGTTGTGGGTAATATTTATAAATTTTGCAAAGTAAGTAAGTTGTTATATAATATTCGATTGGTCGGGGAATATTCGTTTTAACAAGGAATATTTGTACGACAACACAATTATTGGTGGACCCCACAATGTAATTATTGTCGGAATGAGAAAATGACAGAAATATCTTTTTATAAAAATAACGGCGGAAGTTTTACCGTTAAATTGTTGGAATACCCGGTGTTAAAAGTACATTAATACGCGTGGTTGCATAGTAGCACACGGTGTTGATTATTGATGCTTACGTGAGAAATCACTCAAATTTATTCAATTATTGCTACAGTAATTGCTGCATAATATCTCACGTTATTTGATTCAATTATTGTCACAATATTTTATATATTATTAAATCAATAATTGAGATGACAAGTTATTCATATTATTATTTGCATAATTAACAATGTCTAGAAAGTTCTATCGACGAGAGGTTTGGTCACCTAATTGCGCGCCAATAGGGAGAAATCCTTATCGAAAATCCCCCTCTTTCCTGGGAACGATCTGATTGTTAATATTGCGAGTTATAATAATACGAATAAACGTTGTTAAAAATATTGAGGGAATTTTATGAAGTATTTATGGACCCTCAGTTACCAATTTTTCAAAATAATGTGTGTTATGAGTATGATAATATATATATATATAATAAAAATATATATATTATATATGTTGAAAATGACATGTTTTGGTGGGTGGGTGGGTGGGGGGGGGGGGGGTATCACGGGTTATGTGACACCCCCAAATTCGGGCACCTCTATCCCACAGATTTGGTGTTCATTGTCCAATTAAATCATAATTAACTACCCATAAACAAAGGATATAATTAAACTCAAAAGCTTAAACAATAAATATCCCACCAAAGGGTTACATAATCTCAAATAAATCCCAGGTCATCTAACCTTTATTACAATCATCAACGGAAAACTAAAACATTATCATAAATAAATCTATTACATAAGCTTCATAAATAAAATATAAATTAAACGTTGTTGTCTAATCAAGCACTTTGTCCTTGCCCTTGCTTGTAGAAAGCTTTTCAAACTTCGTAACTTCATTTGCATTGTTCTGTGCAAGAGTGAGCAAACAATTGCCCACAAGAAGGATAATATACAATAACATTTTATGAATGACAATTAACCGAGCTTTCAATGGTAAAGTATTCTTACCGGAACAATAAACTTTAATTCAACAGCTATGAGTTCAAAGAAATAATGAACGTTTAAGTTAACAATAGATATCAACATCAAAGAATACACTGAGGGTCACAAGACCACGAACTCTATTCTAGGTTTTCAAGTATTTCTACTTTAACCTTTAACAGTCTAAAAGACTATAATCATCATCTATGTCCTAGGTTCACAGTGTTTTATCAGAACCTTTAATGATCTAAACGACTATATGGACCATCATTCCGTACTCCGTGATCACCCTTTGTACTACTATGTATTGCAAGAAACATTTTAACGCTTATTAAGTAGCTCTAAAATAATCCCCGATATAGGGTTGTTCATCTCGACTTAGATTATCAGGTTCCGAACCAAAGTAAGTTTGGTTGGGAATTAACTTCAAAGGAAGTCTAGATTTTTAGAACGCTCATCAACTAAGTATTGGTTGAATCAGATAGGAACCAATAACTATTCAAGGGTTTGATTATAATATCTTCATGAACAAGGTATATTGATGAATCAATAAGGCTAGAGTATTAACAATTTCTAAGTTTAACAAATGTTATCATTGACAACATGCTTTCAAAGTTGTGTGAGTACATAAACAAACCAAAGGAAGTTTGGTTTGGGTGAACTTCAAGGGTAATTTGGAGTTTGGAACATTCATAAACTAAGGATTAGTTGAATTGGTAAAGAATTGCTAAGAACTTAGAGTTCGGTACAATAACGTAAGATAGTACAATGATATTGAAGAACGAAGGTCAAACAACGCTTATTAAGTAAATTTGAATAACACACTTCTTACAATAATAATACAGACTTTGAATAAAGAGATAAAGATTAACTAACTTGCTCAACAATAAATGAGGGTTAAAGAACTTGCATGACAATAAATCGTTAAACAAGAGATTAGAAATAGAGAATTTGCATAAGTATAACATAACAGAGAAAAGTAACCTTCTTTGAATAATAAAGTAAAGAAAGGTTGTGGAACTTGCCTCGTATGTAGGTTAAACAATCACTACTCACGTTCACCCCAAGTCCTACACATACCATATGTATTGACAATACACATTAGTTACACTAACATTACCTTCATGAGTTGCTTTCTTACTTTTAGTAAAGCTACTAACTAAGTTTAAGTTTAAATAACACCACATCTTTTCCTAAACATTACTTTTTAGCTTTATTACAACTACTTAAGTGATCATGTCATTGCACCACATACACATTAACAACTTGATACAACATCCTATTACATTTCCAACATGTTATCATTAAATTATACTAATACACAAAGGGTTGCACTTGCATTCGCGCATCCCGACGCCTTCCGATTGGCTCCAAATACACAACAGTCCTAAAGATAACCATTTTGACCCTTCATAACGATTTCAAATTGAAAACCTTAAAGAATAAAAGTTATAGGCCTATTCGTCCTCTTTCGCAATCATCTTGAATATCCTCAATCGGAGTTTGTATGCAAAAGTTATGGTCATTTTACTACAGGAGGTCAAAACTGCCCAACTCGTATAACTTTTCTCAAGTCAAGGCGGATCGATCGGCGCCGGGCGCGAGATACCAGCTCCAGTATGCGAGTTCCAGTATTTGGGGCATGAAGCTCTCGCCCATTTTTGGTGTCAAGCGAACTTTGAACTTTGACGCTGTATGTGAATTTGGCGTCAAGATTTAAATTTGGCATTTGACGTAATTACGTAACACCCATAACCGTAAACAAAACCAAGCTACTATTCTTAATTTCTAACACCAATTAACATATATAACTTATGAAAATTACACATAAACTTCACCAAGCATACAAATACTAACATAACACAACTTAAACCATAATTCTAGAAAAGTTAAATACTAGAATAGCATATTTTAAAACCAAAAACTCCATTTTTGATATTCATTTTTAAAATCAACACTGTGAATGCATTACTTGATCAAATCATCTCATTCGAACTACGTTATGCTCGTATCTCAATGAAATACCAAATACAAGTTTTAATTTACAATTTTTCATAAGAATTGACCATCCAAATTGGTAATTATCTATGCCATACAAAGAATGCATATACTGACATTACTTTCCTCCTACTGTCAAACACAATTAGCATACTATTCTGGTTTAAACACAAATTCTAATCATCATAAACACATAAAACTACAAGTACTCAATTGTATAATCGTAAACTTAGAATTTTGAATTCACAGAACATGTAAATTATGCCGAACTCATATATATACATATATTATATCAAAGTTATAGAACATACCTTCAACTACTAAGATAAATCTTGCTAAAAAATCACTAGTATTGGCTTTGAAATCCTCAAGCTTCCTCTTAATCTCTCTCAATTCTCAGACTCTCTTCTCTTCTCTTTTTCCTTCTCAATAGACTATCTCTAATTTAAGCGTAAACAATAAACTGATATAGCCATAATACCTATACTAAATATATCGGTTACTAACTAATAAATGTATTTATTATAATTATATTATTTAATTTATTTAATTTATATTATTTATTTTATTTGATTTTCAAAAACTAGAAATCCCAAAAGCCTAAGGCTTTTTTGGCAACCATTTAAATTTTAAAGAATTAATCATACTTAAGCCTTGTTTGACAAAACTAATTTAAATCCTATTTAATTTATTTTAATAAACACTTTAGTTTAAAATTATAGTCACATACTATATTTTAATTAAATATAGCATTTTAGCAAATATCACCAAATTATAATTTTATTATAACTTTATTTAATAATTTAACATACCATCTAAATTATTAAATTAACACAACAACATAACACCTCATGTTATAATACAAACCTCTAAATTATAAATTAATTTAATTTAGAAAATTATCCAATCATTTATATTCATCAACCATCACATCAACAAATATTTATTTAACAATAAACACCTCAAATAATATTTATATAACTCAATAAATATTTAAATTACAATTTGAAATTTCGAATCGTTATGAGGTTATAAGAAAAAAAAGGTGATATCATTGTAATGGTGGGAGTATATATATATATAATATTATATAAGAAGTTTGGTTATATATATATATATATATATATATATATATATATATATATATATCTGAAATGGATAGGGGTAGGGGTGTGGGGGTGGGGGTGGGGTGGGGGGGTGAGGGAGTTGCTGGGGAGGAAGGTTATGTATTATATATATAAATTATATTATATTATATATAAAGTTATTTGTTTTACTTGAATATTATATTCTTATTTTTAAAAACGGATGTCTGTAAATCTCAATAAATTTGGCCCGTGAAAGTTTTCAAATGTTCGTCCGTGAATTTCCTTAAAGAGCGCCCCTTCTATTCTCCTATAAATAGGATGCTTAATTAGAATTGAAAATCACACCAGAATCAGAGAATTCTTCTTCTATAATATTGAGCGTATTTCTTTCGAGTTTTAGAAAGCTTTTAGCGTAGAAAACAGTTCTAGTTTTCTTCAAGAATATCCCCGCTATACCAGTTGGAATACCCTTCTTTTCAAGGTAAGGGATGTTATTTTTGTTCAATATTCATATGAAATAATATTTTCTTACATACTCTGTAGTATGTAAGTAATATTATTTCGTTTCAGATTCCGAATTCTATACTCATTTTGTTAATGTTTTGGCTTCTATACTCCATGAAATTAGTAGAATATCCTTGATATTTGCGCTTCATCTAGTATCCTTTCTTGGAAATATTATTCTGAGCATTCTTGATAAGTTTTAACATTTCATGCCGGAGTACTATTTACGGGGTTACTATTCCCAAAGTTACTATTCACGAGATACTATTCACTCGATTACTATTCACCCGGGGTACTATTCATGACAAAAATTGATTCCTTTTCGGTTCAAATCATTTTTGATACAATATTATTCTTGAATTTTACTCCATTAAGCAGTATCATGTTGACAATTTGGACATTATTGAATTATGGATAAATTAAATTATAAATCTTTAAAAATTTATCCTTTGTTTTCTTGTAATTGAATTCTTATATCATTGTCATCATCCTCATGTTTATATTATAATGAAAGTCATCTGTGGCCGTAGTGCATAGATGGACTTGGTATGATTATGACAAGGGATTATTCGGTATAATCATGACCGTAATGTTACAAATGATGTGGTAAAAGTTCTCATTAGCCAGTAGTGCATTGATGGACAGTTGTTGGCATGATCATGACCATCGGTGAAAACACGAATATCCTTGGCCCGTAGTGCATGGATAATTTATGGTCGTGATACTAATGAATATCCTTAGCCGTAGTGCATGGGTGATTCGATGATGGGAATTATTTATTAAGCTGAGTCTTAACGATAAAATTGATGATAAATTCTTTTAAATCATAGAAGATAGCAGATATCATGCTCTACTTGACTCTTCTAATGGATTGCTTGTTCCGCTGCAGTTAAACTTGATGTCTATTGTATTTTATCAGTTTAACACTGTTGAAGGCTAACGATAATTTATTATGTATTATCTTAGTCATAATATTTCTTACTGGGCTAGTTGAGCTCACCCTTTACTTTCATTGAGCCAATATACAAGTGATCAGCTAAGGCAAGTTATGTGGGACTAACAAATCCTAGCACACACACACACATATATATATAATTACCCAAACATATAAATCACAAATTTTCTAAAAATTCACATGCATACATGCATATATTTAGACATAGTAATTATTGATAATTTTCCTTAAAAGTTTAAACTTGTATTTTATTATAAATACATTTTTAAAAGATAATTATAATATTTATTTATTTTTTAATTGAAAATTTGGAAAATAAATCTTACCAAAATAATACTTGAATCAGAAAACTTGTAGATGAATCGGTTGCAAGGAAAAAATTGATGGCAAATTTTCTATTTTTTTCTCTCTATTTTATCTCTTTTGCTTTAATGGAAGTTGATTTAGGCAAGGGGGGGGGGGGGAATATGATCTGTAGCGACAGGGGAAGAGAAAATGAGTTGGAGCTTTGAGAGGGAGATGAGCGACAGTTGGTGTGACGCCCCCAAAATAAGTATACATAACCCATTTTAAGTCGCTAAATACATGGTACATAATTTAAATACAAATTTAATTAAACAATTATCGCGTAAAATACAACAAAATATAAGTTGAGAGTTTTAACACGAATATTATCTCGTAGACAATATTCAAACTCAAATGGAGTCCTCATTATAATTATTATCACACTATTTTATAAAATAACGAGGACTACTACAGCCACCATCTCGGACCGTCACTCCATTCCTCGACTAGTCCCAGCTATGTTCTCATTTCCTGAAGAGAACAATGAAAGCAAAGGGTGAGCTCAACTAGCCCAATAAAGAATATTATGACTAAGATAATTCAGAATAAATTATCGTTAGCCTTCAACAGTGTAAAACTGATAGAATATAATAGACAACAAGTTTAACTGCAGCGGAACAAGCAATCCATTAGAAGAGTCGAGTAGAGCATGATATCTACTATCTTCTATGATTTAAAAGTTCATCATTAATATTTTATCGATGTAACACAACTCAGTAAATAATCCACATCATCGAATTATCCATGCACTACGGGCCAAGGATATTTGTTAGTATCACATCCACGAATTATCCATGCACTAAGGGCCAATGATATTCGTTATTATCACCAATGGTCATGTGATGATTGGGTAATATACCCATGAATTGGATATTCGTATGCTTAAATTGTTGTATTCTCGAATCATTTAGAAGTATTTTTACTGTGTTTAGTTGTTATTTTGCAGATTCGGGAAACGTAGGGGTAATTTGGTGATTTGAGCAAGGGAATGGCATTTTCGTAATTAAAATGGATCCATTGTACGGGCGCTTATGTTTTGAATCGAACTCAAAGGTCGGCTACTGGGTTTGATTTTTGTTGACCAGGCGCGCGTGTTAACCGACGGTTTGACTAGGGATTTAAGAGATAATTGAGAGGTTGATTGGGAAAAGGATTGTGGTTAAATGCAAATAAAGGCTAATTGGCTGGAATTAATGGAGCTACCACAATTGAAGGCTAAGCCAGGGATTACTTGAAGATTGAAGATTTTATTTTAGAGTTTCTTCTTCTCCTTATTTTTAATTTGTGTAATTCCTTAAGGATGTTTTGCAAAAGATTGTTGGTTTTTAATTCTGTTATGAACTAATTCTTCCATTAAGATTTCAATTAAACCTTTTATGTCTATAAATTAGTTATTCGATTTATTCCAATTATTTATGTCAAAGTGAATTGTTTATCTTGTCTTACGCTTATTGATTAATTATTTGGCCAATAATTACCTTGTTACTCTAGAAGGAATCGGAAGAGGAGATCTAGGGTTAGAACTGGGCATGATAACATGTATGCTTAATTATTTGCATGACGAATAATTAGGGTCGTGAATTGAATAGGGATATCTGTTCACTGCATGTAACACATTGGGAATTGGGATTGAAAGTGTTTAATTTAATTGTTTTGCATAGGAATATAGCAAGATTAATTAGATTAAATAGAAGTTAATTGAGCACTTCGAAAAGGGCTTTTGACACTTGGAATTCCCGTTAACAATTCAGTAGGCATAATAATTGGGATAATTGGGTAATTGGTTTATAGTTCATAATTGGGGATATTGGAGTCTTAATCTTTATTTATCTGAATTTATTCGTTAAAATCTTAGTTTTATTTATTTGGTTTATTTTTAGAATAATCTCTTTTTAATCAGTTAATTTAGTCTTCTTATTTTGAAAAATAACACTTTATGGTTGTTTAAATAAAATTGGATTGATATAGTGTTAGTAGTTGGAATTTATTGATTAGAATTCTCTACGGGATCGACACTTTATCTTATCACTTTATTACTTGTTGACTGTGTACACTTGCACAAATTCATTGATTGTGAAATCAACCAACAAGTTTTTGGCGCCGCTGCGGGGGACTTCTTTATTAATATTAATTCCATATTAGTTATAATCAATTCGGTCTTAATTTAAATGTTATTTTTTTTCTTGTATTGGTAGGAATTCTTTGTGAGTGTATGCACACTAGATCAAGGGCTAAAAAGGATTTTTTTCCTTATACAGACGACATCGAAAGGAAGTTCCAGAAATTACAGTTGACTAGTGCAGTGTCACCTGAGGAAGAAAACCTGGCAGAACAAGAAATACAAGTGAACATGGCAGGGGAAAAACAAAAATCACTTAGGGATTATGCCATGCCGAATGTCACAGATATACAGTCGAGTATTAGGAGACCGGTGATTAATGCAAACAGTTTCGAGATAAAATCGGGAACAATTCAGATGCTCCAAAATGTATACCAGTTTGGGGGTAGTTCGATAGATGATCCTAACGAGCACATCTTGAGTTTCTTGGAAGTTTGCGACACCTTCAAGTTCAATAATGTTTCGGAAGATCCTATAAGGTTGAGGTTGTTTCCATTTACGTTGAAAGATAAAGCTCGGAGTTAGTTACATTCTTTGCCTCTCGGTTCAATCACCGCTTGGGATGATTTAGCTCAAAAATTTCTAGCTAAGTTTTTCCCACCAACGAAGTCGGCAAAACTACGGAACGATATTCACACCTTTGCACAGTTTGACTCAGAAACTTTATATGAGGCGTGGGAAAGATTCAAGGACATGCTTCGTAAATGCCCACATCACGGAATTCCACAGTGGATGCAGGTTGGGATATTTTGTGATGGATTGCACGCGCCCACAAGAGCCAGTATTGATGCAGAAAGGGGAGCGATCATGTCTAAGAACTTTGATGAGGCTTATCAACTGTTAGAGATGATGGCTAAAAATAACTATCAGCGGCCCATGACTAGGTCTAATCCTCTGAAAACACCGGGAAAGTTTGAAGTGGATATGATAAGTAGGATTTATACCTACTTATGGAGTACCAATTCATGCGAACTATGCCCATCTCAAGTACATTTTAGTAGGTTTTAGCTGCATTTCATGATAATTTGCATTTCGCATACTTAAAACTCTTTTTGGTGAATAAGTGCAGGAATCGGCCTATTTTGGTGGTGTTATTGAGCACATGACGAATGGATGCTTGAGACGAGGCAAAAGATGGGATATGCATGGCATGAAGGTGCAATGGAGCAAGGAGATAAAGCATGACTGTACAAGTAGCAGCAGCAATAGCATAACAGGAGTCAGGATCTGCAGATTGCAAGCCGCGCGACAGAATAGCCTTGAGAGTGCGCACCCGCGCGATTACTCAGCCAGATCTTGAAACCTACTGCAAGTCTCGCGGCCACGAGAATATCAAGTTGGAGGAGGCGCTGCTGCCGCGAGGCCCTCAAGTCATTGACTTGTTTTATTTTATTTCCAAATTTTAAAGGTTGTAATTGATTTAAAACGATTCCTGACTGGTGTCAGGGGTATGACTTGACATTTTATTAAGTTTTTCACGTATTTTTTAGATCGTAATTAGGGTTTTTACTCTCCGGGGAAATTCCAACGTGTAGGAGGCCACACTCTATCTTTCCGCTCTTTTTGGGATTTTTTACGAGTGGGATTATTATTATTAGTTTTTGCTGGAATCGTATGAGGATTTAAATTTTGATTCGTATTCAGCAATTGGGTTTGATAGTTTCATCTTTCATCTTTCAATTATCGTTTATTGATCATGTTTAGATTTGATCCCATAATGGCTTTTGGTTCAGTCATGAACTAAACTCCATTATGGGATTCTAACGGATTTTAATATGTAGTTTGATTGTATGTTTAAATGCTAGATTGTTTTGCATATCATATGGGATGTCTATCATGATTGTTTTGCATGTATGAATGCTTGATCACCATTCGTTTCAGTATTTGTATGGAATTGACAATGAACATGCAAATATGGATCATAATCATGATAAGATATCATATATAGAGTCATGTTATATGGCTTATGTATTTTGTGAACCAGATAGACATATACTGTTTCACCTTATAAGTCAGAATAAGGGCTTGAACTTAAAATTAATATAATTACAATTTCACATAGACATATAATGATGTTGGTTATATTGATGATTACATAGAATCTATCATCTATGGATGCTGTGTAAGTAGGTCTTAGTGCATTGAAAAATGGCTAATACTCTTTTAGTGCTCTTGGCTACTTTCCTGTGATATATGAGTAAGTTATGCATGATAGTGGCGATTGAATGAAGTGTTAAATGAAGTTAGAATCCCATTAGTTCCAATATCATTTATTCTATCGTTATTATTGTTTTAGTTGTTATTTGCAATTCGAGAACAAACCAAGTTGAAACAATAGTTTGAGCATATAAATATAGTGATTTAATTAATGAATAGTAGTTTAAGTTAAACAACTTTCTTTGTGGGATCGATACTTTACTTGCTCTGTATTACTTGTTGACGTATGTATACTTGCATGAGTTAGAGCTCTTTTGTTAGTCTTCAAAAAAGAGGCAACAGGATACAGTGACAGCGTTGGCAGCACAGGTGTCCGCAATAGCTAAGAAACTGGAAACATGGAGTCCACCATCCACGCAGTAAGTAGCAATGGTTTATGAGTTATGTGCTGGGAGTCATGCTACAGATCAATGTGCCATCAATTCTGAATCAACTCAGTTTGTAGGAAGCTATAATCAATCAGCCCAACCGTATCCGAATCAAAACGTATATAATCCAGGTTGGAGAAATCACCCGACATTTTCATGGAGTAACAATCAAGCTCAAGCACCTAGACAGAAAAACACATCCGAATTTCAAAATCAGACTCAACAACAGCCAGAGAGGAAAACAAGTTTGGAAAAAGCTTTGGAAAAATTCATTTTAGCTACTGACAAAAGGATCGGGGAATAAGAAAAGTTATTGAGTCAAGTAGATATGAATGTGAAAAGCCAAGGTGCTTCGATAAAGAATTTGGAAAATCAAATGGGGCAGATTGCACATGCGTTGAATAGCCGTCCACATGGAACACTCCCTAGTGATACACAGATAAATCTGGGCAGAGATGAGCATTGCAAGGCTGTGACTTTACGTAGTGGAAAGGATTTGCAAGAGACAACTAGGGATAAGGAAAAGAGGGACAACATAACAGTGGAAAAAGAGGTAGTTTCGAAAACCGAGAAACGTCAAGATGAGGAGTTAGAGTAGAAAGCACCAGAACCACCATCACAATGCCTCCCATACCGTATCCGCAGAGGTTTCAGAAATCCAAGTTAAATAAGCAGTTTTCAAGATTTTTGGATATTTTCAAAAAACTGCATATCAAGATCCTATTTGCCGAAGCCTTGGAGCGAATGCCGAGTTACGCTAAGTTTATGAAGAAAGTCTTGTCGAAAAAGAAGAAATTAGGTGATTTTGAGACTGTGGCGTTGACCGAAGAGTGGAGCGGAATTATCCAAAATAAGTTACCTCTGAAGCTCAAGGATCCAGGTAGTTTTACTATTCCATGTGAAATTGGAAATCAGTTTTCGGGACGAGCATTGTGTGATTTGGGGGCCAGTATAAACTTGATGCCACTATCCGTCTATAGTCAATTTAGACTTCAAGCACCAAAACCGATGAATGTCAGTTTGCAGTTGGTGGATCGGTCCGTTACATATCCACGAGGTATCGTTGAGGACGTTTTAGTAAAAGTGGATAAATTCATCTTCCCCGCAGATTTCTTTATCTTGGATTGTGAAGTAGATAGAGAAATTCCAATTATTCTCGGGCGACCATTTTTAGCAACGGGGAGAACATTGATTGACGTGCAAAAAGGTGAATTGACGATACGAGTTGAAGATCAACAGGTCACCTTTAATGTATTTAAGTCGATGTCTTATCCGAAAGAAAAAGGTGAGTGTTTGCGGGTGGATATCATGGATGAATTAGTTAATCACAAGTTTTGCGGAAATTATTCAGAGGACCAGCTAGAATCCGTTTTATTCGGGATGGACGACTATGGTATTGAAGATGACATTGAGTATGTCAAATGGCTAGATGCATCACCTTTCACCCGAAAAAGTAATCAACCCTTTGACACCCTTGATAGGCCCAAAATGGAAGGTAAAAAGTTCAAACCCTCGATAGAAAGCCACCGGTGTTGGAATTAAAACCGCTACCATCTCATCTGTAGTATGCCTACTTGGGAAAGGATGCTACCCTACTAGTCATTGTTTCGACAGAGTTAACTGATACGCAAAAAGAGAAGCTGCTAAGGGTATTGCGAGAGTTCAAAACAACAATCAGATGGACTATAGCGGATATTCGAGGAATTAATCCATCATTCTGTATGCATAAGATCTTATTGGAAGAGGGAGCAAAACCAACCATTGAGCAGCAAAGAAGGCTAAACCCCATTATGAAGTATGTGATGAAAAAGGAGATCATAAAGTGGTTTGATGCCGACATTATTTATCCAATCTCGAACAATTCATAGGTAAGTCCTGTACAGTGCGTACCAAAGAAAGGGGGTATGAAAGTGGTAAAGAACGAAGCTAATGAGCTCATCCCCACTAGAACCGTTACAGGATGGAGAGTATGTATGGATTTTCGCAAACTGAATAAAGCCACACGCAAGGATCACTTCCCCTTGCTGTTCATTGATCAGATGTTGGATAGGTTAGCGAGACATCAGTTCTACTGTCTTTTGGATGGATACTTCGGATATAATCAGATTGCTATAGCCTCGAAAGATCAAGAGAAAACTACATTCACATGCCCTTACGGTACGTTTGCATTCCGTCGTATGTCTTTTGGTTTATGTAATGCACCGACAACTTTTTAATGGTGCATGATGGCTATATTCTCAGATATGGTAGAACAGAATTTGGAGGTATTCATGGATGACTTCTCCGTGTTCGGTGATAGTTTTGATTTATGCTTGAAAAATCTGGTCTTGGTGCTGAAGCGATGTGTGGAGACTAACCTAGTTCTTAACTTGGAAAAATGTCACTTTATGGTTCAAGAGGGGATAATTTTGGGGCATAAGGTTTCTGCAGAAGGGTTAGAGGTGGATAAAGCAAAGATTGAGACGATAGAGAAACTACCTCCTCCATCATCTGTGAAGGGAATACGGAGCTTCTTGGGATATGCGGGTTTCTACAGACGCTTCATAAAAGATTTTTCCAAAATTTCAAAACCCTTATGTTCTCTCTTGGAGAAAGATGTGCCTTTCAAGATTGATCAGTCATGCATCGATGCGTTTGAAGTATTAAAGAAGAAATTGGTGTCAACTCCAATTATAGTGGCGCCCGATTGGTCTTTACCATTTGAATTGATGTGCGACGCTAGTGACTACGCAGTTGGAGCCATATTGGGACAACGTCGCGATAAAATTTTTCACACTATCTACTACTCTAGTAAGACGTTGACAGATGCTCAGTTTAACTACACGACCACCGAAAAAGAATTACTTGCGGTTGTGTTTGCCTTCGACAAATTCAGAGCATATCTCATAGGGACCAAGGTAATTGTCTACACTAATCATTCTGCTATTAAGTACTTGATTGAGAAGAAGGATGCCAAACTGCGGTTAATACGGTGGGTACTGTTGCTACAAGAATTTGACTTGGAGATCCGAGATAGAAAAGGTACCGAGAACCAGGTGGCGGATCATCTTTCTCGGTTGAAAAACGCGAAAGTTCAACAAAAAGACAATGTTATGATTAATGAGAGCTTTCCGGATGAACAGCTTCTCCGAGTAACAACGACATTGCCATGGTATGCAGATTACGTGAATTATTTGGTTGGTAAGGTATTACCCTCGGATTTGAATTCGCAACAACGAAAAAAGTTCCTCCACGATGTTAGACAGTATTATTGGGACGAACCATTTTTGTTTAAGACTTGTGCGGATCAAATGATTAGACGATGTGTGCCACACGAAGAGATGGATAACATATTAGGTCATTGCCATTCATCAGATTACGGAGGTCTTTACGCAGGTGATAGGATAGCAACCAAAGTGTTGCAATCGGGATTTTTCTGGCCTTCTCTATTCAAAGATGCATATCTCTATGTGCTAAAATGTGAGTGGTGTCAACGAGTAGGTAATATTTCCAAACGAAATGAAATGCCACTTAACACAATTTTGGAGGTTGAACTATTCGATGTGTGGGGAATCGATTTTATGGGACCTTTCCCATCATCCTTCAATAATCAGTACATTCTGTTGGCGGTCAATTACGTTTCCAAATGGGTAGAAGCTGCAGCTTTACCCACGAATGATGCTAATGTAGTACTACGGTTTTTGAAGAAAAATATCTTCACACGATTTGGGACACCGAGGGAAATAATCAGTGATGAGGGAACTCACTTTTGTAATAAGAAGTTCACCAAATTACTTATAAAGTATGGGGTCCATCACAGAATTGCAGCCGCGTATCATCCCCAAACCAATGGTCAAGCGGAAGTCTCAAATCGGGAGGTCAAGAAAATCCTGGAAAAGGTGGTCAATCCGTCATGAAAAGATTGGGCCATGCGACTAGACGATGCCCTATGGGAATATCGAACAGCTTACAAGAATCCTATAGGCATGTCACCCTACATGATGGTGTACGAAAAAGCATGCCATCTCCCGGTAGAATTAGAACATAGTGCACACTGGGCCATCCGGAAGCTGAATTTTGATCTACAAGCAGCGGGGAGAAAAGGTTACTTCAAGTAAATGAGATGGACGAATTCCAGTTCAATGCCTATGAAAACGCAAAACTTTACAAGGAGAAAGTCAAAGCCTGGCACGATAAGAAAATCCTTGATCGAAAATTCGAACCTGGCCAACAAGTCTTGCTTTTCAATTCAAGATTGTGTCTATTCCCCGGTAAGTTGAAATCTCGCTGGTCCGGGCCGTTCGTGATTATATCTGTCGCTCTGCACGGAAATGTTGAAGTCGAGGACCCGAACTTAAGGAGAACATTCAAGGTGAACGGCCAACGGCTTAAACATTATTAGAGTGGGCCCATCGACCGACAATCGACGACCGTATACCTCTCCGAACCAGTGCACAATTAAGCAACACAGGAAAGTCATGCTGACGACTATAAACCAAGCGCTCTAGGGAGGCAACCCCAAGAGTTTTAGTTTATTTTAGTCTACTTTAGTCAAAATATTTGTTATTTTAATTTAATTTAATTTAATTTTTATTTTTATTTATGTATATTGACTCGAGCATAACACCCTTCATACATTTTTTATGTCTAGGTGAGCTACGAATTGAGCATTAGATTACAGGACAGCGCCCTAAATACGCTTGTTATCGCTAGTGGTCACGCCTACCGCAAATGTAACTCAAGAAGGCCTTCACCTCCCTGCCACCATAATGACCTATCCTACAACGCCCTGACGCTGGATGTGATCTCAAGGTTCTGTATTACAGAGCCCCGGTGCTCCATTATAGTTCATATACAGCAACCCGACGCTAGGTCCGGTCAGTCGACACTGCCTATCAGCGCCCCGACGCTCCAATCATGTTAAAACCCAGCGCCCCAACGCTGGGGGTCTGATTTGGAATCCTAATCAGTTTACAAGATGGAATTCCCATAACTCCTTATCTTGATTTAACTGCTTCCCACGTGCCTTATTTGAACTCATCCACTTCACCTTTGCGTAACCTCCCTCCCATTCAAGTTACATAGCCTACATGCTTTGATAGATAAGAATATTTTGCTTGAATTAGGATCTCTTTCTATTTGATTTTGATTTCTCCTCCTGTATCTAAGAATTTTCTCAATGGCGTCGAAGCGTCAACGTGGAGAAGGTTCTGGGACAGCCATGGCCCAACCAAAATTTAACAGCCGCCGGTTTGTGAGTGCTGCCGCCCAAGAACGCTATAATAGAATGGCCACTCGCTCTTTAGTCCCCGAACGAGGTTTAAGGCCCGATCAATCAAAAGATGGGGACATAGCGGTCATGATTGCTGAGTAGAATTGGTTCACACTCATCGAACAACCCGATCCAACAGTGATTGCAGTCGTCAAAGAATTCTACGCCAACGTTTCCGAGCACTTCCACTATGGGGTGTATGTGAGAGGTAAGACCGTCGAATTTGGCGAAGAAGACATTAACGGTTGCTCCCAACTGCCGTTAGAGGGACACAATGATGAATATGCTAGTCTTGTGAGTCAAGGGCCAGACTATGAAAAAAATAATCCGCGAGCTTTGTCAACCGGCCACCACGTGGACATTACATGAACGTAGCAGCATGACCTTCCCTCTTTCTCACCTCAGTCTATATGGAAAGGTGTGGTATGCCTTTATCTGAGCCAAACTCATGCCATGCACACATGTGAGCCATGTCACCAAAGAGAGGGCAGTACTGCTGTATTCAATTATTCAAGGCTTGAAGATAGATGTCGCCACGTCATTCAGCAATCAATTCTGCGTGCTGCACAAGGAGGAACCACATGAGGTTTACCCCATCCATCTCTTATTTGCGTTTTATGTACGAAATTTGGGGTCAAATGGAAGTCGGATGAGATGATTCAAACCCCCATGTCGGTATTGGACCACAAGTTGATCAATCGGTATAGAGTATGGACTAGTGGGGAAAACCACCCTAGGGGATTGGGTTTTATAATTCTCTAAGTTGAAGCTCCATAACCTTCGGTGTAAGACCCCGAAATTTTTTTAAATAAAAAGGAATTTCCTTTATTTATTATTTTGAAATAGTAAGGGTTGATTTGATTAATGTGGATAGTTAAGGGTTAAATACGCAAATATTTCAAAATAAGCAAGTGGTTATAAAATATTCATTTTGCTCTGGGAATATTCGTTTGGTCGTGGAATATTCGCATCGCTTCGGGAATATTCGTATTGCACCTACGGTAAATGCCGTGTGGGCCCCATAACTGAAAGCGATTGGATGAAGAAAACGACAAATATAAGTTGGTTAAAAATAACTAGAGTTGTTACTGATTATCTTGTTGGAATACCCGGTGGTTAAAATACAAGAATACGCGTGGTTAGCACAAAGAGTATATACCTGTATTGCATGTAATTGTTGAATTATTGATCCTTACGTAAGAAGGCACTACTCAATAATTTTCACAAGTAGTTATCGCTCAATATTTTATTTTATTGATTCAATAATTCTTGCGTTGATATTTTATATTATTATTCTATTCAATAATTGTCACCGCATTATCTCCATTATCGATCATCAATTCATATTATTTGAATAATATTATTAGATAGCATTATTGGCAATGTCTAGAAAGTTCACAAGGAGAGGTTTGGTCACCTAATTGCGCGCCAAAGAAGGAGAAATCCTTATCTGAAAGCCCCTCTTCCTGGAAACTACCTTTGGTTTTCATAATTGTGATTCTCAGTAATATTATTTGTGAATAATTAATTATTGATTCATATGATAAAGAAATATTTATTTTATGTGGATATAAATGATGGATTTATTTATGTGGTTATAAATGAAGAAATTATGTTGAGGTGTTTTATCAAGATTTTATCTGATTGGAGGTATTAAAAATTAAATCGGGGTTTTGAGATATATTACTAAGTTATAATTTTTAATCCGACCGTTGGATTGTGGTAATTTTTGGGTATGTTATACATACATAAGTTGAGTATATGTCCACAAATTTTGAACCATTAAAATTCACGAATGATTTGTTATGAATTTTAAGAGGTGTCTCGATTCTAAATTAGGTTTATAATTGATTTTGGTGGAAAATTCTAGAATTGAGTGGGCCTCACTTGTGGTTGGTGAAGAAATGTGCTGAATTTTATTTCAAATGTGGTGGGTGGCAATAGTAGCGGTAAAGCCATCGTAGCGAAAAGTCAAGTCTCCTTTACCAAGGGCTAACATTTTCCTATAAATAGAGGGCTAAGTTAGAATTGAAAATCACACCGAAACAAAGTTTTCTCTTTCTCTCTATATTATTGAGCGTATTTTGTGAGTATTTAGATACTTTGAGAGTTCTTTGTTCAAGACAAGTTTCATTCAAAGATCACTCCGCCTTTCCTTCCGGCAATCGATTCTTTGAGGTAAGGGATATTATTTTTTTTCAGTAATGATATTATTTCTTCAATATCATTATCTTTGAAATGTTGATCTCAAGTTTTATCAAATTTGGAACTTTTTCATGTCGGGGTTACTATTCATGAGTTACTATTCATGAGTTACTATTCACGAGTTACTATTCACGAGTACTTATTTATGAAGCGTGAAAATGTTTTTTTTGTGGAATTTCTATCTTTTGGTGTCGGAGTTACTATTCACGTGATACTAAGACTATTCACGATACTTGACTTATTCACGATACTAAGACTATTCAATCAAAAATAAAATTTCTTCTTTTCGTCCAAAATATCTATTCGGATACTAGCTTTGATTGTATCCATGTTTTGATCATTCTTGAATTTTACACCACTATGATTATTTTTTTGAGGTATTATTGGACATGGATAAAACAAAAGTACTTAATCCTTAATCCTTAATCCTTGTCATTTTGTTTCACCGGATTCGTTCTTTAAAAATATTTTCATCATCCTCGCCTTAAATGATGATATTATTGAATATCTTTGGCCCAAAGTGCAAAGATAAATGATTTCTGAAGAATATCTTTGGCCCAGTAGTGCAAAGATGAACAGTGTTTAAATGAACACGACCGATCGATGAATATCTTTGGCCTTTAGTGCAAAGATGAACAGTGTTGAGATGAACATGACCGATTGATGAATATCTTTGGCTCAGTAGTGCAAAAAATGAATATTTGATTTGAGATGAATATCGATTGATGTTACAGGGATAAAATATTGATGATGGACTATTAAATTCATAGATTATAGTAGATTTCATTCTCTACGTAACTCTTCTATGAATTATTATTTTCACGCTAATATATTGATCCGAAATTTGTTGTCTATCAGATTCTATTAGATTTTTCCTATTGAAGACTAACGATAATTTGTTGTATATTATCTTAGTCATAATATTCTTTACTTGAGCTAGTTGAGATCACCCTTTTCCTTTTTTTGTTCCATTCTTCTCGTGAGGCGAGAATATAAGCGAAAGTACAGCCTGTGGTATGGAATGAAGGTTTTAGAAAGGATTGTTTAGTAGTCCTCACCATTTTTGTAAAATAATGTATCAATAAATGTGATGAGGATTTATTTGAGTATAAATATTGTCTAAAGATAATATTTGTATTTAAACTCACAGCTTTTCTTGTTGTAATAATAAAGTTGTAGTTGTTTCGCACTACGTATATGTGAACTCGTAATGGGTGATGTATACCTATTTTGGGGCGCCACAGTTGGTATCGAGCTTAGGGATATAATCTCTGGCGAGATCGGGAATAGAACTAGAGGGAGAGACGAGTAAATCCTTCAGCTAGTGTGTCCTACCTAAAGCTTATTTGTTAGTTGGTCAAGATATAGGGATATTATGTGATATATTGATTTCTTTAATTAACCCTTGTTTTATGACAAGATTTGAGAATGTCGATCGAGAATATTAACAAAGGAGTAAATGAGACCGTGGAGATGCCTCAGACTTTACCAACGAGGAGAACGTGCAACAAAGTTCTCAATGTTCCTCCCGTGAACAACACCAATGAGCGTAGATGATGAACGAGGGATGTTTAGAAGCTTTTTTGCAGCTCATGCAAAATCGCATTTAGGAGACTCGTGTTCAAAATACTGAGGAGGAAATGATAGCAATTCACGGGTTGTCACAACAAGCGCTTCAAAGAGTTGGGACCACCGAATTTAAGGGAAAGCGATCCGATCATGGCGGAAACATGGGTCAAACAAATTACCAAGATATTTGATGTCTTGGGATGCACGGAGGAACAGAAGGTTCCATTCGCCACCTTTATGTTCCGTGGCGAGGCAGACTACTGGTGGGAGTCTGTGGAAGCGTACCCATCCAAATTACTCTTCGGATGTCTTGGGAGACGTTTGAGAGACTATTTAATGACAAATACTTTCCGAAAGTGTTCGTCTATATGAAGGAAGTGGAGTTCATCGATTAGAGCAAAACAACATGACGGTGTCTCAAAGACGAGGCAAAGTTTGCAGAGTTATCCAGTTTGCACCTCATTTGGTGGAGAATGAGGAACGATGACGCGGATGTTTCTTAGAGGTTTGAAACCCAAGATACATCAAGATCTCATTTCTCATAAACTTTCTCTTTATTCAGATGTTGTAAATGTGGCTCAATTATTAGAGCGAGATAACGAAAGTACTGGCCAACTGAGGACCATAACCGTGGATCGTACCGAGATAGCGATCCAATGTATAATGATAACTCATGGAGAAAAAAGAAACAGACGATGACAAAATGGTAACCACTGTGGTAATCATGGTCATGAAAATGTAAGAAGCGAGTCAGAGGAGATTTTAAAAGAGGAGATTTAACAACGACTATGTGAAGACGACAGTCTGTCTTAAAGAATCGGTTCTAAGGGAGGAGAAACGACCACCCCATTATATGCTACAAATGCGAAAAGAGGGACATATCGGTCAAACCGCCCACAACAGATTCAAGGTATGCTATAGTTGTGGAAAGGAAGGACATATCGCCGAGATTGTACGCGTAGAATAAACCTAGTTCAATGGGGACGGTGACCCAAAAGATCGCTCTCGGAAAAGTCAAAGTCAACGATTCCGGAAGAAGCGCTTATTGTGACCGGTCATAATGCGAGGAACCCAAACGAGGTGATCACGGGTAAGCTATTTATAAATTCTTGCGAAGTTTATACCTTACTCGATCATCGGTGCTACCCATTCATTTATCTCTCCCGCTTGTGCTCAACGCTTAAACTTGACTCGAGAAATTAGACTTTGACCTATCTCGTGGAAACTCCGTTAGAGAAACTTTCATCACATCCACTGCTTATAAATTTTGTTTGATTCAAGTTGGCACCATCACCTTACCCGTTGACCTTATCTCTTTAAAGATACTTGCTTTTGATGTGATTTTAGGGATTGATTGGTTAACTACTCATCATGCCAAAATTGATTGTTTTCGTAAGGTTGTTAGTTTTCATATTCCTAACCAACCTCGTTGTGCGAATTCAAGCAACTAAACCATTAAAATCAATCACCGTCATATCTAATCATAAAGCTATTCGCTTATTGAAAAAACGGATGTCAAGCTTTCTTAGCCCATGTTATGGATTTGAATAAAGACACGCCAAATTTGAATAATATTCCCATTGTTATTGACTTTCCCGACGATTTCAAGAACTTCCGGCCTACCCCGTAACGTGAAGTTGAATTCTTTATTGATCTTGAACCCGCACAAAGCCCATTTCTAAAACCCCATATCGAATGGCTCCTATTGAACTTCAGAGTTAAAGGTCCAACTACGTGAATTGTTGGACATCGGTTTCATTCGGCCCCAAGTACATCTCCTTGGGGTGCTCTCTGCTTTATTTGTAAAAAAGAAAGACGGAGTATGCGACTTTTGTATTGACTATCTGGAATTGAACCATGTCACCATCAAGAATAGGTATCCTCACCTCGTATTGATGACTTGTTTGACCAACATTCAAGGGCACAATTCTTTTCAAAAATCGATCTTCGCTCGGATATCATCAAAAAAATTAGAATCGAGGATATTCCAAAGACCGCCTTCGTAACTCCTAGATGGGCATTATGAATTCTTAGTCATGTCTTTCGGACTAACTAATGCTCTCGCTGGCTTTCATGGATATGATGAACCGAGTATTCAAGGAATATTTGATCGGGCCGTTGTTGTCTTTATTGATGACATCCTTATATATTCCAAAAGCCGTGAAGATCATGAGCACCATTTGAAGCCGGTACTCCAAAGGCTTCGTGAAAACCAACTATATGCCAAATTGAAGAAATGCGAGTTCGCTTGAGGAAGTAGCCTTTCTTGGGCATGTGGTGTCAAAACATGGAGTATCTGTTGATCCGGCCAAGATTGAAGCAATACAAGTTTGGGAGCAACCAAGCTCTGGATCAAGTATCGTAGCTTTTTGGGCTTAGCCGGTTATTATCGGAGATTCGTGGAAGGGTTTTCTCGAATCGCTACTCCATTAACTCAAATTAACTTTGGAAGGATACAAAATTCGCTTGGAATGAAGAATGTGAGAAGAGTTTCCAAGAGCTTAAGAGGAGACTTATTTCAAGACTGTTCTAACAATACCATCCGGTTCGGATGGATTTGTTATCTACAAATGATGCTTCGTGCAAAGGGTTAGGATGTGTTCTCATGCAACGTGGGAAAGTCATAGCCTATGCCTCATGACAACTTAAAGAGTATGAGAGGAATTATCCTACTCATGATCTAGAGTTGGCATCAAATGCGTTCGCTACTAAAAATATGGAGGCACTATCTATATGGGGAGAAAGTGGAGATATATTCGCACCATAAAAGCCTTAAATATTTCTTCACTCAAAAGAACTCAACACGCTAAGCAAATGACGTTGGCTCGAGCTATTGAAAGACTACGACCACACTATTCAATACCATCCCGGTAAAGCGAATGTGGTAGTAATGACGATTGAGTAGAAGATCATATGCGGAACGAAAAGCGATGATGTCAAGTATACGATAGAGACAACTTTAATAGAAAAAGTTAAGGTTGCTCAAGCCACCAATTCGAGATGATGCGTATGAAGAAGAAAAGTACAAGAAGGAGCTATTCCTAAGCGAGAATTGATGAAGAAGGAATACTTGAGTCCACTCTAGACTTTTGTGTTCCTAACGACTCGATTTGAAGTACAAGATTATGATGGAGGCACACAATACACCATATGCAATCCATCCTCGAAGTACTAAATGTATCGTGATCTTCACATACATTTTGGTGGAATAATATGAAGAGAGAGATTGCAAAGTTTATCTCGATGTGTTTAACTTGCTAACGTAAAGGCGAGCATCTAGTACCTAAGGGTCCGTTGCAACCACTTGAGATTCCTAATGGAAGTGGGAACACATTACCATGGATTTCGTTACGGGTCTTCCTACTACGTTTCTCAAGGCATCAATGCTATTTGGGTTATTGTTGATAGATTAACCAAGTCCGCTTCATTTCTTGCCGATACGGAGACTTATTCACTTGAACGCCTTGCTAGTATGTACGTAAATGAGATTGTGAGGTTGCATGGCATGCCTATATCCATAGTTTCGGATCGTGACCCAAGATTCACTTCAAGATTTTGGGTTAGCTTGCAAAAAAGCTATGGGCACGGATTTGCGATTCGATTCGCATACCATCCCCAAACGACGGACAATCGAGAGAGACTATTCAAACTCTTGAAGATTTATTAAGACTCGTGGTCCTAGACTTCAAGGGTAGTTGGGATAAGTATTTACCATTGGTGGAATTCTCCTACAACAACAGCTTATCGTGCAAGTATAGGTGTGGCTCCATTCAAGCATTATATGGACGAAAATGTCGCTCTCCAATATGTTGGGATGAGGTGGGTGAAGCAACATTGTTGGGACCCGAAGTTAAGACGTATGACTCACCGAAAAGATCCAAATGATTCGACAACGATACAAACCGGCACAAGATCGACAAAAGAGTTATGCGGATCTTCATCGAAAGGACGTGGAATTTAATGTAGGGATCATGTATTGTTACGAGTTACTCCATGGAAGGGAGTTACAAGATTTGGGAAGAGAGGAAAGCTCAATCCACGATTTATCGGTCCATTTCAAATTCTTGACCGAGTAGGAAATGTAGCCTATAGACTTGCGTTACCTCCGAGTATGTCTCGTGTTCATAATGTGTTTCATATATCCGTATTTCAGAAATATGTGAAAGACCCAACCACGTTATTGAAGTTAGAACCGGACGAGATAGCCAAGAAGACTTAACGTATGAGGAGGTACCGTCAAGATCTTGGATAGGAAGGAGCATGTCCTACGCCAAGAAAGGTCATACCACAAGTTAAAGTTTTGTGGAGGAATCATGCTATAGAGGAAATGACCCGGGAATTGAAACGGAAATGAAAGCGAGGTATCCTCACCTTTTCAAACACCAGTATCGTCACGTCAATTTCGAGGACGAAATTTCATAAGGAGGGAGGTTGTAAGACCCCTAATTTTTTTAAATAAAAAGGAATTTCCTTTATTTATTATTTTGAAATAGTAAGGGTTGATTTGATTAATGTGGATAGTTAAGGGTTAAATACGCAAATATTTCAAAATAAGCAAGTGGTTATAAAATATTCATTTTTGCTGGGAATATTCGTTTGGTCGTGGAATATTCGTGATCGCTTGGGAATATTCGCATTTACTGCGCAAGCAGCCCATGTGGGCCCCATAACTGGAAAGCGATTGGATGAAGAAACGCGACAAATATAAGTTGGTTAAAAATAACGGCGTAGTTGTTACCAAGTATCATCGTTGGAATACCCTTGGTGGTTAAAATACAAGAATACGCGTGGTTGCAAAGAAGATACCAGATCGGTATTACGTAATTGTTGAATTATCGATCCTTACGTAAGAAGGCACTACTCAATAATTTTCACAAAGAAGTTACCGCTCAATATTTTATTTTATTGATTCAATAATTCTTTGCGTTGATATTTTATATTATCATTGCTCAATAATTGTCACCGCACATTATCTCCATTATCGATCAATAATTCATATTATTTGAATAATATTATTAGATAGCATTATTGGCAATGTCTAGAAAGTCGCATCAAGGAGAGGTTTGGTCACCTAATTGCGCCGCCAAGAAGGAGAAATCCTTTATCTGAAAGCCCCTCTTTCCTCGGAACTACCGTCATTATAATCAGTGATTCTCGTAATATTATTTGTGAATAATTAATTATTGATTCATATGATAAAGAAATATTTATTTTATGTGGATATAAATGATGGATTTATTTATGTGGTTATAAATGAAGAAATTATGTTGAGGTGTTTTATCAAGATTTTTTATCTGGATTGGAGGTATTAAAAATTAAATCGTGGGTTTTGAGATATATTATGGGGTTATAATTTTTAATCCGAATGGATTGGATTGTGGTAATTTTTGGGTATGTTATACATACATAAGTTGAGTATATGTCCACAAATTTTGAACCGTTAAAAATTCACGAATGATTTGTTATGAATTTTAAGAGGTGTCTCGATTCTAAAATTAGGTTTATAATTGATTTTGGTGGAAAATTCTAGAATTGAGTGGGCCCCACTTGTGGTTGGTGAAGAAATGTGCTGAATTTTATTTCAAATGTGGTGGGTGGCAATAGTAGCGTGTAAAGCCATCGTGTAGCGTGTCAAGTCTGCCTTCTACGGCTAACATTTTCCTATAAATAGAGGGCTAAGTTAGAATTGAAAATCACACCGTAAACAAAGTTTTCTCTTTTTCTCTATATTATTGAGCGTATTTTGTGAGTATTTAGATACTTTGAGAGTTCATTGCTCAAGATAAGTTTCATTCAAAGATCACTTCCGACCTTTCCTTCCGGCAATCGATTCTTTGAGGTAAGGGATATTATTTTTTTTCAGTAATGATATTATTTCTTCAATATCATTATCTTTGAAATGTTGATCTGAAGTTTTATCAAATTTGAACTTTTTCATGCTCTGGATTACTATTCATGAGTTACTATTCACGAAGTTACTATTCACGAAGTTACTATTCACGAAAGTACTATTCATGAAGCGTGAAAATGTTTTTTTGTGGAATTTCTATCTTTTGGTTTGAAGTTACTATTCACGATACTACAAGACTATTCACGATACTCAAGACTATTCACCTTTAAAAATAAAATTTCTTCTTTTCGTCCAAAATATCTATTCGGATACTAGCTTTGATTGTATCCATGTTTTGATCATTCTTGAATTTTACACCACTATGATTATTTTTGAGGTATTGTTGGACATGGATAAAACAAAGTACTGAATCCTTAATCCTTAATCCTTGTCATTTTGTTTCACCGGATTCGTTCTTTAAAATATTTTCATCATCCTCGCCTTAAATGATGATATTATTGAATATCTTTGGCATGTAGTGCAAAGATAAATGATTTCTGAAGAATATCTTTGGCTCAGTAGCAAAGATGAACAGTGTTTAAATGAACATACGACCGATCGATGAATATCTTTGGCCTTTAGTGCAAAGATGAACAGTGTTGAGATGAACATGACCGATTGATGAATATCTTTGGCTCAGAGTGCAAAGATGAATATTTGATTTGAGATGAATATTGATTGATGTTACAGGGATAAAATATTGATGATGGATTTGTTAAATTCATAGATTATAGTAGATTTCATTCTCTACGTAACTCTTCTATGAATTATTATTTCACATGAATATTGATCCGAAATTTGTTGTCTATCAGATTCTATTAGATTTTTCCTCATTGAAGACTAACGATAATTTGTTGTATATTATCTTAGTCATAATATTCTTTACCGAGCTAGTTGAGCTCACCCTTTTCCTTTTTGTTCCATTCTTCTCGTGAGGCGAGAATATAGCGAGTACGAGCCTCGGGTATGGAATGAAGGTTTTAGAAAGGATTGTTTAGTAGTCCTCACCATTTTGTAAAATAATGTATCAATAAATGTGATGAGGATTTATTTGAGTATAAATATTGTCTAGAAGATAATATTTGTATTTAAACTCACGCTTTCTTGTTGTAATAATAAAGTTGTAGTTGTTTCTGTACCATGTATTGACAACTCAGAATGGGTGATGTATACCTATTTTGGGGGCGTCACATTCGGCTCCACCCAAATATGGTCCTTCCTCTACAGCTCACCGTGGTGTAGTTCCTGAAGCTGTACAACATGAAATTGACGGGTGGTTCTATAATCTAGAATCCCAGAATGTCCGCCTGTCTGAACGTCAAGATGTCATCTACAAATATTTGGTCGACTAATTTGCTGCCCAGAATGCCATGAATGCCCAACTGTACCCAGACGTTAATCTTAGCCGCCCCTCTACCGCCTCGTTTCTCGCCTGTGTTTCCTTCCTTACGATCAAGAGATGAGCGAGGATGATGATGCTGCACCCGAGGAATGAGCTCATCAGGGAAGTCCTCTATTATTTTTATTGCTAAATTTTTCGCATGAGGACATTGCGCTTGATAAGTTTGGGGGTAGTTAATTTTTATTTGCATTAGTAGTTTGTTTGTAGTTTGTGGATAATTTGGGTTTTTATTGTTGGTTAAGTGTTGCATTTAGGATTACATATTAATTCCAGCTGTTTAATAGTTACGTATGTTTGGGGCCAATGATGAAATTAAAATTGCATGAACAAGTCTAATAAAGATTGTTTAACACTGTTGAAGGCTAACGATAATTTATTATGTATTATCTTAGTCATAATATTTCTTACTGGGCTAGTTGAGCTCACCCTTTACTTTCATTGAGCCAAATATACAAGTGATCAGCTAAGGCAAGTTATGTGGGACTAACAAATCCTAGCATATATATATATATATATATATATATATATATATAATTACCCAAACACATAAATCACAAAATTTTCTAAAAATTCATATGCATACATGCATATATGTAGACATAGTAATGATTGATAATTTTCCTTAAAAGTTTAAACTTCTATTTTATTATAAATACATTTTTAAAAGATAATTATAATATTTATTTATGTTTTAATTGAAAATTTGGAAAATAAATCTTACCAAAATAATACTTGAATCAGAAAACTTGTAGATGAATCGGTTGCAAGGAAAAAATTGATGTCAAATTTTTTATTTTCTCTCTCTATTTTATCTCTTTTGCTGCTTGAATGGAAGTTGATTTTGGCAAGGGGGAATATGACCTGTAGCGACAGGGGAAGAGAAAATGAGTTAGAGATTTGAGAGGGAGATGAGCGACAGTTGGTGTGACGCCCCCAAAATAAGTATACATAACCCATTTTGAGTTGCCAAATACATGGTACATAATTTAAATACAAATTTAATTAAACAATTATCTCGTAAAATACGAAAAAATATAAGTTGAGAGTTTTAACACAAATATTATCTCGTAGACAATATTCAAACTCAAATGGAGTCCTCATTATAATTATTATCACACTATTTTATAAAATAGCGAGGACTACTACAACCACCATCTCGGACCATCACTCCATTCCTCGACTAGTCCTAACTATGTTCTCATTTCCTGAAGAGAACAATGAAAGCAAAGGGTGAACTCAACTAGCCCAATAAAGAATATTATGACTAAGATAATTCAGAATAAATTATCGTTAGCCATCAACAATGTAAAACTGATAGAATATAATAGACAACAAGTTTAACTGCAGCGGAAAAAACAATCCATTAGAAGAGTCGAGTAGAGCATGATATCTACTATTTTCTATGATTTAAAAGTTCATCATTAATATTTTATCGATGTAACACAGCATAGTAAATAATCCACATCGTCGAATTATCCATGCACTACGAGCCAAGGATATTCGTTAGTATCACATCCACGAATTATCCATGCACTAAGGGCCAATGATATTCGTTATTATCACCAATGGTCATGTGATGATCGGGTAATATACCCATGAATTGGATATTCGTATGCTTAAATTGTTGTATTCTCGAATCATTTAGAAGTATTTTTACTGTGTTTAGTTGTTATTTTGCAGATTCGAGAGACGTAGGGGTAATTTGGTGATTTGAGTAAGGGAATGACATTTTCATAATTAAAATAGATCCAGCGCCGGGGCACTGGGGCTTGATTTTTGTTGACCAGACGCGCGTGTTGACCGACGATTTGACTAGGGATTTAAGAGATAATCGAGAGGTTGATTGGGAAAAGGATTGTGGTTATATACAAACAGTACGTATATAAAGGCTAATTGGCTGGAATTAATGGAGCTACCACAATTGAAGGCTAAGCCAGGGATTACTTGAAGATTGAAGATTTTATTTTAGAGTTTCTTCATCTCCTTATTTTTAATTTGTGTAATTCCTTAAGGATGTTTTGCAAAAGATTGTTGGTTTTTAATTCTGTTATGAACTAATTCTTTCATTAAGATTTCAATTGAACCTTTTATGTCTATAAATTAGTTATTCAATTTATTCCAATTATTTATGTCAAAGTGAATTGTTTATCTTGTCTTACGCTTATTGATTAATTATTTGGCCAATAATTACCTTGTTACTCTAGAAGAAATCAGAAGAGGAGATCTAGGGTTAGAACCGGGCATGATAACATGTATGCTTAATTATTGGCATGACGAATATAGGGTCGTGAATTGAATAGGGATATCTGTTCACTATATGTAACACATTGGAAATTGGGATTGAAAGAGTTTAATTTAATTGTTTTGCATAGGAATATAACAAGATTAATTAGATTAAATAGAAGTTAATTGATCACTTGGAAAAGGGCTTTTGACACTTGTAATTCACGTTTACAATTCAGTAGGCATAATAATTGGGATAATTGGTTTATAGTTCATAATTGGGGATATTGGAGTCTTAATATTTATTTATCTGAATTTATTCGTTAAAATCTTAGTTTTATTTATTTGGTTTATTTTTAGAATAATCTCTTTTTAATTGGTTAATTTAGTCTTCTTATTTTGAAAAATCACACTTTATGGTTGTTTAAATAAAATTGAATTGATATAGTGCTAGTAGTTGGAACTTATTGATTAGAATTCTCAGTGGGATCGACACTTTATCTTATCACTTTATTACTTGCTGACTGTGTACACTTGCACAAATTCATTGATTATGAAATCAACCAACATCACGATCATGCCAAACAACTGTCCATCAATGCACTACGGGTCAATGATGACTTTTTCCAAATTATTTGTAATATTACAGGTCATGATTATACCGATACATAATTCATGGTCATAATCATACCAATTAATAGTCCA
Organism: Panax quinquefolius; assembly: GCA_020205615.1. NCBI lineage: Eukaryota > Viridiplantae > Streptophyta > Magnoliopsida > Apiales > Araliaceae > Panax > Panax quinquefolius. Next base: position 99,763,993 of record CM035171.1, on the reverse strand, counting down.
TCTATGCACTGCGGGCCAAAGATGACTTTCATCACAATTTAAGCATGAGAATGATGACAATGATATAAGATCTCAATTAAGTGAGAGAAAAGATAAATTTTAAAGATTTATAATTTAATTTATCCAGAGTTCAAGAATGTACAAATTGTTAACATGATAACTGCTTTGTGGAGTAAAATTCAAGAATAATATTCATGTATTAAAAATAATTAGGACAGAAAAGAAATCAATTTTTGTCGTGAATAGTACCCCGGTTGAATAGTACCCGAGTGAATAGTACTTCATGAATAATAACCTGTGAATAGTACCCCTTGAATAGTACCGTATATATGAATAGTATCGTATGTATGGATAGTACCCATGAATAGTACTCTGGCATGAAAAGATTAAAATTTAACAAGAATGTCCAGAAAAATATTTCTGTGAAATGATATTAGATGAAGCGCAAATTTTAAGGATATTCTACTAATTTCAAGGAATATAGAAGCAATACTTATCAAAATAAGTGTAGAATTAGGAATATGAAACAAAATAATCTTATTTGTATACTATAGAGTATGGAAGAAAATATTATTTCTTACGAATATTGAACAAAAATAATATCTTTTACCTTAAATGGAGAGTATTTCTGACTGGTATAACGGGGATATTCTTGAAGAAAATTTGTACTATTTTCTACACTCAAAGCTTCCTTAAACTCAAAAGAAATACGCTCTATATTATAGAAGAAGAATTCTCTGATTTTGATGTGATTTTCATTTCTAAACTAAGCATCCTATTTATAGGAGAATGACATGGTACTATTTGAATTAGAAAATCACGGGTGCACAGTAAAGGATTCACGGATGATTTTCACGGGCAAAGTTTTCAAATTTCACATGATTTTTACTATGTTGCACTATGCAATACTATACAAACACTATGCAGTACTATGCAAATACTATGCAGTACATATGCAAAGACTATGCAGTAAAATAAAATAAAATATATTCTATTTATAAACAGTATTCTGTTTTATATAAAAAGTTTTCTGTTTTATTACTATAAAACAAAAACTGTGGTAACTTTCTATCGACAATTTTGAAAAATGAGTAAGTGGGGGTCCAAATAATAAGCCAAATTTATAACAAATACTTCATAAAAAAAACCCCTCTATTTATCACAAATCACTTGGCTTTTCTAAACATATTTTTTTGGGTCTCCAACTTTTAGTTTTATTTTGATGATAACAATAATTAGTAAATAAATTAATTAAAAGGGTAGAATCCTCTTCATAGGATTTTTTTATTATAATTGTTTTATTTATCTTATTTACTTTGACCAAAAATATTTTCTAAATCTTATTTAATTGTTTTTCTTGATCTTGATGTTTTAAAGTGTTAAATTAAATGTGTCACTTATATTGAGACAATGCTTGCTAATATGCTAAAAATGAATTGAGTCATGCATTTTGGGACAAAAATCATATGTTGATCAACAAATGCTTATTTGACAGAATTTGAAAAGATGAAGGTTTTGATTAAATAATTTTTGACATATGGGCATTTTTTATTTATTCTCAAATTAATTTTATTATTTAAAGATTTCAAAAATTATTTTAAGTTATATCAAAATTGGATAAAATTATTTTATTGCTTATATATATATTATATAAGTTATATATATATATGATATATAATGCATATATATATATATATATATATATATATATATATATAATTTGCATGCATGATATATATATATATAATTTACCTGCATGCATGCATTATATCTATATATATAATAACATGCACCAAGTATTATGCATATACTAACTATGTAATATATATATACATGTACTACATTACTATATAAAAAATCTTGCATGCATTATACATATAGTAACATGCATGTATTAATATATAAATATATAATAATGTGTGTGTAAGTGTAACATATATATATATATATATATATATGGTCTTCATCCACAATGAATCTGGTTGTTTGGAAAGCGATTTTTTTACTTAAATGCCATAAACTGACTTATATAAAAAAAAAAAAACCAAGAATGTAACAATGTTCGTATATATATATATATATATATATATATATATATATATATATCCGTTCAGAAACGCCCTCTCCAACGGACCAATTGACGGACCAAATGAAAAAAAGAAGAAAAAAGACTCCTTTTCCTTCTCTCTCTCCTCATTACAGTCGGCCAAAAAAAGAGAGAGAAAGAGACGCGAAAATCCTCAGACGCCCTTCTCACTCTCTTTTCGAGAAAAAGTGTGACGCCCCTGTCCCTCCTCCCTCCTCCCTCCTCCGACTCACCAATCCGAACGATTTGGAGCTCCCCATCAGCAGCTGGAGCCATTTCGCGAGACAAACCAACACGAAGAGATGTGAGGATTTCTCGTCGATTTGTCAATTTTAGACCAAGGTAACAAAATTAGAACTTTGTATATAAATTTTCTTGTTGTATGGGTTGAAATCAGTTTTAGATTCGTTTCAATTTGTGTTTTGGTGTTCAATAATAGCTTTTTTAGGGCTTTGTGCGTCGAATCCCCTAATGTAGATATTACCATTATTTTGAGAAAGGTATTGTAGCGATGATGTATATAGTTGAACATGATAATGAGGTACGTAGGTTTGATTGATCTTTTTCCTTAATATTCTGGACTATGTGAAGGTCCACACCTCATGAAAGGTATTCCGGTGGCTCAAATAACTACTCATATAATCAAAAATGATGTTGCGGATAATTGGTTAACCAAATTTTGTCTTACAACCTGTTTGTTACAGCTGAAGGCATTATTTTAGTAAGTTAAACTTTTCTTTTACTGTAGTGTGTTCAACCTTTCACAAAGCCAATTAATTACTTCAGAAAAGGAATAGGAGACCACCGATATCAGAAGTACTATAGAAGATTCAGGCAAAGGATTCTCGAAAAGAACCAAAACTTCCCTTTGGTGATTATGCTACAAAATTATTAAAATATGATATTAATCCAGACTTGAAGAAGTAATTAATTTTTGAAAGGTGTTTTGTTTTCAGATATTGTGCAAGCAGCCCCATCTTGATGAAGGAATCTATAATCAGCTTGTTGAAAGGGATAAATAAGAAGGCTATGATATGAGCAAACTTCACAAGACACAAACTGATCCTCCACCAGAGAGTGAAGACTCCCCAAAGGATACCAACCCATGTTTTGCAATTCATCGTATATGTGAATTGCATAGTTGTAAATTTTTCTTGGCGTAAAGATTTTGGATATTTGATTTTAATTAAATACTATTACAGTAAATCGGGGATGAACGTGCTAGGTTCTCCATTCCATATACAAACTCTTGGGAAACAAAGCTAGATTATCACTGCTTATTATTTTCCTTTCAGCAACCACTTTTGGCTACCTCTATGCAAATGAAATGAAAAAAATCTGCCAGCAGCTTTACTAGTTGCTGCCTTGTTACTTATCATTTTTTTGTAGAAAGATAATAGATACAGTTTGCCCATTTTGTTGCAGGCTTTGTGACATGAAGAGGACACTTTTCCTGTAGAAAATTTCACATGATTGCTTTATTTACCTGCACATCACACAAAACATTTTGCCCGTGTTGCTGCACATAAATTCTCAAAAAAGGCACACATTGCACCAGATATACTACACAATAAATACCAGCACATGCAGCACCACAAATATTAAAACTTAAACAAACAAACACAATACAATACAACACAACAATAATTGTCTGAAATCATGAATCTCATTGCCAGCCAAATTGATCACACATATTAAATAACATTCACGTCTTTTATGGAACCCAAATGTATATTGCCATCCCAAAAATACATCACTAGTCAACCTAGATCTTAAATACCAAAAAGGCAATACAAAAAACATTGTGCCCTATCCTTGGTAGCCCTATCTTCCTTGACATTTTTCTTTGTCCCACACTCCCACTTTCCTTAGAAACTTTATTTGCCCCACCTTCATTAACAATGCATTTCCTGTACAATATGCACACATTAAACAGCCATTTATATGCAAATTTTTTGTTCAAAAATAGATGGGATTTCTTAAAAAACCAAATAATATAAGCAAATCTCTTATAATTTATATCATATTATCTATTATTAACAAACGCAATAAAAATCATCATCACTGTCTGAAGACTTCACGGGACTTTGAGCTGCAGGGAAATTTGCGGTATGCTGAACTTCTCCTTGCTCAAACTGTTTTTATTCGAGTAGTTCAAAGCCACTCATCATCCAATGTCACATTCACAATTTAGCTTGGTTATGTGATATTAAAGGAATGAGAAGCATATTTTGCAGCTATGTTTTAGGCAATGTAACTTTCTGTGAAATTACACCCCCCCAAAAAAAAAAAAATAAATAAATAAAAATAAAAATACAAATGTCTTTCTTTGTAATATACAAACTTAAAAGGAAAACAAGAAAAATATAGAGAACCATACGTTAGTTTCAGGAGCCACCTCTGGCTCTTCCCCTGTTAAGCCATCCGAGTCTTCTTTATTGGAGTTTGCTACATATAATGGATCCCCAAACTAAAACTGAATAAATATGGATGTTTTTGTTTTCTTGCCTACAATGTCTAATGAGGTGTATACTTTTCATTTGTACTAGCAAAACAAATGTTAAAATTGTATCATTGCAATCATGCTAAAACCTTTTACAGAGATTTCTATGTTAAACATTAATCACTAACAATTACACCTTCTTTACATCATAAAATTGTATCATTGCAATCATGCTAAAACCTTTTAAAAATAAAACCAAAAAGAAAAGCAAAAAAAGAGAGATATAAATCACAATGATAGACTTTTTTAGATAGCCCAAAATTAAAATCAAAAAGAAAATTAAAACAGAGTTTTCTTTTTTGGAGATCCCTAATTTATAAATCAAAGTTTTCTTTTTTTGGAAAAAGTTGAGTATTTCCCATCCAGTTATCTTACATAATTGCAATAGCTTAATTGGAAATTTCTCTTCTTTTTTTTGTTGTTGCTAATTTGGTAATTTCAATCTCAACATAGACTTAAAATCATAAAAAATATTGGAGTGGTTTCGTTTATATTTTTATTGAAATAAAATGACCTCAAAAACTAACCTTTCTATAAACTAATACTAGTAATTCGAGAGTAATCAACAATACATTATCAAAAATAGGTGCATGTCCATCATCCTAGATATACTGGAAAAATTATATAAAGGATATAATGTGGTCAATTAAAATACATTGCAATTATTGGAAAAAAGCAAATCACAAATTGTTCACTGTTAATAAGCACTTTCTGCGTTCTGAAATTTGGAGAATTTGAGGATGATTTTTGCACCCAAGTGAACACTTTCCCGAATGAAGCCAGTGATAGTAGTGAGAGATGAGTGATGCGACATATATACCATGCCTGACGAAGCATAACTTATGGCTAACAAACATATACAAACCTTAAATTTCGTACGCTAGGCAATTAACTCCATCAAATGAATACTGTTAAGGAGCTTTACTGTGACGCCCCCAAAATTATGTATACATCACCCATCTTGAGTCGCCAGATACATGGTACAGAATTCAAATACAACTTAATAATACAACTGTCGTGTACAATACGACAAAACATAAACTGTGAGTTTGAACAACTTAGCAGTCTGCCCAATGGTGATCCTGTGACGCCCCCAAATCCGAGTATCTTCCAACCCGATAGATGGTGCTACACAGTGCTACAATTCACACATACATTCAATTGAAATACCTCAAAAGAGTGAATATGTCTTCTATATATTACAAAATAATATTATCATTCCTAGATTCTTTGTAACCATTACATGTGTTCTTTGTCATAATATCAAATAATTACAACATTCCTACTATGCTATTACAAAGGCAACTTATTTGGTTGCCTTTGCCTTCCCTTTATCTTTAATAGATCCTTGATCCGATTCGCCTCTTGTTTAGACCTCAAATTTTTTAAATAAAAAAATTTAATTTTCCTTTATTTATTATTTTGAAATAAGAAGGGTGGATTTGATTAATGTGGTTAGTTATGGGTAAAATACGCAAATATTTCAAATAAGCAAGTGGTTATAAAATATTCATTATCGTTTGGGAATATTCGTTTTTCGTCGTGGAATATTCGCATCGCTTTCGGGAATATTCGCATTTACCAATATTCGCCAGCCTTTTGTGGGCCCCATAACTAAAAGCGATCGATGAAGAAAACGACAAATATAAGTTGTTTATAAATAATCTACAGAAGTTGTTACCAAGTATCATCGCTTGAATACCCTAAGTGGTTAAAACACACTAATAATACTGCTGTTGTCAACAAGAAGATACTTGTATTGCACCAATTATTGATTCTTACGTAAGAAGGCACTACTCAATAATTGTTACAAAGAATTACTATTCAAAGATTTTATTTTATCGATTCAATAATTGTCGATTGATATATTTATATTATCGTTGTTTCAATAATTGTCATTACACAAGATTTTCCATTATCGGAGCAATAATTCATATTATCCTAATAATATTATTAGAAAACATTATTGGCAATGTCTAGAAAGTTCTCGCTCTAAGGAGAGGTTTGGTCACCTAATCACGCGCCAAGAAGAGAGAAATCTTATCGAAAGCCCCTCTTCCTCCTGAACTACCGTCACAAGATCGTGATTCTCAGAATATTATTTGTGAATAATTAATTATTGATTTATATGATGAGGAAAATATTGATTTTATGTGGATATAGATGGAGAAAATTTTTAAAATGACAATTGTTGAAAATTAATATTTTATCATTTTCCGATAAAATAATTCATTTAAATATATTATTTTAATAATATATTAACTATGATATTTTTATAATGAATGTGGGATATATGAGTATATGAGGAGGAAGAGTATTTTTGTGGCATTAAATGATTAACACATGTTTTGTGTGTCAGGACCCCATTTCTCGACCGAAATTTGATTATAAATTGAAAAATCGTCTGCTTGTGGATTTCTTGGCCAATTTCTGCTTGGAATTTGGAAAACTTTCTTCTCGCAAAGTTGTAGAGAATTGAATTTCCTATAAAAACTCAAGAGATTCAAATTTTCTGATAAAAGGGCTATTTATTATGAATTATCAAGTTTTGAGTTCAAATAATTGATTTTTGGGAGTTTTAATTAATTATTTTGAGAAAACGTTTTTGGTGAGTTTGTGAACCTCATTTAACATGTGCTATGGCTGGCTGAATCAGATTTCAAAGGTGGGCTAAGGAATTTTGTTTATAAATAATATTATTATATTCAATTTTCTGCTTTGGTGTTCTAAGCAATTTCCTATAAATAGGTGCTTAGGTTAGAATTGAAAATCACACCGTAAACCAAGTTTTCTCTCTATATTATCGAGCGTATTCTTGTGAGTATTTTGAGTATACTTTGAGTATTGCTATACTGCAAGTTCAAGTCATAGCCTATATCCTGTTTCAACTAAGTAAGTACTGCTCTTCGAGGTAAGGGATGTTATTTTCTTCAAATGATATTATTTCTTCAATATCATTATGTCAAAATATTGGTTGGAACTTTTTATCAAATTTGAACTTTTCATGCTCATGCTATTCATGGGTTACTTATTATTCATTCACGAGTTACTATTCACGAAGTTACTATTCACGAGTTACTATTCACGAGTTACTATTCACGAGTACTATTCACGAAGCGTGAAGATGTTTTTTTTGTGGAATTTCTATCTTTTGGTGTCTGAGTTACTATTCACGATACTAAGACTATTCACGATACTAAGACTATTCACTTAATACTAAAGACTATTCAATCAAAAATGAAAATTTTTCTTTTCGCCTAAAATATATCTATTCGGATACTAGCTTTGATCAGATCCATGTTTTGATCATTCTCAATTTTACACCCTACGATTATTATTTTTGAGGTATTTTTGACGTGGATAAAACAAAGTACTAAATCCTTAATCCTTAATCCTCATTTTTGTTTCACCGATTCGCTTTTTAAAATATTTTCATCATCTTCATTTTAAATGATGATATTATGGAATATCTTTGGCCCAGTAGTGTAAAGATGAATGATTTCTTGATGAATATCTTTGGCCCAGTAGTGCAGCAAAGATGAACAGTGTCGAGATGAATACGACCGATCGATTAATATCTTTGGCCCAGTAGTGCAAAGATGAACAGTGTTTAGATGAATACGACTTAATCGATGAATATCTTCGCCCAGAGAAAAGAAAGATGAATATTTGATTCCGTATATATATCGATTGATGTTACAGGATAAAATATCGACGATGAACTTTTAAATTCATATATAAGATAGTAGTTTGCATTCTCTACTTAACTCTTCTAATGAATTATTATTTCACCAAGCAAATATTGATTTAAAATTTGTCATTATCAGATTCTATTAGATTTTTCCCTCGTCAAGACTAACGATAATTTGTTGTATATTATCTTAGTCATAATATTCTTTATCGGGCTAGTGAGCTCACCCTTTCCTTGTTGTTCCATTTTTCTTCTCGTGAGGCGGCGAATGTAATGAGTAGTACTAGCTCTGGGGTATGGAATGAAGGTTCTAGAGAGAGTTGTTTAGTAGTCCTCACCATTTTTGTAAAATAATGTATCAATAATTATGATGGGGATTTATTTGCATGTGGATATTGTCTAGATGGCAATATCTCAGATTTAAACTCACAGCTTATATGTTGTAATAATAAAGTTGTAGTTATTTCGCACTCATGTATTTGGCGACTCGTAATGGGTTGGATGGAATGGACCTATTTTGGGGGCGCCACAATTGGTATCGTATCGTAGCTTAGGATACGATCTCCATGAGATCGGGAATAGAACTAGAGGGAGAGACGAGTAAATCCTTCGCTAGTGTGTCCTACCTAAGCTTATTTGTTAGTCGGTCAAGATATAGGATATTATGTGATATATTGATTTCCTTAATTAACCCTTGTTTTATGACAAGATTTTGAGAATGTCGACCGAGAATATTAATAAAGGAGTAAATGAGACCGTGGAGATGCCTCAGATTTACCAACGAGGAGAACGTGCAACAGTCGTCAGGCAATGTACCTCCCGTGAACAACACCAATCGAAAGCGTATGATGAACGAGGGATGTTTAGAAGCTTTTTGCAGCTCATGCAAAAAAATCGCATTTAGGAGACTCGTGTTCAAAATACAGAGGAAATGATAGCAATTACCGTGGTCACAAACAAGCAAGCTCAAAGAGTCGGGACCACCGCACTTCTGGGAAAGCCGGATCCGATTAAGGCGAGACGTGGTCAAACAAATTACCAAGATATTCGAGTCTGGGATGCACGGAGGAACAGTAAAGTTCCATTCGCTACTTTTTATGTTCCGTAACGAGGCAGACATCGGTGGGAATCAGGAAGCGCACTCCATCCAAATTGCACTCAAAAAGATGTCATGGGAGACATTTCAGAAATAGCCTCAATGACAAGTACTTCCCCGAAAGTATTCATTATACGAAGGAAGTGGAGTTTATTAGAATGGAGCAGTAATAATACGACGGTGTCCCAAAGACGAGGCGAAGTTCATGAGTTATCCAGTTTGCACCTCATTTGGTGGAGAATGAGGAACGATGACGCGGATGTTTCGAGAGGTTTGAAACCCGATATACGCCAAGATCTCATTTCTCATAAATTTTCTCTATTCAGATGTTGTCAATGTGGCTCAAATTGTTAGAGCGATAACGACGAGTACGCTCAACCGAGGGACCATAACCAGATCATATCAAGATAGCAAATATAATCGTAATAACGATAACCAAATGGAGAAAGAAGAATACGGACACAAGGCTAGAACCACTTCGTGGTAATCGTGGCCATGAAAATAGAAGAAGCGAGCCTGGAGAGATTTTAAAAGAGGAGATTCAACAACCACCATGTGAAGACGCCAACGCCAAGAAGAACCGGTTCCAAGGGAGGAGAAAGACCACCGGTCAGATGTTACAAATGCGGAAAGAGGGATATATCACCAAACCGCCCACAACAACAGCTTTAAGGTATGCTATAATTGTGGAAAAGAAGGACATATCGCCGAGATCAGACGATATCGAAACCAAACCCAATGAATGGTGACTCAAAAGGATGTCCCGTAAAAGTCAAAGTCAACGATTCCTCGAAGAGCGCTTTGTCGTGACCGGGCCAAAATGCGAGAACCCGAACGGTTAGCACGTTAGTTAATTATAAATTCTTGCGTAAGTTTATACCTTACTAGATACCGCTTCTACCCATTCTTTTATCTCTTTGCTCAACCAACGCTTGAACTCGACTACGAGAAATTAGACTTTGACCTATTTATGGAGACTCCGCTAGAGAAACTTTCATTACATCCGTTGTTTAGAAATCTTGCTTGATTCAGTCAGGCACTATCACATTACCCGTTAACCTTATTTCTATAGAGATATTTGCTTTTGATGTGATTTTAAGGTTAACTACTCATCATGCCAAATTGATTACTTTTGTAAGGTCATAGTTTTCATATTCCTAAGCAACCTCGTTATTCAATTCAAGCAATCAAACCATCAGAAGTCAAACATTTTCATATCAAGCCATGAAGTCATTCGCTTATTACGGATGTCAAGTTTTCTTAGTCCATGTTATGGATTTGAATAAAGACACGCCGATTTGAATAATATTCCCGTTGTTATTAATTTTTCCCGACGATTTCAAGAATTTCTTGGTTTACTCCCAAAGACCGATATTAAATTTTGTATCGACTTTGAACCCTAGACAAAAACTCATTTCTAAAATCTCATATCGAATGGCTCCTATTGAACTTCGTGAGTTAAAAATTCAACTATAGAATTTGGTACCGAGCCTTTATCCGGTGACTTCCTTTTGTGGAATGCACCGCCCGCATTCTCGTAGGGGACACCATATTCGCATGCGATAGAAACCGACAGGTGTCATTGTAACGCATATCCAAGGTCGATATGAGTCACAGCTTGAGAACAACCTAAGCTCAGAAATCGAAATACGAGCTTTCAGCTTTAGTTGGTTATTATCTGAGATTCGTTGAAGGATATTCTCGAATCGCTATTCCATTAACGCAATTTACTCAGAGAGATACAAAATTCGAATGGAGCAAGGAATGTGGGAAGAGCTTCAAGAACTCAAGAGGAGACTCATTTCAAAGACATGTTCCTCACCCATGCCATCCTCGAAAAAGCGAACGTGGTAGCCGACGTGTTGAGTAGAAGATCGATACAAGTACGAAAATGATATTTGTCAAAGACTCATTTCAATAATTTACAAATAATAGAGATGGAGATGAAAACTCTAGTTACCCACGTGATGATATACGAGTATAATCGACTTTAATCGATAAAGTTAAAGTCGCTCAAGCTACACACCGAAATGATGAATTTGAAGAAGGAGGTGCAAGAAGTCATTATTTCAAAAGCGAGAGAATCTGAGAGGAGGAAAGCTCAAACCTTCGATTTATTAATCCATTTGAAATTCTCGATCGAATAGGAACCGCGGGCCTATAGACTCGCTTTTATCGCCAAGTACGACGCGTGTTCATAACGCTTTTCACGATCGATGTTACGTAAATATGTGGACGAATTCAACCACGCTATCGAAGTTAGAACCGACGAGATAGTCAAGACTTAACGTATTTAGGAGGTACCCGCCAAGATTTTGATAGAAGGAACATGTCCTACGTACGAGGTTATACCACAAGTTAAAGTTTTGTGGAGAAACCATGCTATTGAGGAAATGACCGGGAGTTGGAAACGAAAATGAAAGCGAGGTATTCTCATCTTTTCAAACACTGTGTACGTGACGCGCCAATTTCGAGGACGAAATTTCATAAGGAGGGAGGTCAGAAGACCCCAAATTTTTAAAAAAAAAAATTTAATTTCTTTATTTATTATTTTGAAATAGTAAGGGTGGATTTGATTAATGTGGTTAGTTATGGGTAAAATGCGCAAATATTTCAATAAGCAAGTGGTGATAAAATATTCATTATCGTTTGGGAATATTCGTTTGGTCGTGGAATATTCAGATCGTTGTCGGAATATTCGCATTTACGACAAGCAGCCTTTTGTGGGCCCCATAACTAAAAAGCGATTGGATGAAGAAAACGACAAATATAAGTTGTTTATAAATAACTACAGAAGTTGTTACCAAGTAATATCGTTGAATACCCTATGGTTAAAACACACTAATACGCTGCTGTCAACAAGAGATACACCACAGATTGCACCAATTATTGATTCTTACGTAAGAAGGCACTACTCAATAATTGTTACAAGAATTACTGCTCAAGATTTTATTTTATCGATTCAATAATTGTCGCATTGATATTTTATATTATCGTTGTTTCAATAAATTGTCATTACACAAAGATTTTCCATTATCGGAGCAATAATTCATATTATCCTAATAATATTATTAGATAACATTATTGGCAATGTCTAGAAAGTTCTGCTCTAAGGAGAGGTTTGGTCACCTAATCATGCTACCAAGAAGAAGAGAGATCCTTATCGAAAGCCCCTCTTCCTCGAACTACCGTCACAAAAAGATCGTGATTCTCAGTAATATTATTTGTGAATAATTAATTATTGATTTATATGATGAGGAAAATATTGATTTTATGTGGATATAGATGGAGAAAATTTTAAAATGACAATTGTTGAAAATTAATATTTTATCATTTTCCGATAAAATAATTCATTTAAATATATTATTTTAATAATATATTAACTATGATATTTTTTTATAATGAATGTGGGATATATATGAGTATATGAGGAGGAAGAGTATTTTTGTGGCATTAAATGATTAACACATGTTTTGTGTGTCGGTGGACCCCATTTCTCGACCGAAATTTGATTATATCTTTGTAAAATCGTCTGCTTGTGGATTTCTTGGCCAATTTCGCTTGGAATTTGGAAAACTTTCTTCTTCGCAAAGTTGTAGAGAATTGAATTTCCTATAAAAACTCGCGAGATTCAAATTTTCTGATAAAAGGGCTATTTATTATGAATTATCAAAGTTTTGAGTTCAAATAATTGATTTTTGGGAGTTTTAATTAATTATTTTGAGAAAAAACGTTTTTGGTGAGTTTGTGAACCTCATTTAACATGTGCTATGGCTGAAATCAGATTTCAAAGGTGGGCTAAGGAATTTTGTTTATAAATAATATTATTATATTCAATTTTCTTTCTTTGTGTTCTAAAGAATTTCCTATAAATAGGTGCTTAGGTTAGAATTGAAAATCACACCGTAAACTCAAGTTTTCTCTCTATATATCGAGCGATTCTCTTGTGAGTATTTTGAGTATACTTTGAGTATTGCTATACGGTGCAAGTTCAAGTCATAGCCTATATCCTGTTTCAACTAGAAGTACTGCCTTTTCGAGGTAAGTGGATGTTATTTTCTTCTCAAATGATATTATTTCTTCAATATCATTATGTCAAATATTGGTTGGAACTTTTATCAAATTTGAACTTTTTCATGTCGGGTTACTATTTATTATTCATGAGTTACTATTCACGAGTTACTATTCATGAGTTACTATTCACGAAGTTACTATTCACGAGTACTATTCATGAAGCGTGAAGATGTTTTTTTTGTGAATTTCTATCTTTTGGTGTTTGAGTTACTATTCACGATACTAAGACTATTCACGATATACTAAGACTATTCACTTAATACGGCACTATTCATTCACCTAAAAAATGAAAATTTTTCTTTTTCGCCTAAAATATCTATTCTGATACTAGCTTTGATTGTATCCATGTTTTGATCATTCTCAATTTTACACCCCTATGATTATTTTTGAGGTATTTTTGACGTGATAAAACAAAAATACTAATCCTTAATCCTTAATCCTTGTCATTTTGTTTCACCGATTCGCTTTTTTTAAAATATTTTTCATCATCTTCACCTTAAATGATGATATTATGGAATATCTTTTCGGCCCAGAAGTGCAAAGATGAATGATTTCGATGAATATCTTTGCCCGTAGTGCAAAGATGAACAGTGTCGAGATGAAATACGACCGATCGATTAATATCTTTGGCCCAGAGTGCAAAGATGAACAGTGTTTAGATGAACATGACTAAATCGATGAATATCTTTGCCCAGAGTGCAAAGATGAATATTTGATTCCGTATATATATCGATTGATGTTACAGGATAAAATATCGACGATGAACTTTTAAATTCATATATAAAGATAGTAGTTTGCATTCTCTACTTAACTCTTCTAATGAATTATTATTTCACATGCGAATATTGATTTAAAATTTGTTGCCTATCAGATTCTATTAGATTTTTCCCTCGTTGAAGACTAACGATAATTTGTTGTATATTATCTTAGTCATAATATTCTTTATCGGGCTAGTGAGCTCACCCTTTTCCTTGTTGTTCCATTTTTCTTCTCGTGAGGCGAGAATGTAATGTAGTACTAGTAGTATGGAATGAAGGTTCTGGAGAGAGTGGTATGAAGGTAATGTATCAATAATTATGATGGAGAGAGAGTGTTTAGTAGTCCTCACCATTTTGTTAAAAAAAATAATAATAATTATATATATGATTTGGATTTATTTTGGATGGAATGGATATTTTGGGGCGCCACACTAAGATGGCAATATTGCCTTCAGATTTAAACTCAACTCACAGTGATTCGAGGACAAAATCCTTATAAGAGGGAATGATGTAACATTCCGATTTTTTTAAATGTAAATTATAAATATTTATTGATTTATATAAATATTTATTGGATGTGTTTATTATTGGATAAATAATTGTTCAATTAGATTGATTTAGTTAATTATTTAGTTGTTAAATAATTAATATGTGGATGGAGTTATGTGATTAAGTGAATTATTTAATAAATTGTTATTTCATTAAGAGTGACAAATAACTATGTTATAAAGAGTTAATAAATTAAATTAAAGTAGTTTAATTTAGTTCTTTGCCAAACAAGGCTTAAGTATTAATCCTTAATTTTTAAATGGGTTGCCAAATGAAGCCTTATGGCTTTTGGGTTTCTTTTGAATTTAAATTATTAATAAAATAAAACAAATATATAAATAAAATATATTTATATTTATAAGTTATACGTTATATAAGTTATATGTTTTTGGTAACTGATAGTATTTAGTAGTATTATAATGACCACATGCGTTTCTTTTATTGACGTTGGCTTATCAGTTTTAGAGTACGCATAGATTATCAGTTGATTTTTAGTTTACGCATTTGTCTAAAACTAAGCCTAAGTAAAAAAAGGGAGTCTGAAAGAGAGAAGCAAGAGAAAGACAGGTCTTTGAATTCTTCAACTTTTATCAGTGATTTACAAGTGTCGTTTGAACAAATTAAAGGTATGTTCTATAAACCTTATCATATATGTTTTACAGTATATAGTCTCTGTGAAATTGTAGGTCTCAATTTTCTTAAAAATCATTGTGTATCAGAATGTTACCAAAAATCTCTTGAAAAACCATGTTTGTATAATTAGTTAGAGAATTGTGATAATATGTGTAATTTTAATTGTTATCACTAGCATATGTATCTGATATATATATATATATATATATATATATATATATGTGACTGTATGCTAATTACAGGTTAAAGGAAGAAATTGGTTTCTGAAAGAGTATATATGCCACAGATATGATTTGTAGAGATATCAAAATTAATATATACTAATTGTGAAATTGTGAAATTTAACTGAGAATGGGTATTTGGTTATGAATGTAAGATCACATAGTACAAAGAAATCAATTTGGTTGCTACCAGTAGAATTTCAGTTCACTGTGTCAAGAAATATATCAAAAATGGAGTTTTTGTTTTAAAAATAGTGTTTTCAAAGAATTAGTTTATGATGGTGTTGATTAGTGGTTGATAATTGGTATATAGTTGATTGTTAACATTCATGTGTAATTTATGTGAAGTTATACATGTTAATTGGTGTTAATTGTTGTTAGAAATTAAGATGAGTTTTGGCTCTGTTCTTCGCTTTGTATTACGTGAGTTTTCGGCGCCCAAATCAAAATCCACGCCCACTTAAAGTCTCGCTACTTTAGCGCCAAAATCAGCCTTGACTGACTTCGTGTCATAGGGTCAAGTCGGCCTTGAGAAAATAGCAAATATAGAAGTCCCTATTTAACTCTCATGAACAAGTGCCACATCGTCATGCCTTGCAGTACTTTAGCGATCAATGTTAAAATGACTTACATCTTGCACGTAAGTCTAAAATTTTAGTTGTAATGCTATATGACCAAATAATTACATTATTATAGTATTATAATGTGTTGAATTAACATGGTGTTAATACCTAACGAGTTTATTATCGCTTTATGAATATAATTTGATTACATGGTTAGACATTTAAACCATACGTGATGTAGTGTTGATTATGACTGATCATGTCATGTTAACATATGTATATAGGGTATTGTAATTTGGATATCAACGATTTAATCTACGCGCAAGGCAAGTCTTTCGGTTCCTATTTGTTACGTGGACTTGATGAACTTTTTTAAATTGCATGATATGTTATACATGTTGAAATCATGAAATGTTAAAGTCAATATATGACTGAATTATTTTGGCTAAGTAATGATAATTGAGTAAGGAACTCAATCTTTATATTTGCTATGTGAATTAAAAGTATGTATGCCATGTTACTTTAATGAGATGTATATCGAGCATGTTATTATGTGCTATGTGATGCATGAAAACTGTTAGACTTTGCTGGGCTGTCGAGCTCAACCTTGCAAATAACCACTTTTGCAGGTCAAGGAATTAAGGTAAAGATATGTGCTAAGTGAGTTATAGAGATCTATATTCACGAAGTTTACTTATGTTTTATGAGAAATGTAAGACCCCAACTTTTATAAATAAAGATGAATTTTTCTATAAATATTATTTTTGAATATTATGGAATAAATTTGATATAATGTTATAGTTGTGGGTAATATTTATAAATTTTGCAAAGTATGCAAGTTGTTATAAAATATTCGTTTGGTGGGAATATTCTTTTGTTAGGGAATATTCGTACAACTACTCAATAATTGGTGGACCCCATAATGTAATTATTATTTGATTGAGAAAACGACAAAAATATTTTATAAAAATAACGGCGGAGGTGTTACCGTTAAAACTGTTGAACTACCCGGTGGTAAAAGTACAGTAATATGCGTGGTTGCATAGTAGCACACGGTATTGATTATTGATGCTTACGTGAGAAGTCACTCAGCTATGCTTAATTATTGCTACAGTAATTGCTGTATCGTATCTCTTATATTATTGATTCAATTATTGTCACAAAGATCATCATCAGATAATATGTTATAGTATTAAATCAATAATTGAGACGACAAGTTATAAATGATTAATAATTGTTGAAAGATTAAATATGTGTTGATGAAAAATAAAATGATTTGTGGTAAGTTTGATTATTTTATGGGGGGCTCATATGTCATCATCTAAGAGTCTCTTCGTCAATAGTAATTACCTTTGTGAATAGTAATTACCTTCAAATCGATAGTATTTACCTTCGTCGATAGTAATTACCTTCACGAATAGTAATTACCTTCGTCAATAGTAATTACCCTTGTGAATAGTAATTACCTTCGCCAATAGTAATTACCTTTACCAGACGTCGAACCACTTGTCGTTTCACATTACAAAAGTCGAACCACTTGTCGCTTTCACATTACAAAAGTCCGAACCACTTGTCGCTTCACATTACAAAAGGCCAAACCACTTTTCTTTTCACATTATTAGTCGTCGAGCCACTTGCCTTTTCACACGGCGGGTGCTAAGCTAGAAATCTTCTATAAATAGAGGCCTAGTACTTCATTATTTTTCACTTAATTCATTCAAGCTATAGAGAGAAAGTATAGAGAGAATAAGAGAAAGAAGAAGAGTATTTTGTTACTACACCGCCGCAATATTCAATCTCCTACCAAAAGTAAGGGATGTTATTCTTTCTTATTCATGAAGAGAACTATTGTTATTCCATTGCTTATTATTCTGTTGGAATAACTCAGATAATGCGTGGTTTACCCTGTACTTGGTGACATTCTTCTATTATTACATTGGAACATCCTTCATGCGTGTGTTTTACACCTTTACCTAGTTCCGCCTTTTATTATTCTCATTGGAACATCCTCGTGCATGTGTTTTTACACCCACTGGTTCCGCTTTTTATTATTACATTGGAACATCCATGCTCGTGTGTTTTACACCGCACTGGTTCCGCTCTTTATCATTCTCGTTGGAATATCCTATCGTGTGTTTTTTACCGATCTGGGTTCCATCTTTATTATTCTGTTGAAACATCCTGGCTGCAGTGAATTTCACCGACCGGTTCCGTTATTTATTATTCATTGGAATAACTTCGTCTGTGAGGTCTATCGCATGCATGGTGATTTCTTTTGTTATTCCATTCTTTATTATACCTAGTTGGTTAAAACTTTGACTTCTATACTCCATGAAATTAGTGGAATATCCTTGATATTTGCGCTTTCATCCAAAGATCTTTTCATGAAAATATTCTTCCGATCATTCTTGAATTTTACTCTACAAAACAAGATTATCGTGTTGATAATTTGGACGTTAATAATTCCCGGATAAAATAATTCTTGAACTTGTTTTATTGAATTCTTATATCATTGTCATCATCCTCATGTTTATATTATGTTGAAAGTCATCTCGTGGCTTTAGTGGTGCATAGATGGACTTGGTATGATTATGACCGAGAGACTATTCTGTAATCATGACCGTAATGTTACAAATGATGTGATAAAAATCCTCAATAAGTAGTAGTGCATTGATGGACGATTGTTGGCATGATCATGACCATTAATGAATACACAAATATTCTTGGCCCGTAGTGCATGAATAATTGTGGTCGTGATACTAAAGAATATCCTCGGTCAGTAGTGCGGGGGTGATTCGATGATGTGAAATATTTATTAAAGCCGAGTCTCAAATTTATAACAAAGATGAAAAACCTTTTAAAACCTAAAAAGATAGTAGACTTTATTTTCTACTTGACTCTTTTAATGGATTGCATATTATTCACCGCAGCTTAAACCGGTTGTCTATTGTATTTTATCGGTTTAACATTGTTGAAGACTATTGATAATTTATTCTCGCATTATCTTAGTCATAATATTTCTTCTTGGGCTAGTTGAGCTCACCCTTTCTTTCACCGTTCTCTTCTTGAAATGAGAATATAGCCGGGACGAGTCGGAAAAAAAGCAGTGATGGTCCTGAAGATAACATTAGTAGTCCTCACTATTCTGTGAAATAGTGTGATAATAATTGTAATGAGGAATTTTTTTTGAGTTTGTATAATATCTAGTAGACGATATTTGTATTTAAACTCACGCTTTATTTCAGTATTGTACCTACGCTTATGTTAGTAAGTTGTATTTAAATTCTGTACCATGTAAGTGGCGACCCAAGATGGGTGATGTATACCTAATTTTGGGGGCGTCACAAGAAATGTATGTAAGATTTTGAATGTAACATATTGAATTGTAAATTGAGCTATCCGGTGTATATGGATATCTATTTATGATGTAAGACTTTATATAGTCATTTTGTTGTAACGATTCATGATATAAATTTGAATCGAAGAGATGTAATGTAAAGGTTGCGATTTAGGGCAATACAGAAGGAAATGTATAAATGTTTTAAATATTTCGCAATTTTAGTGATTTTAATATCGAATAATGATGTAAAATTTGAGGTTGAATGTATGGTTAACGACCAAAGTCGAGATTTAAATGGTATGAATTTTGGGGTTGTTACAGTTGGTATCAAAGCTGTAGGTTATAAACCTTAGGTAGGAGTACCTTAGGCTATAACCTTAGAGAAGAAAGGTGAAGATAATGAAAGAATAAGCTCAAATAGAGTTTGAATTATAAGAAGTAATTTAAGAAATTTAAAAAAAAGGGATTTAAAACATGCGAAAGAGGATTCAAAGAAGAATCTCGCAGAGTTATAAGGAATATGAATGTGGGGTTACCCAACTCCAATAATAAGGATGTAAGGTGATAATAAATAGACAATGTCTATAAGAAGAGAATGATAAAGAAGTTAAGAATAGAGAGTTATATCTAAGTATGGTGCAATTGTACTCTTTAGTAGTTGATGTATGGTATTTAGGCTAAACGATTCCTTCATAGAGCGGAGGTATATACGAACTAGTAACTCGGAACCTAGTTTGTTGGTTGTTTGTGGAAAACAACTTAGCGTACCATATTGAAATTGTTAGAGACTCGATGTGTACCAAGTTTAGTAAATGGATACGTGTGATGAAAGTGTAGACCTTAAATGGAATGTTGAGTAATGTAAATGAAGTTAGAAATTCTTAAAGGAAGAATTGTTATATAAACAAGTAGATTCAAAGAAGAATCTTGAAGAGATATAAAGATAAGAAATGGGAGTTTCCTAACTCCAATAGCCAAGATAACGAATAATGTCGTAAATGATGAAAAAAAAGGGAAAGAAAGAGGATCGTAAAACAAAACGATCACGAGTTAAGAAAAGAATTTTAAGGGAGATAATTATAGAATAAGATCACGACGTGATCAGTTTAAGTTATAAAAGAAAGATGGTATGTAATGTTTGAATGATTACGACGATGCTATGAAGATGGCGTCTTATGAAATAAAGACGAGATAACCTCGTGAGGAGTTATAGATGATGTGATACGAGGAATTCGTATCAAGCAAAGAGCAAGTTAAGAGCAAGATAGAGTTAGGAGGGATTTCAATTGAGGACTCCTGTGAGGGCTGAGTTGTACAAATCTTTGTATGGGCGAGGGTTTTGTGCTTGCACTCAGTTTATCACATTGATAATCATTGAAATGTTTGTGTCGTAGCTATTTGCTATATACCGCTGAGAAGGTGATTCTTTTCTCATGTGTATATATGATAGGTAGAGTATAGTTAGAGAATATTATAAGGTGAAGTGTGAGTTCTTAAAACTCATACTTATGGTAGGTTCATGACTCATAATTATATGGTATGTTTTGAACCCCTCAAATGAATGGACGCTTTTATGGTCCGACTAGGATAAGTTCTTAAACTCATATGATTGTGGCAAGTTCTTGAACTCATAACGTGTGGTAAGTAAGTTTAACCGGGTATAGATAAATGTAAATGGATTATTGAGGATGATAGGAATAGATAGACCTATTAAGCAATGGATCATTATAGAAAGTGGAGTTGATGGTGGAAGCATAGGTATTCTAAATCTACTAGCTATGTTAGACTTTCGAAATTTATTGACTTTATGCTAATGTTTACACTTCTATTTTCTTGAAAAATATTGGATCAACTGATGGAACCAATGAGTTTTAAACAGTGACTTTTGACTTTCATTCCGAGAATTTCACGATTTTGACGATTATCGTCTAATCTCGTAAATTTCGCCATAACTTCGTTACTTGAGATTTTTACACCATTCGAAATGGATTCATTCCATCATTCTATCATCCTAACCAAACATATTTCATCTAATCCTATACACGATGGTTTTCAATTTGTCCATCAACAACAAAATGACAATTTTTCATATGTTCTTCCTTAGTTCATCACTTTTATAATTATGATTCACTTGTAACATGGCTTATTAAGGTTTAAGTCCTCTAATAGCCATCATTGTTCCTCCTTATGATACCTTTTCCACCAATATTCACTTCTCTATCAAACTATAATTGAAGAGAAGAAGAATAATGGTCTAAGATTCCTTACCTTTTTGTGTTCTTAACTTTCTTTCTTCTTCTTCATTTCTTCTTGAATTAGCAAGACTCTAGGTCTTCTCACTTTTCTCTCAATATGTTTGATGTTGGTGAAATGAACAAGGCACAAAATGAAAATCTTAGTTCTCTATTTATAGGATTTCCAAGGTGAGGGCATTATGGACATCAGGCCATCCCACCTCCACACTTTCCACCTCCTTACTATTCATTTCTTGTTCCCCACAACACTTATCCTTTGCTTGGCCACCAAGTGGCCAGCCATGACTCACCTATGGGGGCCCACATGGGTTGCCCCATAGGTTTTTCTCACCCGGTAACCCATCGGTTCGATCCACAGGTCCGGTTCTTGGTTCAGGCTTTAGGTTTAATTACTTTGGGCCTAACGTTGGGCTTGAATTATTAATCTTTGGGCTTTAACATAATTCCAATTGGGCTTGCACAATTCCTACATAAATCCTACAAGTCCATTACAATAGGATTAAAGCGTTTAACGTATAATCCTCGTATCCTTTATGTAACGCCCCCAAAATAGGTCAAATCCACACAACCTATTCTGAGTCACCACGAAATACACTCAATGCAATTTCCAAATACAAACTTCATTATTACAATTGTCGTGAAAAATACGACAACACATATGATGTGAGTTTTAATACAAATAGATACCAACTGTGACTCTCATCCCTTTACCTGAATAGCACATCACATTGATACCTTACAATGATACCTTACATAAAGGTACAATCAATAACTGTTTTAGAAATTAAAATCTTTGGAAAATGCTCAAGGAAACCTTCGTACATGGGAAGCCATACATCTAAGTTATAATAGATATAATATGACTCGAGAATTATCCTTGGTTGACCCAATAGACCCCAAAGAAAAATGAGAAGATTACAATCATATTCTTTCCAATTGTGAGTCTTCTCTTTCTATATAAATATCTCCATTGTCTTCAATTGAGAATTATATTTCAACCAAACTCCAAGATTATATAGGTAGTGCTCATAGATATAATCAACAAGTGGATGTGCACAACCCTGTCTTATAATAACACGAAGGCGTAGGTCATTAGACATCTTGTATGATAGTGGCAAAACACCCTTCCAAAGTTGGGTTTACCTCACCCTATTCGGTTCACCAAAATCAACGGTTAAATAATGTATAAAATACGACACTCTTATCTAAAATCCTCAATAAAATTAGTTCCATACTGTTTTAGGGAAAACCTCAACAGCTATAGACCACCATTCTATTCTCCTGTTACCCCCGCTCGACCCAGCTACACTCTTATTACCTGAAAGGAATTGTGAAGCAAAAGGGTGAGCACAAAAAGGCAAGTAAATAATATCATCACTAAAGATAATTAAATTATAAATAGACTTCGTCAGTAATAAATTAGAGATATAGAACATATGGTAGATGATAAAACTTTTATACCATAGTTGCAGCGGAACGAGCAATCCATTATAAGAGTCAAATAGACCATAAAGTCTATTATCTTCTCCATGTTAAAAAGTCCACCAACAATGTTTTAACCCTGTAACATCAATCAACAGTTCATGTCCACAATCATGTGAATAACTCATAATCATAATTGTAGTTCTAAATTCCTCTTTTCATCCAGGACGAAGATAATTTTCATCACTTGTCTTTACCTGAAACATTAAAGATCAAGGTTATACCAAATCATAGTTCTTGTTCATAATCATACTAATAAATTCATCTTTGCACTACAACCAAAGATATTCCTCAACAATTCATCTTTGCACTACATACCAAAGATATTCAACAACAAGTCATCTTTGCACTACGGGCCAAAGATATTCAACAACAGGTCATCTTTGCACTACAGGTCAAAGATATTAATATCTCAAAGAAATACATAATCATTTCAAAATTTATATAAATAATAATTATAACTATGTTGATCAATTCACCTTTGCACTTAAGCTAAAGATATTCAATTGTAAATATGAAGATCAAAACATGGATACAATCAAAGATAGTAACCATAATAGACATTTTCTGTGAATAGTGTCGTATTCGTGAATAATGTCGTATATGTGAATAGTGTCGTATACGTGAATAGTAACCCCGGAACAAAAAGGTAGAAATTTCACAAGAAAAAGCATACTTTGTGAATAGTACTCGTGAATAGTAACGTATTCGTGAATAGTGACGTATACGTCAATAGTGTCACATACGTGAATAGTAACCTCGACATGAAAAAGTAGAAATTTCACAATAAAATTCATACAAATATTTTGGCATAATGATATTGAACGAAATAACATCATTTATGAAGAAAATAACATCCCTTACCATCCCTTACCTCAAAAGAACAATACTTCTTACTGAAATATCAGGTATAAGGCTGAAGAAAACTTGCACTAAATAACAACTCTCAAAGTATCTAAATACTCACAAAATACGCTCGATAATATAGAGAGAGAAAGCTTATGATTCTGGTGTGATTTTCAATTCTAACTAAACACCCTATTTATAGGAAAATGCTAGAACGCCAAAATAGACTAACTTGTTACCTGATGGCTTTACCTGCTACTATTCAAGTCCACCACTTTTGAAATAAAATTTTAGCACATTTCTCACCAACACAAAGTGGGGCCCACCTATTCTAGAAAATTTCCAAAATATTTTAAATTTAAACAATAATCAGCAATTTCAATAATTCATAATAAATAGCCCTTTTATCAGAAAAATATGAATTATATGTCTTTTTCGTAGGAAATTTAATTCTCTACAACTTTGTAGAAGAATTTTTTTCCACATTCCAAATAGAAAATGCCCGAAATTCACATACGAACGATTTTTAATGCCTCCATTCCTACAAAATACTGATAAAACACCCCAGCATTAATTCCTTCATTTATATCCACATAAAAATAAATATTTTCTTATCATATAAATCAATAATTAATTATTCACAAATAATATTACAGAATCACAATTATGACAACCAGGTCGTTCTTGGGGAAAAGGGGGCTTTCCGATAAGGATTTCTCCTTATTGGCGCCCAATTAGGTGACCAAATCTCTTTCCTAGACAAAACTTCCTTAGACATTGCTAATAATGTTATCTAATAATATTATTCAAATAATATGATTTATTGATCTGATAATGAAAAATATCTTGGCGAAGGACAATTATCAATCAACAATAATATAAAATATCAACGTGACAATTATTGAATCAATAAAATAAAATATTGAATAAAGAATTATTGTAACAATTATTGAGTAAAGCCTTCTTACGTAAAAATCAATAATTCAAAAATCTTGTGCGTAATATCGTATCTTCTTACGTGTAACCACGCCGTATCTTTCGTATTTTAACCAATTTGAATTCCAAAGAGTGTTAATTTAAAACAACTACGCCGTTATTTTTAGAAAACTCATTCTTTTCATTTTATTCATCCGACAGTTATTCTGTTATGGGGCCCATAAATGTCTGAGCCGTCGTACGAATAATCCCCGACAACAAGAATATTCCACGACCAAACGAATATTCCCCAACAACAATGAATATTTTATAACCACTTACTTATTTTGCAAAATTTGCACATTTCACCCATAACTTTAAACTTTTATAAATTTAACTATTTACTAAATAGAAAAATTGAATACTTTTATTTCATAAAATTTGGGGTCTTACAATCTCCCCTCCTTATGAAATTTCATCCCCAAAATTTACGTACCTAGTATTTCGAAGAGTTGAGAATACCTTGCTTTCAGATTCCATCTTCCTTGTCATTATGATTTCTCCATTGTTTATTCTAGAATATAGCTTCAGAACAAAGGTTAATTGACATATCACAATTTGTCAATTTATCAAGTAAGAAATTCTAGCTTAGGTAAGTCACACACTTGCGAAGTATATTACTCGTCTCTCCCCTCCTAGTTCTAGACTCAGATATTCGCCAGCGAGCATATCCCTAAGCTTTGATACCAAATGTAACCCCCCCCAAAATAGGTCCAATCCACACAACCTATTCTGAGTCGCCAAGAAATACACTCAATGCAATTTTCAAATACAAACTTCATTATTACAATTGTCGTGCAAAATACGACAACACATATGATGTGAGTTTTAATACAAATATATACCAACTGTGACTCTCGTCCCTTTACCTGGATAACACATCACATTGATACCTTACAATGGTACCTTACATAAAGGTATAGTCAATAACTGTTTTAGAAATTAAAATATTTGGAAAATGCTTAAGGAAACCTTCGTACATTGGAGGCCATGCATCTAAGTTATAATAGATATCATATGACTCGAGAATTATCCTTGGTTGACCCAATAGACCCCAAAGAAAATGAGAAGATTACAATCATGTTCTTTTCAATGGCGAGTCTTTTCTTGCAATATAAATATCTCCATTGTCTTCAATTGAGAATTATATTTCAACCAAAATCCAAGATTATATAGGTAGTGCTCATAGATATAATCAGCAAGTGGATGTGCACAACCCTGTCTTATGATAACACAAAGTCGTAAGTCATTAGACATCTTGTATGATAGTGGAAAAACACCCTTCCAAAGTTGGGTTCACCTCACCCTATTCGGTTCACCAAAATCAACGGTTAAATGACGTATAAAATATGACACTCTTATCTAAAATCCTCAATAAAATTAATTTCAAACTGTTTTAGGGAAAACCTCAACAGCTATAGGCCACCGTTTTATTCCCCTGTTACCCCCGCTCGACCCAGCTACATTCTTATTACCTGAAAGGAATTATGAAGCAAAAGGGTGAGGATAAATAGCCCAGTAAAGAATATCATGACTAAAGATAATTAAATAACCAATAGCCTTCGTCAGTAATAAATTAGAGATTTAGAACATATAGTAGATGATAAAACTTTTCAACCATAGTTGCAACGGAACGAGCAATCCATTAGAAGAGTCAAATAGACCATAAAGTCTATTATCTTCTCCATGTTAAAAAGTCCACCAATAATGTTTTAACACTGTAACATCAATCAACAGTTCATGTCCACAATCATGTGAATAACTCATAATCATAATTGTAGTTCTAAATTCACGAAGATAATTTTCATCACTTGTCTTTACCTGAAACATCAAAGATCATGGTTATACCAAATCACAGTTCCTGCTCATAATCATACTAATAAATTCATCTTTGCACTACAACCAAAGATATTCATCAACAATTCATCTTTGCACTACATACCAAAGATATTCAACAACAAGTCATCTTTGCACTACGGGCCAAAGATATTCAACAACAGGTCATCTTTGCACTACAGGTCAAAGATATTAATATCTCAAAGAAATGCATAATCATTTCAGAATTTATATAAACAATAATTATAACTATGTTGATCAATTCACCTTTGCACTTCAGCTAAAGATATTCAATTGTAAATTCAATGGTCATGATCATACCAGTCAACAATTCAACTTTGCACTACTGGCCAAAGACAACCCATAGTCACGATCATACCAATAATCTACCCACCTTTACACTCAAGTGAAAGAGAAATTTCATCACCAGGATTATAAAAATGTTATATATGATAATAAATATAATATGATCAAAACATGGATTTATCTCTGTGACATCAATCAATATAAATCTTGAATCAAATATTCATCTTTGCACTACGCCCAAAGAAATTCATTCAGATCACCAGGTTGGTCATGTTCATCTCAACACCGTCCCATCTTCAGACACTACGGCCAAAAATATTCATCAGGTACTCATCCATCTTTGCACTACGAGCCAAAGATATTCGGTTATATCACCCTTTAGAACTGAGGATGATGAAAAATATTTTAAAAAAATGAATCCAGTGAGATAAAAGAACAAAAATTAGGGATTCGTACTTTAGATAATCTAAGTTCAAAAATACTCTGTAATAAACCATAGTGGAGTAAAGTTCAATAATGAAGATCAAAATATGGATACAATCAAAGATAATAACCATAATAGGCATCTTGGACAAATAAGAGAAAATTTATTTTTTTGTGAATAGTGTCGTATTCGTGAATAGTGTCGTATATATGAATAGTGTCGTATACGTGAATAGTAACCCCGACACAAAAAGGTAGAAATTTCACAAGAAAAAGCATACTTCGTGAATACTACTCGTGAATAGTGCTGTATTCGTGAATAGTGACGTATACGTGAATAGTGCCCTATACGTGAATAGTAACCTCGACATGAAAAGCTAGAAATTTCACAATAAAATTCATACAAATATTTCGACATAATGATATTGAACGAAATAACATCATTTACGAAGAAAATAACATCCCTTACCATCCCTTACCTCAAAAGAACAGTACTTCTTGCTGAAATATCAGGTATAAGGCTAAAGGAAAGTTGCACTAAATAACAACTCTTTAAGTATCTAAATACTCACAAAATACGCTCGATAATATAGAGAGAGAAAGCTTATGATTCTGGTGTGATTTTCAATTCTAACTAAACACCCTATTTATAGGAAAATGCTAGAACGCCAAAATAGACTAACATGCTACCTGATGGCTTTAGCTGCTACTATTCACGCCCACCACTTTTGAAATAAAATTTTAGCACATTTCTCACCAACACAAAGTGGGGCCCACCCATTCTAGAAAATTTCCAAAATATTTCAAATTTAAACAATAATCAACAATTTCAATAATTCATAATAAATAGCCTTTTTATCAGAAAAATATGAATTCTATGTCTTTTTCATAGAAAATTTAATTCTCTACAACTCTGTAGAAGAAATTTTTTCCACATTCCAAATAGAAAATACCCGAAATCCACATACGGACGATTTTTACTACCTCCATTCCGACAAAATACTGATAAAACACCTCATCATTAATTCTTTCATTTATATCCACATAAAAATAAATATTTTCTTATCATATAAATTAATAATTAATTATTCACAAATAATATTACAGAATCACAATTATGACAACCAGGTCATTCTTGGGAAAAAGGGGGCTTTCCGATAAGGATTTCTCCTTATTGACGCCCAATTAGGTGACCAAACCTCTTTTCTAGACAAAACTTCCTTAGACATTGCTAATAATATTATCTAATAATATTATTCAAATAATATGATTTATTGATCTGATAATGAAAAATACTGAGCAGTGATAATTATTGAATCAACAATAATATAAAATATCAACGTGACAATTATTGAATCAATAATATTAAATATTGAACAGTAATTACTGTAATAATTATTGAGTAGTGCCTTCTTATGTAAAAATCAATAATTCAAAAATATTGTGCAATACTGCAATTATTACGGTCAAGCAACCACGCCAGACATCATAAACCAATCGAGTATTCCTGCGAGTTAATTGCAATAACTACGCCGTTATTTTTAGAAAACTCATTCTTGTCGTTTTATTCATCCGAAAATTATTCTGTTATGGGGCCCATAAATGGCTGAGCCGTCGTACGAATAATCCCCGATAACAAGAATATTCCACGACCAAACGAATATTCCCCAACAACAATGAATATTTTATAACCACTTCCTTATTTTGCAAAATTTGCACATTTCACCCATAACTTTAAACTTTTATCAATTTAACTATTTACTAAAAAGAAAAATTGAACTTTTATTTCATAAAATTCGGGGTCTTACAATCTCCCCTCCTTATGAAATTTCATCCCCAAAATTTACGTACCTGGTATTTCGAAGAGTTGAGAATACCTTGCTTTCAGATTCCATCTTCCTTGTCATCATGATTTCTCCATTGCTTATTCTAGAATACAGCTTTAAAACAAAGGTTAATTGACATATCACAATTTGTCAATTTATCAAATAAGAAATTTCAGCTTAGGTAAGTCACATACTAGCGAAGTATATTACTCGTCTCTCCCCTCCTAGTTCTAGACTAAGATATTCGCCAATGACCATATCCCTAAGCTCTGATACCAAATGTAACTCCCCCAAAATAGATCCAATCCACACAACCTATTCTGAGTCACCACGAAATACACTCAATGCAATTTTCAAATACAAACTTCATTATTACAATTGTCGTGCAAAATACGCCAACACATATGATGTTAGTTTTAATACAAATATATACCAACTGTGACTCTCATCCCTTTACCTGGATAACACATCACATTGATACCTTACAATGGTACCTTACATAAAGGTACAGTCAATAACTGTTTTAGAAATTAAAATATTTAGAAAATGCTTAAGGAAACCTTTGTACATGTGAGGCCATGCATCTAAGTTATAATAGATATCATATGACTAGAGAATTATCCTTGGTTGACCCAATAGACCCCAAAGAAAATGAGAAGATTACTATCATGTCTTTCTAATGGCGAGTCTTTGCTTGCCATATAAATATCTCCATTGTCTTTAATTGAGAATTATATTTCAACCAAACTCCAAGATTATATAGGTAGTGCTCATAGATATAATCAGCAACTGGATGTGCACAACCCTGTCTTATGATAACACGAAGTCGTAGGTCATTATACATCTTGTATGATAGTGGCAAAACACCCTTCCAAAGTTGGGTTCACCTTACCCTATTCGGTTCACCAAAATCAACAGTTAAATGACGTATAAAATACGACACACTTATCTAAAATTCTCAAAAAAATTAGTTCCATACTGTTTTAGGGAAAACCTCAACAGCTATAGACCACCGTTCTATTGCCTTGTTACCCCCGCTCGACCCAGCTACATTCTTATTACCTAAAAGGAATTGTGAAGCAAAAGGGTGAGGATAAATAGCCCAGTAAAGAATATCATGACTAAAGATAATTAAATTACCAATAGCCTTCGTCAAGAATAAATCGTAGATTTAGAACATATGTTAGATGATAAAACTTTTCAACCATAGTTGCATCTTTAACGAAGCAATCCATTAGAAGAGTCAAATAGACCATAAAGTCTATTATCTTCTCCATGTTAAAAAGTCCACCAATAATGTTTTAACCCTGTAACATCAATCAATAGTTCCTGTCCACAATCATGTGAATAACTCATAATCATAATTGTAGTTCTAAATTCACGAAGATAATTTTCATCACTTGTCTTTACCTGAAACATTAAAGATCATGGTTATACCAAATCACAGTTCCTGCTCATAATAATCATACTAATAAATTCATCTTTGCACTACAACTAAAGATATTCAACAATAGGTCTTCTTTTCACTACAGGTCAAAGATATTAATATCTCAAAGAAAAACATAATCATTTCAGAATTTATATAAAGAATAATTATAACTATGTTGATCAATTCACCTTTGCACTTAAGCTAAAGATATTCAATTATAAATTCAATGGTCATGATCATACCTGTCAACAATTCAACTTTGCACTACTAGCCAAAGACAACCCATAGTCACGATCATACCAATAATCTACCCACCTTTACACTCAAGTGAAAGAGAAATTTCATCACCAGGATTATAAAAATGTTATATATGATAATAAAAATAATATGATCAAAACTTGGATTTATCTCTGTGACATCAATCAATATACATCTTGAATCAAATATTCATCTTTGCACTACGGGCCAAAGAAATTCATTCGTATCACCAGTTGGTCATGTTCATCTCAACACCTGTCCATCTTTGCACTATGGGCCAAAAATATTCATCAGGTACTCATCCATCTTTGCACTACGAGCCAAAGATATTCGGTTATATCACCCTTTAGAACTGAGGATGATGAAAAATATCTTAAAAAAACGAATCCAGTGAGATAAAAGAAGAAAAATTAGGGATTCGTACTTTAGATAATCCAAGTTCAAAAATACTCCGTAATAAACCATAGTGGAGTAATGTTCAATAATGAAGATCAAAACATGGATACAATCAAAGATAATAACCATAATAGACATCTTGGACAAATAAGAGAAAATTTTATTTTTCTGTGAATAATGTCGTATTCGTGAATAGTATCGTATATGTGAATAGTGTCGTATACGTGAATTGTAACCCCGACACAAAAAGGTAGAAATTTCACAAGAAAAAGAATACTTCATGAATAGTACTCGTGAATAGTACCGTATTCGTGAATAGTGACGTATACGTCAATAGTACCGTATACGTGAATATTAACCTCGACATGAAAAGGTAGAAATTTCACAATAAAATTCATACAAATATTTCGGCATAATGATATTGAACGAAATAACATCATTTACAAAGAAAATAACATCCCTTACCATCCCTTACCTCAAAAGAACAGTACTTCTTGCTGAAATATCAAGTATAAGGCTGAAGGAAACTTGCACTAAATAACAACTCTCAAAGTATCTAAATACTCACAAAATACGCTCGATAATATAGAAAGAGAGAAAGCTTATGATTCTGGTGTGATTTTCAATTCTAACTAAGCACCCTCTTTATAGGAAAATGCTAGAACGCCAAAGCAAACTAACCTGCTACCTGATGGCTTTACCTGCTACTATTCACTTTCACCACTTTTGAAATACAATTTCAACACATTTCTCACTAACCAAAAGTGGGGCCCACCCATTCTAGAAAATTTCCAAAATATTTTAAATTTAAACAATAATCAGCAACTTTAATAATTCATAATAAATAGTCATTTTATCAGAAAAATACGAATTCTATGTCCTTTCTATAGGAAATTTAATTCTCTACAACTTTGTAGAAGAAAGTTTTTCCAAATTCCAAACAGAAAATGCTCGAAATCCACATACAGACTATTTTTAATACCTCTATTCCGAAAAAATACTAATAAAACACCTCAGCATTATTTTCTTCATTTATATCCAAATAAAAATAAATATTTTCTTATCATATAAATCAAAAATTAATTATTCACAAATAATATTACAGAATCACAATTATGAGAACCAGGTCGTTCTCAGAAAAGAGGGGTCTTTTCGATAAAGATTTCTCCTTACTGGCGCGCAATTAGGTGACCAAACCGCTTTCCTAGACAGAACTTCCTTAGACATTGCCGATAATGTTATCTAATAATATTATTCAAATAATATGAATTATCGATCTGATAATGGAAAATACTGAGAAGTGACAATTATTGAATCAACAATAATATAAAATATCAACGTAGTAATTATTGAATCAATAAAATAAAATATTGAACAGTAATTACTGTAACAATTATTGAGTAGTGCCTTCTTACGTAAGAATCAATATTTCAAAATATCGTGTAATCATCGTGTGCTATCAGGCAATTGTTGGTCTGATAACCGATCACTAAACACGCCAAGCAAGTATACGCAGCCTAACAAGTAATACTGATGATAAGGAGTGTATGCACTCCACGAGGAACTATGACTAATATTTACCAAATACCGACTATATATCGCTAAAGTCTTATTCGAACAGCAGTAAATGGAAGTGTGATTAATCTAGTTAACTAATTAACGAAGCAAGTAAACAGATAACGAATGATAATCTAAGGAAATACAAGCTAAGGTCACAACTTCACCCCTACACATGCATTCTTTCGAACACCTGGCGTGTTATGTTTCATCAAACTAACTACCCTTCTCTCTTCAATCTTAATGGTCACGACAATTTGTCGACCAAGAACACGCAGGTGCCTATGCACCTCTGTCAAGGTATGCACAAACATATCCTCTCCAGATCCGCCCAAAAGGGAATAGAACAGAAAGGAACGTCCAAGCTAGATGCAATCCTACATATGTCTATGCGAATCAATCGTAACAAGGATTTAAGCATAGGTTCTCAATTAGGTCGCACGTGGCGCATAGAGATATGTCTATTCTACGCACAACTTATGCAGTCAAAATCCACATTCACATGTCAATAAATTTAGGTGTAAATCTACAATTCTTTTGTCGATATCATGTAGATTACCAAAATCATCACTAATGTCTTAGCAAGAATCATTAAGCACAAATATATCAATCCAAATCATATGGTGCCAACCAAAGAGATAAAGACAGTCAATTCAAATAACAAAGGGATCTATTATAACCTTAGAGCCAATAATCAGTTCATATTTAATAAACCAAATACAAGTAGCAAATAAGACGACATTTCTGGATTACAATAATAGAGTAATTAAATGGATAAGAAGGAACTCTGTCAAGGCCCTCCAGTCACCAAGCAATCCGCTCCTTTCAAGCTCTCCAATCCGTGTCGCTCGTTTCTCTTGTGCTCCAAAGAAATACAGACTTCTCCCTAAATCTACCTAAACTATATTTACAGACATCAACTAAGAACTATAGAGAGAAAATACAAAAGAAAATCTAATCTAAGCTAAAACTACTTGATTCTATGTTATAGGATGTCTGATGATGAGATATGTAAAGCTGCTGCTGTTATATATGTTTTCCTTCCTTCGCTAGGTCAAACCAAGGCATTCACTGTCTGGGCACCGGAGGTGGTAGTGCCGCCAACCAAGTCAGTAGTCAAGTTAGCGTTCTTGCGCATATTAAAATCAGGGACACGGAGCTCGCGCTACAAATATGGAAAGCAAAAGAAAAGGAGAGAGGTATGCAGTACCGCGGCCGATGTCATCAAGGGGGGAGGTGGCATGGCCATGGCCACGCTTTTTAAAGTCGACTTTGGCATGCAAGACTTACGCTTATGCCAGAATTGTCCGTTTTTTCCTTTAAAGCTGGAAATCACTGTGAAGCTCTGTAATGCAATGATTAAGCACAATAACACTATATTTATATAAAACTACATAAAAACTATGAATTCAGGCAATTATTTAAGTTATAAAGTATCCGATTCGTGGGTATAAATCCCACTCATCAGCAACCGCGCGTATTACTATATTTTAACCACCGGGTATTCCAACAGTGTTAACGGTAACAACTACGCCTTTATTTTTAGAAAACTCATTCTTGTCGTTTTCTTCATTCGATAGTTATTCTGTTATGGGGCCCACAAATGGCTGCGCCGTCGTACGAATATTCCCCGACAACAAGAATATTCCACAACCAAACGAATATTCTCCGACAACAATGAATATTTTATAACCACTTGCTTATTTTGCAAAATTTGCACATTTCACCCATAACTTTAAACTTTTATCAATTTAACTATTTACTAAATAGAAAAATTGAATACTTTTATTTCATTAAATTCGCGGTCTTACACTTTACATATACTAGTTTGTATAATCATTCGTTATATACGCTATACTATCTTTCATATATACTAGTACGATAATTCGTATCATACTCGTATTCATTGCTTCGTATAATACTTGCCTATTATACGATCATCATTTATTCAATCTTTATTTTCCTTAACATTCTCAAACTTAGTACGAAGGCGAAAAACTGCGTTTGTCATAACTGAATTATTATTATATAATCCATCCTCCCTTATTATTCTATCATTACGCATTTCTCGGAAGTTCAAAAATAATTCCCGAGCAGAAATGGATGGATAGTATATTTTTGAAAATTTCTCGGAAAGCTTTTATTTTCATCTTGGAAATTCAAACACTTTAATTCTACCACGTAGCCAGGATTGTAATACCCGGGAAAAATAAAAATAAAATATAATAATAAATATGGTATAATAAAAATTTATTTTATTTAAATCATATTAATTGGACTTTGTCATTTAGTTGGGTCAAACTAGTTAATTAATTTATTGGGCTAATAATATAAATTAAACTTGTAGAATTTGGGCTTTTAAAATTTATTTGGGTTTAATTTATGTGGGTAATATTAAGTTCTATATAATTAGGAGAAGTAGTTAAATAAAACATAATTAGACTCTCATACGCTTAATACGTGACTGAGGGAAAGAGAAGCTAGAAGCAAGTCGGCTGTGGATTTTTTTTACAATCACTGGCATCAGACGAAAGAAAAAGAAGGGGAAAATTGACTAAGGTAAAATCTTTCATAAATATTATATGTATATAGCAAACTGTAGCTAACAAAGGAGTAAAAATCCCAATGAATGAAATCATATAATTCATTATTGATGATCCGTAGACTTGATTGATTATTTATATACATATATATTATTATTATTATATGCAGATTATTTGATTGAGATTTGAGAATTTGCTGCATGCTTAGATTTTTTTTATTTTTTTATTATTATTATATACGGATTATATATATGTATACCCAATTTATTGAAGCAACGACATAATTTTGTTATTATATATATATATATATATATATATATATATATCATGTCTATATCATGTTTGGTTACCTGCAGCTCTGCTACAGGCGTTGAGTGCATTATATATATATTATATTTTAATAGGTATTTAGCTATTAAATTTATAAATCAGAATTGGTAAATAAAATTTAAATTATGTATATAAATTTAAATTAATTAATTTTGTCGATATAGTTGTTAAGTTTTTAATAATAAATTTAATATTATTATGTTATTAATGATTGGATTGTAATAAAATTTTATTAAATTATTAAGGTGGAACAGAGAGAGTCTAAACGAGTTTGTTTTTAATATACTTTGGGTATTGCATTATCGATTTCAGGTACGGATTCCGTACTCTTTCAGCGAGACTCATTTGTTTTTAATTTGTTCGTTCCGTTATTCGTTTCAAAAGTTAGCATTGCCTCTCATAATTATTTCTTGTCAATTTATTTTGATAGCTTGTTTTGGCGTTTATATTAGAACTCCTATTTGTACTCTTTTGACTAGTGTATCGTGACTATAAATTTATTTTGATATTGTAGAAAGATGTACATGTTAGTATATTTTGGAGACTTTGTGTTGATAATTGCGTTTGAGTTTAACATGTACATGTTAGAACCCCTTTGCGTTGATATTGTGTCACATGTGTTGTGACACTGTATCTTTGTTAGAATACCGTAGGGTATACCTGAGCTATAACCACCACCGTGGGGGTACCACAGCATGTCATCTTGGCACCGAGGCATGACACCTTCCGGCGGTGTGATCACCCACCTGCTGCCTCCGCTTTGTGCTCCGGTGGAGTTGGCCATTTGGTGTTTTGTTGTGGGAGGCGTATGGGTCGACCCTAGTTTTCTGCTCGCTACGCTCATGGATTGGTGATGTTTGTGCCAAATACACCTTCCCGATTTTGCACGATCTGGATTACAGCAGATTCGATGTGTGATCGCACATGTGGCATTATTTGACTTGCCTGTGGCAAGGTATATTTCGCTTTTGTTCGAGCTCGGTATAAAATAACACCCAGCCATTTGATTCAGCCTATTATTTCGTTGTGTTAGTTTTGTTCGTTTCGTTTTAGTTCGTTTCCTCTCTTTTCATTTAATTGAGTTAGTTATTTCGGTTCATTATTTGTATTCTATATCCGTACTGGGCATTTGGCCCATGCTGTGTTTTTCTTCTGGCTGGTAATCAAGGGAATCAAGGGCAAGTGTGATGAGAGCTCCATTCATTCCAATGATTTAGAAATATTCTGTTTAGACTTGATGTGTCAGTTTACTTGGAATTGTAATAATTATTTTGGATTGTGGTTTGAGACAGTTTGAGATTTATTATGGTCGACTTGTGGTATTTATCATATATTAAGACTACTATTTTGGGGCTTGGAGCCTTGCTATTAAATTCATCAGTTTTGATATGTTTTGAGTAACCTCTCTTTCTATTTCAGAAAGGGGGTGTTACAGAGTTGGTATCAAAGCTTAGGTTCTTTCTTGTAGAAAACCTATTTAGGTTTGACCTGTGAGTTATGGGTAGACTTCTGTGTTAGGTTTCTGTTTCGTTTGATTTTCTATTCAGCTATTATATTAGTCATATTTGAATTTATCCCTAATCTGCTTTGTTTATATTCGTTATCTCTTTCTTAGATGGCTTGTAGATCCGCCAGAGTTGTTGGGAGGCGAGGTAACAATAGGGGAAGAGGTGAGGGTTTGCCCAATGAGTAACCTAATGATCAGATGAATGCTCAATTGGCTACCTTGGTGAATCAGGCAGTGAATCAGGCTTTACCTCAGTTGGTGGCACAGGTTGTACAGGCAATGCAGCAGCAGCCGCCACCAGAAATTCCTGAGCAGGAGAACCCGGGAAATAATGGTTAGCAAGCAAATATTAAGGAAGGGAATACAGATGGTCTCGAGCAACAAGTGGTTCCGATGTATATATGGTTGGAGATGTTTCAAAAGCAGAAACCACATGCATTCAGTTCAGCTCCTACTCCAATTGATGCAAAAAATTGGATTGCTCACCTAGAGAAGATCTTTGATGTGCTGGGGTGCTCAGATAATCAGAAAGTGTTGCTAGCTGCTTACAAACTGGAAGGGGATGCACAGAAGTGGTGGAAAGCGATGAAAACAACAAAGGGTGATGGTTATGTTGAAACACTTAGCTGGGCAGAGTTTTGTGAGGTTTTTTATCAGCGGTACTTCCTAGCTGCTGATAAAGAGGCCTATGTTAGAGAGTATATGTCGATTCGGCAGAAAGATGATGAGTCCATCACGGACTTTATGACGAGGTTTACTAGGTCAAGCGTGCTTTGCAGAACCTCAACAGGACCCAATGTAACAAAAGAGAGAAATTTAAGTGGAGGATTCATTATAGGTATCGACAACATCTCATTAACAACAAGTTTGCAGATGTATCGGCTGTGGCTAATGCAACCAAAAATATTGAGATGGAGTGACAGGACTTTCGGTCTTCTAAACCGGATGTGAGTCGAAAGAGGGACAAAGATGACCAGCAGGGTCAAACTTCAGTTAAACATAGGAGAAATCAGGGTGGTTAGTTGAATAGGAATCGCGGTGGCCAACGAAGCGATGGCGTGGTCGAGAATCAAACAGGTTATCGCAGATGCCTCGTGAGGCGGTAATCGTCACCGCAGCTACCTTGGAATGGTCAGAATCGTCAGTAGTGGAAGAATCGCCGCCAGGGCGTAATCGTGGTCGTTATCCCGGACCACCGGTGGTGGGGTAACCCAAATCTTATTCTGATAGCTCCTTGTGCTACTTGTGGGGCTATTCATCCGGGGAGGTAGTGCCACAGACTCACAGGTGCATATTTCTTGTGTGGACAGATGGGTCATATTTCTAGGGATTGTACCGGTCCACGTGGTAATGGTGGAGGTGGTGATAATGGTGGCAATGGAGGTCAGCGTTAGGGTGGTCGAGTGTTTGCCTTGACATATAATCAGGCGGCAGGTGCACCAGGTATTGTTTCTAGCACTCTTTTAGTTGGCAATCGCGAGGCTTCTATTTTGTTTGATACGGGTTCTACTCATTCCGTTATTGCTCAGTCTTTTGTTCGGCACCTGGGTGTGCCATCTCAGTCTTTAGATTCTATTATGTCTATTGCTACCCCGATGGGGACTTCAGTTATTATTTCTGATTTGTATCGAGGGTGTTCGATCAGTTTTGGGGATAAAATTCGCAGGGCTAATATTCTTCCGATGAGTATGCACGATTTCGATGTCATTCTTGGAATGGACTGGTTGGATAAGCACCAGGCCACTATCGATTGTCAAGCGAAGAAGGTTATATTTGGAGATGTGAAGTCTCTAGAATTCGTGTTTCAGGGTTCAAAGCCGAGTAGAGTGGTGAAGTTAATTTCAGCTTTGAAGGCTGAAAAGTTGGTTGCAAAGGGTTGTGAGGGGTATTTGGATTTGTGAAAGATACCTCTAAGGGTGAGTCTCGTATTGAAGATGTTCCAATTGTTCGTGATTTTTCTGATGTGTTTCCTGAGGAGTTGTCAGGGTTGCCACCGCAGCGGGAAGTAGAGTTTTCTATTGAGCTTGTTCCTGGTGCGGAGCCTATCTCTAAAGCGCCGTATCGGATGGCACCATTGGAGTTGCAGGAGTTGAAAGAGCAGTTGCAGGAACTGTTAGATCGTGGTGTGATTCGTCTGAGTGTTTCGCCGTGGGGTGCTCCGGTCTTGTTTGTAAAGAAGAAATATGGGTCTATGAGGCTGTGTATAGACTACAGAGAGTTGAACAAGATCACCATCAGGAATCGATATCCATTACCGAGGATTGATGACTTGTTTGACCAACTTCAAGGGGCAAAGTATTTTTCAAAGATAGACTTGAGGTCGGGCTATCATCAGTTGAGGGTAAGGGATGAGGATATCCCTAAGACAGCATTTCGCACTCGATATGGGCATTACGAGTTTCTGGTGATGCCATTCGGGTTGACTAACGCTCCGGCGGTGTTTATGGATTTGATGAACCGAGTGTTCAGGGAGTACTTGGACCAATTTGTCATTGTCTTTATTGATGACATTTTGGTTTACTCCAAGTATAAGGAAGAGCATGAGGAGCATCTTCGCACAGTGTTAGGAATTTTGCAGAAAGAGAAGTTGTATGCTAAATTCTCTAAATGCGAGTTTTGGTTGGAGCAGGTGGCATTTTTTGGGTCACGTTGTTTCTGCTGAGGGCATTAAGGTGGATCATGCGAAGGTTGAGGCTATCACTAAATGGCCGAGACCTATTACAGTGACAGAGATTAGGAATTTCTTGAGTTTGGCAGGGTATTATAGGTGGTTTGTGGAAGGGTTTTCCTTGCTTGCCTTACCATTAACCCAGTTGATGAGAAAGGGCGTGAAGTTTGTGTGGAATGAGGAGCATGAGAATTGTTTCGAGGAATTGAAGAAACGACTTGTGACAGCTGTTGACACTCAAAATTTTCTCAGACTCATCATTACTAACATCATAGGAGGATGATTCGCCTTTTAAGAGGAACCCCGAAGACAATCCAAATCCATACCGGATACTACCGGAAGTTCAAAGATCAAACCCCCTGATCGCAATGCGAGTAACCAAATCCAACCTCGGAGATAACCCTGAGGCCTACAGATATAATACCGGAACTCACACCGGAGAAGAATGATTAATCTCGGAGATAACCCCAAGGTATC
Source organism: Panax quinquefolius (assembly GCA_020205615.1). Classification (NCBI taxonomy): domain Eukaryota; kingdom Viridiplantae; phylum Streptophyta; class Magnoliopsida; order Apiales; family Araliaceae; genus Panax; species Panax quinquefolius. Next base: position 99,723,365 of record CM035171.1, on the reverse strand, counting down.
CAAATCTCATCCCAACCATGGAATAGCCACCAACCTTGGTGATAACCCCAAGGAATGCAATTTTGGAGATAACCCCGAAAATGCTTGTTTCAAATGCGACCACCTTCAATCTCAAGCGCTAACAATGAGATATACTCGCACCAACCCTAAGAATAACATCGGAAGACAGCACACCTCAAAGATGACAAATGAGGACCTTCAACAATTGCAGCAGCAGCCCAATCTCAAATAAGTCTCGAGCAACGCCTCTTTATCAACCCAATCCAAATGATAACACCCCGTGAGAGGGTAACATCGTCATCTCGTCAAACATGATGCCACATCACGTCTCTACGCAACGATGTCCCACAAGGCTAACCAATCCCGAGTGACTATTGTGCGGGGTAACGGATGAAAGTTGAAGCTTAAAGACCGGAGGGCATCGTCCCCATCTTCAATGACTTCAGACAAACTCTAATCCAATGCCATCGTACAAACTCGACAACCACAGGTCCAAAATAGGTCCTCAGATACCTCAAACGGATGCCCAGATTGTACTTCCGAAAGTTCGAGTGGACATTACAAAGGCTCGAGTGCACGATTTTGAGACGACTGGCTCGAAAAACCCGGCCAACCCGGTTGCCTCTGCACACATGGCTCACCAAGTAGTACACCTCTACTACTAATATGCCTATAAATAGAAGGCTTGAGTGCTGATTTTGGAGAGAAAAAGATGGGGAAACCCTCACACAATTCTGCTCCCAGACTCGCCCATACAATGGTATTTTCACCTTTTAAACACCCTGTGAGCTCATATATAGCCTCTTTGTACCCACAAAAGCCAAGAGCTTACCCACCCTAAAGATATAGAAGGCTTTTTTCAATCATCACCGTAAGCCTTCTCACACACTTTAGTAGTCGTTTCTCTTCATCTTCGCACACACCCTTCTACACGCTGAGAGTCGTGTTTGCTTGCTTTTGCCCTTGACTTCTATCCGTGGTTTCATTTCACAAAGATATATATATATATATATATATATATATATATATATATATATTAACTAACATTATCGAAGTTATCCTCGATTGAGCCTGCACTTTGGCCCCGAGCGCTTTTTTTACTTAATATATATATATATATATATTACAATTATATATATTAATAAATCGTGTGTAACTTTGTTCGATGAGCCTGCACTTACATGCAAATGCGTTTATCGCTTATATATATATATATATATATATATATATATATATATATATATATATATATATATAACTGTGGACTCATTCATGAGCCTCGGGTTTTATATCCTTGCATTTACTCGCTTTTATATATATATATATATATATATATATATATATATATTTATATTTATATTTATATATATGAACTGTGGTCGAACTCTTTTCGATGAGCCCGGATTTTACATCCGCTTTCGCTTTATATATATATATATATATATATATATATATATATATATATATATATATATATATATATATATTCTTGTCCCTTTGGAGTTTCCTTCGTGGCGGTTGATCGATTTATTATACGCCTTTATTTATGTTTCGTCCCCTTTGGAGTCTCCTCCGTATATTGATAGCTTTAATGCCTTTATTTACATTTCGATCCCCATGGAGGTGCTTCGTGGTTGGTGATCCTGCTCTATATATATATTTACATACTTTTATATATATATATACCGCTTCGCTTTCATACAAATTATGTATTTTGTGCGCCTAAGAATCATGTGATCACAGATTCAACCTATCGATCTAGATTCGGTTCCGTGATGGACATTTTTAAATCGTAAGCGCCTTTGTAAATTATTCTCATGGTCTCGAATTTCCTCGATGGTTTCCATACCCACGAGGAAGTCGACATTATTTTGTACATTATTTTCATACGGATGCCTCGCATTCGTAAAATAAAATCAATCAAGCCAACACTTAATAAAATGGGAGTGTAAAAGGTCTCAATTACTATTGAGCATCGTGGTTTGAAAAACCTTTTATAAAACATCATTGCCATATCTTGCTAAAAATTGAATTTTTACATAAATTTAAACCTCAGTATATATAGTTCGAACGAGGCCTCGCACTACTTCTAAATAACAAAGACATCACCCACACACACACACACACATTCGGATAATAGTTTCGAAAAGAGGCGGTCACCATGGTAACACGGATGTCTGGGGTGCCTAACACCTTCCCCGCATAACCAAGTCCCCTGACCCTAATGAATCTCGGTTTCACCGAATTCGCTTAGCAAAGGTCACATCATCGGGTCAATGTGCAAACCTTTTCTTGTTGTGTTGGTACAATCATTTAAAAACCAATCGGCGACTCTTAATACCCCATCGTCGACATTATACACATGTTGACCTTTTTCACTTGTTTTTTCAAACAAATCTCACCTAAAATGAGAACACCAAAGAACAAGTAACGGAAAGAGACACCTAAAAATACCGACGTCGACATGTGGCGACTCTGCTGGGGACTCCAGTAAGAGGACTTAAGTCGCTATTACAATCTTTGCAAAAACTGTTATCTGCTTGTGTGTGGATGTTGCATTTACATTTTTAATGAATGTGTACGAATGCATTTCCTTATTTGCACTTAGTGCTTCGCACCATAATCTTGCTATGGATGCTAGTGCTTCGCACTATATAATCGCTAGGATATTAGTGCTTCGCACTATATCTCTGCCAGGATATTAGTGCTTCAGACATGTCATCATTTTCATGCGGTGAGACGCGATGTATGTGAATGTATGTTGTGTGGTCCCTCCACCAGAGGCTATCTCGCTTGTTTGATTACTTAACTTGTGAGAAGACTAATTCTCCGAGGCTCGTGAAAGGCACCACCCAAATTCGCTTCCAGCTTGAAAGACCGGATTAACTTCCCGCCAAGTAGATTGCGATGATTTGGGAACCTTCATGCCAAAAAGCCATGAGAGTAACCTAAGATAGGTCACCGATAAACCCAAAACGAGGAAAGTCTCTTCATGCTCTCATTTCAATTACTTGTAAACACAATTACTTGTAATTTCATTCCATATATATCTCCATGTAATGAGAAATATGAAGAAGTGTGTACACATATATTTTAATTAATATGCTACAAAATAATGACATCCATTTTACAGGATAAAATTCCTAAAATAGACACATCACATAAAGATGTTATTTTAAACATTCCCCAAGACTAAAATATGCCAGTCTTTCGCAGGAATCAATCGGACCTACTACCCGCTCAAAATCCAAAAGGCAACAGCCCTACAAATAATCATGTCATCATCCCACCAGATCGAACTTAATCCAGCCGCAAAGAATTCGACGATTAAGCAAACAAATTACGATTTGGTCGTTTCTACTCAAAGAATTACACCACCACACAGTGGTCGAAAATACCAGACATATCAATCCTCCACACAAGGAGGAATCCAGATCATTACCATATACTTTGAACCACAGCTGATACGACCAACAAAAATCTTGATGTCTGCCCATCCCACCGGAGATCCGCATAATCGGTGACATCAAAAGAAAGTCCTTCAAATGGAAGAGACCCTTCACATATCAAAGGAATTGGAACACACGGAGTGTTTCATATGTTAATCTATGTATTTTTCCCGTGTTCATTACCCGTAAAAATTTAAAACTCCCGACTTTGAAAAATATGACGGGTTAGGAGATCCTTACACACATTTAAAAGTGTTTATTGGAGAACTTGGATCCTATGCAGAGGATGAAAAACTCAGAATGCAATTATTCCAAAAGAGTCTAACTGGAGAAGCCCGTTCGTGGTACACAAGATTAGACAACTCCAAAATCCATAGTTGGGAAGAGCTAGCACATGCCTTCCTCACTCAATATAGTTTTCAAACTCAGATGGCTCCTGATCGGTATCAAATTACCAAGATCAAGAAACAGTCTAACGAGTCTTTCAGAGAGTATGCTCAGAGGTGGAAACGTCTGGCTTCCCAAGTTAGTCCTGCCATGTCAAAATCAGAAATGGTCATGACTTTCATAGATATACAAGAAGCTCCCTTCTATAAGAGAGTTTTAGCCAAGATCGCAAAACCATTTTCCTAAAATGGTCAAACATGGGGAGATGGCCGAGATGGGATTGAAGTCGAAAGATTCAAGACCTAGTCTGCACTCAAAGTCGCTACGATCACATCCAATATGGAAATTATGGGAACAACTTCCCTTGAGGGTCCATAAAAAGAAAGAAGAAGATGTTTCCCTAATACTACAGGGGCAAAAAGTCAATCAAAACATGCCTATTCAAAGGAGAAACTACACTCCTTTCCAAAGACAAATCAGAAAACCCTCCAATACCAAAAGGTGGAGAAGTCAAACGCCCTCGAGTGTTTACACCCTTAGGGGATACCCTCGAGAACATCTTAAATCTTCTGACAACACAGAAGAAAATCACACATCTTCTTCCACCAGCCAGCCCTAATGGACGAGGTTTCAATGCTGCTAGGAAATGTGCTTATCATGTTGGGGCACCTGGACATGATACTCAGGATTGTTGGGCCTTGAAACACAAGATCCAGGACCTGATAGACAACGGGGAGATCATAGTCACCAAACCCGATCAGCCTCATGTTCAAGACAACCCTCTTCCTCAACACAAAGAAGAAGAGGTCAACATAATTAATTAGAGTAGTGGATAGAGTTCCAACTTCAGCTATAATTCTTCCCAGACCATCAAAGATGGTGATGACAGATGGGATTATGCTAAGTTCCAGTTCACAATGGAACGAAAGATGAAAGCTCTCGCAAAACAAATTGAATAATCATGCTAACTCGGTGACTTATCAAAGATCAAGTGACTCGTCCAATTAATCACCAAGAGCATGCCGCCTCCTACCTCTTGTCATGAATATTCCCTCGCTCACTTTCGTAAAATGAAATGTCGGAAGACAAAGTGACGAAGAGAGAGCAAATGCCAAAGCCCGCCGGATTTCGCCAACAAAAGGAATTCACCTATTTGGGCCAACCTATGGAGGAAATCCTTCATATGCTAATCAATGAAGGAAGGATCAGCCTCCTTCTACCTCCAATCAACCCCCCTCGCTCAGATGGTATACAACTCGATGGAGTGTGTCAATATCACTCCTAGCCTCATGGTCACAAAGACAAAAAGAATGCCGGGCACTCCGCCACCTTATTCAAAATCTAATCGACAAGTGGTGTCCTCGCTTTAGCGTAGACGATGATAATCGTATGTTACGAGCAAGTGAGGATTCGGGTCCTACCAAGTGGAAGAGTGTGGTAGCAGTCATATCCACTAAAACTGATGGGATTAATATCTTACTCACAACGCCAACAATTCAACTCAAGGGAGGAAACAATCCTTTGAAAGTGGCCGCTCTCGAGCCCATCAATTTGCCGTGCAGAGCACAATATCCTATTGTTAGCTTGCACACAGTTCCATGGAATTATGGAGAAGGTGAAGGATCCACCTCACATACAATCGCTATGTTGTCAAGGAAAATCCATCAGATCTTCCTCAACGGGTGATGAAACCTACCACCAAATTAAAGGGAAAAATACCCATGGAGAAGATTGAAAAATTCCTCCGCATACCGTGGGTCATAACGGTTACTACGGTGGTTTTAAGCTCGAAAGAAGCTCCACAACAAATATCAATTTTGACTTGGTCCTAACCTTCGAGAATCACCGGGAAGGTCTTGTGGAAGGTTTTAAAAGAAGCCTATCTCCGACATCGCGGATACGGAAAAGTTTCAACATCCGGTGGATCACATTTTCAACAATAATGTGATATCCTTCATCGATGATGACATACCGCCAAGGGGAACTGGCCATTGCAAGTCACGCACATTCAAGGGTCTTGTCCTCCTGATATACGGTAGTAGGATAGTCTTAATAGATGGAGTCTTCTCTCTCAATATCTCGCCCATACGCTACTTTGGTGAAGATGAACATCAATCTCAACCGAATTCGAGTAGCCATACTATCATCAAAGCTTTTGATGGAGCCCGTCAGAATTTCTATTGAGTAATTGAGCCGCTAATCGAAATTGGTCCTCACACATTCTCAAGCGATCTTTCCATGTGCTCAAGATAGATTCAGGATACAACCTCACTTTCTTGGGACGACCATGGATTCACACGGTCAAGGCCCCTCCATCCATTCTTCACCAACAATTGAAATACATTATCAACAATAGCTCGGTCACAATCAACACCGAACCGAGATTCCTCAAAGACGAGACATGCCATTCATCAATGCTAATGCCGATGTGGAACCAATCAGTTTCATGCTTTGAAATAAGCAACACCCAATACCATGCTATTGAGCACCAACGCCAACCCAAGATTTCGACGAAGTAATGCTTCACCACTCAAGAAATGATGTCGTTGGGTCATAAGCCGGGACAAGGGTTGGGTAAAGATTGCCAGGGCATCAAGTACCCAATTCGCTTAACCAGACAAACCGGAACAACTGGGCTAGGCTATTCAGCCAGTTCTAGTCATAGGAATCCTCATAAACATCAGCAGATTCCTTCAGCTTCAACCATGTGGCGTTTATCTTCTCCTTCAAACTCTGAGTCCGCACAACCTCCCGTAAAGGTGCCAGCCAATGTAATGGCTATGCTATGTCCCAAGCCTGCATCGGAAAAGGAAAAGAAATCTTTGTTCCAAATCCCGCAGCGGGAAGAAAAGGAACAAAGAATCAAGCAAGACGTCATACGGATGATGTCCAGAGATACGATCAACATTCATGATGAACATACCAACAGATACACCCTGCACGATGATTGCCTGCACGAATGGCCATCATTCGGGATGAGGAGGAAGATGACAATCCTCCATCATCGAGGTCCACCCGGACTTTACCTCACCAATTGGAACAACATTCCTCAGATTGGTCGTCAGTAAAAGCGCGTAAACTCTTTCTCGCCTCAGTAGATATAATAACCGCTACTTTTCTCATGCATAAAGATTAGCGCTTTATTTTGCCAAGATATGCTAACACCGTATATGATCAACGATTTCATATATACTAAGTGAAAGCATATTTTGTTTCGTGACTCAATTTAGATGTGCATGTATTTGCCGACACGGTGCCTCTTCTCCACAAGGATCAGTACCTTTAATGTAGAGATGAATTCAAATTTGATGGATATACAGATGACATTGAGGTGCCTCCAGAAATTCAAGAATGGGTCAAAGACAAACCCAAACCCAACCTTGATCAAACCACTTCTTTCAATCTCTAACCTTAGAAAGCCCTAAGTTAATCCAGATTAGTTTAGACCTTACCCCAAACCAACTAATGACATGGTTACGCTATTAACCCAATTCCAGGATGTGTTTGCCTGGTCTCATGAAGACATGGTGGGTTTGTCCACTGACATTGTTCTTCATCGCCTTCCCATTAAAGAGGAATTTAAGCCAGTCAGGCAGAAACTCAGGCGATTAAAACCTGAATGGAGTTTAAAAGTGAAAGAAGAAATTATAAAACAATTTCAAGCTGGCATCATCATGGTGTCTAAATATCCTGAGTGGATATCCAACATCGTGCCCGTACCTAAACCTGGAGGGAAGGTGCCAGTTTGTGTGGATTACCGAGACTTGAACAAAGCTTGCTTAAAAGACAACTTTCCCGTGCCATTTATCCACATTCTCATTGACAATACTGCGCAATACGACATGTACTTCTTTGCTGATTGCTTTACGGGGTACCATCAGATTATGGTTGCTGAGGAAGATCGTGAGAAGACTGTTTTCATCACGCCTTGGGGAACTTTTTACTATAGACGGTTGTCATTCGACCTTATCAATGCTGGAGCCACCTATCAATGAGTTATGATGGCTCTTTTCCATGACTTAATGCATAAAGAGATAAAGATCTACGTGGATGACATCATTGTCAAGTCCCGGAAGGAGGATGACCATATAGACCATCTCAGAAAGTTGTTAAACAGGTTGCGTAAGTACAACTTGAAGTTGAATCCCGCTAAGTGCGTCTTTGGTGTTAAATCAGGAAAGTTGCTAGGATTTCTAGTCAATCACAAAGGGATTGAGCTGGATCCTGCAAAAATCCAAGCCATCACTGAAATGCCCATTCCTCTGACACAGAAGGAAATACGGGGATTTTTGGGGAGAATCAACCTCATCAGCAGGTTTATCTCCCAACTTACTTAAGAACTCGTGAGCCAATCTTCAAGCTATTAAGGAAGAACTCCTCCATGAAATGGAATGATGAGTGTCAAAAGGCCTTCCTTACAATCAAGAAACAAATTAGTCGAAGCTCCCTGCCTTGGTACCACCTGTGGATGATGTTCCCCTGCTTATGTACTGTCCATAAATGACAATGCCATGGGATGTATCTCGGGACAGAAAAAAACGATAGAGGCCAAGAACGAAGCTATCTATTACCTCAAAGAAAAAGGTTCAAAGAAGAAGTGAACACAAGTACACTCGATCGAAAAGACGTGGTGTGCTTTAGCATGGGCCTCCATGAGGTTACAGCATTACCTCCATGGTCACACAACCCATCTCATATCCCGCATAGATCCTCTCAAGTACGTGTTCAACAAACCTATGTTAAATTGCTGGCTGTCCAGATGGCAGTTGATTCTAAAATAATTTGACATTGTATATGTGACTCAAAAGTCCATCAAAGGTTAAGGAATCGCGGATCAACTGGCCGCCGCACCTTCAGGGGATTTTAAACCCTTGGAAAAATATTTCCCCGATGAAGGAGTAATGATAATGCAGCGACACCATCAGTACGATACGCGCCAATCATGGAAGATGTATTTTGATGGAGCTATTAATATGGAAGGTTCTGGAGCTGGAGTAGTTCTAGTATCTGATAGGGGGAGCAGTATCCCGTTACCGTTAAATTATAGTTTGTCAGCACCAATAATACGGCTGAGTATGAAGGCTGTCTCATGGGGCTAAAACTTGCCCGTTCAATGGGCATTAGGCGATTAACTGTCTTTGGAGATTCGGAGTTGGTAATCAAATAATCCACCGTAATCTATCAAACCAAGGAACTACATTTGCTGCCTTACCATCGATAGGTTTTGAAGATGGCTTTGGAGTTCGAAGAAATCTCCTTTCTACACATTCCTCGTAATAGGAATTCCTTCACGGACGCATTACCAACTTTGGCCTCCTTGATTCGCATATCAGACAAGGAACATTTGTCGAGCGTCACAATTTCCCTGCATAAGGCCCCAGCCTATGGGAATTACGTTAGAGAAGTATCGGATGAGCTACCTCCCATCCAACATCCTTAGTATCAGCATATCAAGGAATATCTACGAGATGGATCTACACTCGCTGATGCGAGCCCGACTGAGAAAAGGTGGATCCATAGACTTGCTATGAAATTCTACCTGAGTGGAGATGCGCTCTACAAAAGAGATGCAGGAATAGGTCTCCTTGTAAAACCCCAACTTTTTGAATAAAGATGAATTTTCTATAAATATTATTTTTGAATATTATGGAGTGAAATTGATATAATAGTTGTGGGTAATATTTATAAATTTTGCAAAGTACGCAAGTTGTTATATAATATTCGATTGGTCTGGAATATTCGTTTTAGCAGGGAATATTCGCATAACGGACACAATCATTGGTGGACCTCACAATGTAATTATTGTTTGATTGAAAAACGACAAAAATACTTTATAAAAATAACGATGTAAGTTTTACTGTTAACTCGTTGAAACACCCTTGTTAAAAGTACAAAGAATACGCCAGAGTCGCATAAAGAAGACACACGGTATTGATTATCGATGCTTACGTGAGAAGTCACCGCTTTTTGTTCAATTATTGCTATAGTGATTGTTGTAAATTTTGCTTATTTTATGGACCCATATTTACCCATTTTCAAAATAATCTAGAAAGTTATTTTATATAATAAAGGTGGGGCCCAAGAGTGGGACCCATGTGTCAGAAAAGTCTTGGGTGAAATATTATGTTTGTCACCAAGTTGATGAAGGAAAAGTTAGTGGGAGTATTATGTATATATAATATATATGTTTTATATTATATATATATATATTTATATATATATATATATATATATATTTTATATTATATATATATATACGATTATAATGAATGAAGTAAGTGGGGGGGAAAATTCACTAAAATCCCCATGAATGAATAGTATTAGCATATGTTTTATATATATAATATAATATATATAATATATATTATATTTTATTTAAAAGATTTTGCTTTAATTATGGACCGTCCGATTAAAGTAAATCAATCCGGACCGTTCATGAGTTAGTTACTATACAATCCATTTTTCTATAAATAGAAGCTCATTCCTTCATTATTTTCTTACGAATTCACTGAAGCTTTAGAGAAAGAAATTATAGAGAAACTATAGAAAAGTATTTTTGCTACTTTCCTACTCTTATATTCAGCTTTTTTACTAGTAAGGGATATTATTTCTTTCAGATTCATCATGAGAGAACTTCATTATTCTATTCTTTATTATTCTCACTGAATAACTAGTATACGCGACTACCCTATACTTGGTGACATTCTTCTATGATTCCGCCTTTATTATTTTCTCTGTTGAATATCCTTCGTATGCTTACGCCACCTCCGGTTCCATCTTTATTATTATTCTCGCTGAATATCCTCGTCTGCAAGCGTTTTACGCCGACCTCGTTCCATCTTTTTTATTATTATTCTGTTGAACATCCTCGTCACGTCGCTTTTTACGCCGCACTCCAGTTCCGCCTTTTATTATTATTCTGCTGAACATCCTCGCTCTGCAGCGCTTTTACGCCGACCGGTTCCGCTTTTTTATTATTCTGTTGAACATCCTGTCTGCATGTAATTTCACCCTGACCGTTCCGCTATTTATTATTCTCGCTGAATAACTCGTCTATGCGCGGCACCGCATGCATGGTGATTTCTTTTGTTATTCCATTCTTTATTATACTCAAATTGGTTAAAACTTTGACTTCTATACTCCATGAAATTAGTGGAATATCCTCGATATTTGCGCTTCATCCAAAGATCTTTTCATGAAAATATTCTTCTCGAGCATTCTTGAATTTTACTCTACAAAGCAAGATCATGTCGACAATTTGGACGTTATTAGTTCCCTTGATAAATTAATTCTTGAACTTGTTTTATTGAATTCTTATATCATTGTCATCATCCTCATGTTTATATGTTGTTGAAAGTCATCTCGTGGCCTCAGAGTGCATGATGGACTTGGTATGATTACGACACTCGTGATTATTCGCAATAATCATGACCGTAATGTTAGAAATGATGTGGTAAAAGTCCTCATTGGCCCGTAGTGCATCGATGGACACTTGTTGGCATGATCATGACCATTAATGAATACACAAATATTCTCGGCCCGTAGTGCATGGATAATTGTGGTCGCGATACTAAAGAATATCCTCGTCAGAGCGCAAGGTGATTCGATGATGTGGATTATTTATTGTCGAGTCCCAAATGATAAAAGTGATGAAAACCTTTTAAATCATAAAAGATAGTAGATTTTATTCTCTACTGACTTTTTTAATGGATTGTTTGTTCCACCGCAGCTTAAACTTGATGTTTGTTATATTTTATCAATTTAACATCATGTTGAAGGCTAACGATAATTTATTCTCGCATTATCTTAGTCATAATATTTCTTACTCGGGCTAGTTGAGCTCACCTTTTTCTTTCATTGTTTCTCTTCGTGAAATGAGAACATAGCAGGGACTAGTCGGGAACTGAGTGATGGTCCGAGGATAAGATTAGTAGTCCTCACTATTCTTGTGAAATAGTGTGTTAATAATTGTAATGAGGACTCCTTTTGAGTTTGTAGAAATCTCTAGTAGACAATAATTGTATTCAAACTCACAGCTTATGTTTTGTCGTATTGTACACGACAAATTTGTATTAGTAAGTTGTATTTGAATTTTGTACCATGTATCCGACGACCCAAGATGGGTGATGTATACCTAATTTTGGGGGCGCCACAACAGTATCAAAGCTAGGATATGATCCTCGCTAAGATGTGAGACTAGAACTAGAGGGAGAGACGGGAATTCTTTTCGCTAGTATGACCTACCTAAGTTTATTTGGTATTTAATTGGTCAATCGAGTATAGAGATATTATGTTATATGTCAATTAACCTTTGTTTTGTGGCAAGATTCAAAAATGACATCCGAGAATGTTGAGAATAGCAATGGAGCACAAGAGACCGCTGAGTCTCCACATATCAATAATCGATAATGTGCATCGTGAAGGCGACAATCCTCATGCAAACAACAACACCGACCAAATGATGAATGATGGATTGTTCGTGAGGTTTTATGCAATTCATGCAACAAAGAAAGCAGAGCGGCCTCGCCCAAAATGTAGGTGGAAACACCGAAACTCTCTGACGGTCACCGCTAAACAATTCAAGGAGCCGGGACCACCGAGTTTAAGGAGAGCCAAAACCACTTATGGCGAAGCATGGATAAAGCAGATCACCAAGATATTTGATGTCTCGGGATGCTCCGAGGAGCAAAAGGTTCCTTTCACGCCTTTTATGTTGCGCGAGAGGCAGACATCGGTGGGAATCCAGAAACGTACTCAACCCGCCGCACTCAAGATGTCTTGGGAGAAGTTCCAAGAGTCGTTCAACGACAAATACTTTCCCGAAAGTATTCGCACATGAAGGAGGTGGAGTTTATCAAATTAGAGCAAAACAATACGACCGTGTCGCAATACGAGGCAAAATTTGCGAGTTATCCCGCTTTCATCCCACTTGGTGGATAATGAAGAGAGAATGGCGCTAATGTTTTTAAGAGGTTTGAAGTCGAGATACGCCAACATCTTATTTCTCATAAACCGTGTTTGTATTCGATGTTGTAAATAGGGCTCAGCTGGTGGAGCGCGCGATAACGAGTCAACGCAACTAAAAGAGAGCAAAAATGACAAAAATGATAATACCAAAGGAGAGCAACATCGGCTTGCTGTGACAACAAGCGGAGGGAATCAATAGCCGTAAATGGTAACCACTTCTATGGGTAATCGTACCAAAACAATAAGAATGGACATTTCAAGAAGAGGAGATTCAACAATGATGGAAAGACGCCAAGACCAAAGACCAAGTTGTTAAGGAAGGAGAAAGACCACCTATCATATGCTTCAAATGCGAGGGGAGGACACATCACCAAATTGCGCTGATGCCATCCAAAGCATGTTATAATTGTGGAAGAGAAGGTCACTTAGCCCGATTTTTGTCGCTTCACCAAAGACAAATTCAGCTAGGATGGAGGCACCAAAGGTCATCCCGTAAAAAGTCAAAGCCTAGAAGTGTAAGGGAGAGCGCTTTGTTGTGACCTCCCAAAAAAGTAAGGAACCCGAATGAGGTCATCACGGTAAGCTTATCATAAACTCTAAATAAGTCTATACTTTATTTGATACCGGCTTCACCCATTCTTTTATTTCTCCTACTTGCGCCAACGATTAAATTTGACCGAGAAATTAGACTTTGACTTATCTCAGTGGAAACTCCGCTGGGAGAAACCTTCATTACATCCACTCGCTTATAAGTCTTGTTTGGTTCAAATCGGTACCCACACATTACCTCGTCGATCTTATTTCATTAAAAATACTTGATTTGATGTAATTCTAGGGATTGATCGGTTAACTACTCATCATGCAAAAATTGATTGTTTTCGTAAGGTCATTAGCTTTCATATTCCTAATCAACCTATTATGCGAATTCAAGCAACCAAACCATTAAAATCAATCACCGTCATCTCAAGCCATAAAGCTATTCGCTTATTGAAAAACTGGATGTCAAGCTTTCTTAGCTCATGTCACAGATCTAAACAAAATACGCCGCTTTTGAATAATATTTCTATTGTTAATGAATTTCCCGACGATTCCCAAAGAACTTCCCGCCTACCCCGTAGCGTGAAATTGAATTTTGTATCGACTTGAACCCGTAGACAAAACCCATTTCCAAAGCCCCATATCGAATGGCTCCTATTGAACTTCGTGAGTTAAAGACCCAACCGCAGGAATTGTTAGACATCGGCTTTATTCGCCCCTAGTACTTCTCCTCGGGGTGCTCCTGCTCTATTCGTGAAGAAGAAAGATGGGAGTATGCGACTTTGTATTGATTATCGGGAGTCAATCATGTCACCATCAAAAATAGGTACCCATTGCCACGTATTGATGACCTGTTTGACCACCAGCAAGGAGCCAAATTCTTTTCAAAGATCGATCTTCGCTCCGGATATCACCAATTGAAGATTAGAACCGATGACATTCCAAAGACTACGCTTTCGTAACTCCCAGACGGCATTATGAATTCCTAGTCATGTCCTTTGATCGACTAATGCTCCCGCCGCCTTCATGGATATGATGAACCGAGTATTCAAGGAATATTTGATCACTTTGTGGTCGCTTTTATCACGACATCCTCATATATTTCCAAAACCCGTGAAGATCATGAGCAACACTTGAGGTCGATACTCCAAAAGCTTCGTGAATATAAGCTTTATGCCAAGTCAAGAAATGCGAAGTTCGCTTGAGGAAGTAGCATTCCTCGGGCACGTGGTATCAAGTCATGGAATATCTCACCGACCCAAAGAAAGATCAAGCTATTCAAAGTCGGGAGCAACCTAAATCGCTGATCAAGTACGTAGCTTTCTCGCTTAGCCGGGTTATTATCTGAGATTCGTAGAAGGGTTTTCTAATCGCTACTCCACTAACTCAAATTGACTCAAAAAGATACAAAGTTCGGTTGAGCGAGGAATGTGAGAAGAGTTTTCAAGAACTCAAGAGGAGACTCATTTCAAAGACTGCTCGACAATACCATCCGGTTCGAGGATTTGTCATCTACAAAGGATGCTTCGCAAAGGGTTAGATGTGTTCTCATGCAACATGGGAAAGTCATAGCCTATGCCTCACGACAAACTCAAAGAATATGAGAGGAATTATCCTACTCATGATCTAGAGTCAAGCAAATGTTGTCTTCGCACTAAAGATTTGGAGGCATTACTCAGATGGGGAGAAAGTGGAGATCTTTACGATCATAAAAGCCTCAAATATTTCTTCACTCAAAAGGAACTCAACACGCGACAACGACGCTGGGCTTGAACTATTGAAAGATTATGATCATACTATCCAATACCATCCTCGAAAAAAGCGAACGTGGTAGCCGACGATCGAGTGTAAGATCATACGCGGCACGAAAAGTAAATATTGTCAACGCAAAGGCCCATTTTGTATGACTTGCAAAGGATGGAGATAGAGATAAAGACTCAGGACCCACGTGATGATGGCAAATATACGAGTAGAACCGACTTTTAATTGATAAAATTAAAGTCGCTTTCAAGCTTATGATCCGAGCCGATGCGTGATGAGGAAGAAAGTACTAGAAGGTGCGATGCCGAAGCAAGAATCGATGAAGAAGGAATACTTCGAGTCAACTCCATACTTTGTGGTTCCTAACGACCCTAATTTAAAGTATAAAATCATGATGGAGGCGCACAACACACCGCTTTGCAAATCCATCTCGGAGTACCAAAATGTATCATGATCTTCGATATACATTTTGGTGGGGCAATATGAAGAGAGAGATAGCTGCTTATCTCAAGGTGTCTAACGTGTCAACGAAGTCAAGGCGAGCATCAAGTACCAAAAGGTCCATTAGAACCACTTGAAATTCCGTAATGGAAGTGGAGCACATTACCATGGATTTCAAGCATCGGTCTTCCCAAAGTTTCTCAAGGCATAGATGCGATTTGGGTCATTGTTGATAGATCGACCAAGTCCGCCTCATTTCTTACCGATACGAAAACTTATACACTTGAACGCCTTGCTCAGATGTACATAAACGAGGTTGTAAGATTGCATGGTATGCCAAGATCCATAGTTTCGATCGAGACCCAAGATTCACTTCACGATTTTGGGTTAGTTTGCAAAAAGCTATGGGCACAGATTTACGATTTAGCTCTAAGATATCATCCTCGTATTTTGACGGACAATGGAGAGGACTATTCAAACTCTCAAGATCTATTAAGACTCGTGGTCCTTGATTTCAAGGGAAGTTGGGACAAGTTCTTACCATCGGTGGAGTTTTCCTACAACAACAGCTTATCAAGCAAGTATCGCATGGCTCCATTCAAGCGCCAGATGGAAGAAAGTGTCGCTTCCAAAGATGCCGGGATGAGGTGGGTGAAGCAACGATGTTGGGACCGGAGTTGGTACGTATGACTACGAAAAAGATTCAAACGATCCGAAGACGATAAAAACCTCACAAGATCGACAAAAGAGTTATGCCGATCTTCATCGAAAGGACGTGGAATTCGATATAGAGATCATGTGTTGTTACGTGTCGCCCACCATGGAAAGGAGTTACGAGATTTGGAAAGAGAGGAAAGCTCAATCCTCGATTCATCTACCCATTTTTAATCCTCGATCGAGTAGGAACTGTGGCCTATAGACTCGCTTTTACCGCCAAGTATGTCTCGTGTTCATAACGCTTTTCACATATCCATGTTACGTAAATATGTGGAAGACCCGAACCACATTATCGAAGTTGGAACCGATTTAAATAAATGGAAGATTTGACGATGAAGAGGTTCCTGCTCAAATCTTGGATAAGAAGGAACATATTCTACGCACCAAGGTTATACCTCAAGTCAAAGTTTTGTGGAGAAACCACGATGTCGAGGAAATGACTCGGGAGTTAGAATCAAATGAAATCAAGGTATCCTTACCTCTTCGACATACCAGTACGCACTTCTAATTTCGAGGGCTGAAATTTCATAAGAAGGGAGATTGTAAACCCCAACTTTTGAATAAAGATGAATTTTCTATAAATATTATTTTTGAATATTATGGAGTGAAATTGATATAATAGTATAGTGGGTAATATTTATAAATTTTGCAAAGTACGCAAGTTGTTATATAATATTCGATTGGCCTGGGAATATTCGCTTTTAGCAGGAATATTCGATAACGGCACAATCATCAGTGGACCCTACAAATGTAATTATCATTTGATCGAGAAAACGACAAAAAAATACTTTATGAAAATAACTATGGAAGTTTTACCATTAACTGCGTGAAACACCCTTGTTAAAAGTACAAGAATACGCCAGTAGTCGCATAAGAGAAGACACCAGATTGATTATCGATGCTTACGTGAGAAGTCACCAGCTTGTTCAATTATTATATATAGTGATTGTTGTAAATTTTGCTTATTTTATGGACCCCTATTTACCCATTTTTCAAAATAATCTAGAAAAAAGTTATTTTATATAATAAAGGTGGGGCCCACGAGTGGGACCCATGTGTATGGGCAAAGTCTGGGTGAAATGTTATGTTTGTTTACGTACAATGTGTCGATGAAGGAAAAGTTAGTGGGAGTATTATGTATATATATATATATATATTTTATATATATATATATATATATATATATATATATTATATATATATATATATATATATATATATATATATATATATATATATATATATAATGAATGAATTAGAGTTAGGGGAAATTCACTAAAAATGCAATCCTTGAATGAATAAAAGATATATGTTTTATATATATATATAATATATATATATATATATTATATTTTATTTAAAAGATTTTGCTTTTAATTATGGACCGTCCGATTAAAGTAAATCAATCCTAACCGCTCATGAGTTAGTTACTATACAATCCATTTTTCTATAAATAAAGCTCATTCCTTCATTATTTTCTTACGAATTCAATCAAACTTTAGAGAGAAGAAATTATAGAGAAAACTATAGAAAAGTATTCTGCTACTTCCTCTACTCTTATATTCAGCTTTTTTTACTTAGTATTATTTGGGTATTTATTATTTTTTCAGATTCATGAAGAGAACTTCATTATTCCATTCTTTATTATTCTCATTGAATAACTAGATACGCTGACTACCCTATACTTGGTGACATTCTTCTATTATTCCGCTTTTATTATTTCTCGTTGAATATCCTCGTCATGCGCTTTTACGCCTTTACCTCGGTTCCATCTTTTTATTATTATTCGTTGAATATCCTCGTCATAAGGCTTTTACGCCGGACCTATTCGGGTTCCGCTTTTATTATTATTCTCGTTGGAACATCCTCGTTCATGCGCTTTTACGCCGGACCGGGTTCCGCTTTTTATTATTCTCGTTGAACATCCTCGCTGCTTTTACACCGGACCGGTTCCGCTTTTATTTTCTTTTGAACATCCTCACCGAATTTCACCGACCGTTCCGCTATTTATTATTCTCGCTGAATAACTCGCGCCTATGCGCGGCACCGCATGCATGGTGATTTCTTTTGTTATTCCATTCTTGATTATACTCAAATTGGTTAAAACTTTGACTTCTATACTCCATGAAATTAGTGGAATATCCTCGATATTTGCGCTTTCATCCAAAGATCTTTTCATGAAAATATTCTTCCGAGCATTCTTGAATTTTACTCTACAAAGCAAAGATCATGTCGATAATTTGGACGTTATTAGTTCCTCGGATAAATTAATTTTGAACTTGTTTTATCAATTCTTATATCATTGTCATCATCCTCATGTTTATATTTTTTGAAAGTCATCTCGTGGCCTCAGAGTGCATGATGGACTTGGTATGATTACGACCAGTGGGATTATTCGTAATCACGACCGTAATGTTACAAATGATGTGGTAAAAGTCCTCATTGCCCCGTAGTGCATCGATGGACACTTGTTGGCATGATCATGACCATTAATGAATACACAAATATTCTTGGCCCGTAGTGCATGGATAATTGTGGTCGTGATACTAAAGAATATCCTCGTCAGAAAAGTGTAGGGGATTCGATGATGTGGATTATTTATTGTCGAGTCCCAAATGATAAAAGTGATGAAAAACCTTTAAATCATAAAAGATAGTAGATTTTATTCTCTACTTGACTCTTTTAATGGATTGTTTGTTCCATTGCGCTTAAACTTGATGTTGTTATATTTTATCGCTTTAACATCTGTTGAGGCTAACGATAATTTATTCTCGCATTATCTTAGTCATAATATTTCATCGGGCTAGTTGAGCTCACCCTTTCTTTTCATTGTTCTCTTCAGAAATGAGAACATAGCCGGGACTAGTCTGGGAACCAGAGTGATGGTCCGTAGGATAGATTAGTAGTCCTCACTATTCTGTGAAATAGTGTGTTAATAATTGTAATGAGGACTCCTTTTGAGTTTGTAGAATCTCTAGTAGACAATAATTGTATTCAAACTCACAGTTATGTTTTGTCGTATTGTACACGATAGTTGTATTAGTAAGTTATATTTGAATTTTGTACCATGTATCTGACACCCAAGATGGGTGATGTATACCTAATTTTGGGGGCGTCACACTCCTCAGATGTTTTGACAATGATCAAGCCCAAAGGCTTATGGATGAAATCCATGGCGGAGTCTGTGGCCCCTACATGAGTGGCTCCCTCCTTGTCAAGAAAATCCTCAGGATGGGACATTATTGGCTATCTCTTAAAGCTGATTGCAACGACCACGTCAAAAGATGCTATCGGTGCCAGATTCATGGGAATGCTATCACGCCCCTCCACGGGAACTCCACAATATGAGTTCACCTTGGCCCTTCTCAATGTGGGGAATGGACGTTATCGGGCCCATTGAGCCTAAAGCCAGTAATGGTCATCGATTTATCTTCATCATGATCGACTACTTTACCAAGTGGATGGAAGCATCCTCCTTCCCCAGGGTTACTAAAGAAGTCATCATTGCTTTCATCAGAAATAATGTCGTTTGTCGATACGGACAACCAGAGGTGATTGTGTCAGACAATGCCAAGAACCTCAACAACAAAATGATGGAGGAATTATGCAGTAAATTCCACATCAAATATCTCAACTCTGTCATCTATAGTCCGAAGATGAAAGGTGCTGTTGAAGCAGCTAACAAAAACATCAAGAAGATTATGCAAAAGATGTCCGCCAACCACAAAGATTGGCCCGACCTATTGCCTCTCGACTCATAGCCTACTAGTAACCTCGATGCGCATTTCCACCGGGCAACCCCTACACGATTAACCTATGGGATGGAAGCAGTGCTCCCCATAGAAGTTGAGATGGAATCTCTTAAAGTGTTGATCGACGTTCAGCTGGATGAAGACCAATGGGTACAAGACAGGTATCACCAATTGTCTCTAATAGACGAAAGGCGAACCGCAGCTATCTTCCATGGTCAGTTATATCAGCAAAGGATCGCTAGATCCTACAACAATAAAGTCCGGCTACGGCAGTTTAAACAACATGACTTAGTTTTGAAGAAGATTCTTGACAACCAAGATCAGGCTAAAGGAAAATTCACTCCTAACTGGGAAGGCCCAATTATTGTCAAGGAAGTATTGACAGGAGGCGCTCTCAGATTGCAAGAAATGGACGGCGATGAATTTCTACAACTCATCAACTCAGACACCGTGAAACGGTATTATGTCTGAAGTAACCAGTAAACACCCTGGTGCATAATCATCAGGTCACCAGTCATTCCGGTTCTTTAACCCTTTACCACATACAACCTTTCTACACTTTGCTCCTCAAGGAAACGTACTCTTCAAGCCAGTAGCCTGGCTTTCTCCTTTGCACTCATACAACTTAGGTCATCCCACCGCGGATTAAACCTCTTGCGTTTGCAGTTTGGCTACCCATGCCTGGGATCAAACTTCTCATACCTGCAGTTTATCCTCAACCAGGGATTAAACTTTCGCCTCCCCGTACTCTAACCTGCACATGGGATTACGCTTTTCTTCTCCCCGGAGGGCGAACTTACGCCGACCGATCTCCTCTTCATATAGAGTACGAGGCAACCATTTCATACCCCATGTCCACAATGGCCCTCTTATCCTAAAAACAACCAAAAATTCCTACACCATGTCGCCATATATACAAATGTTGAACCTCTTACACCAGTGTTCAAACTACGCAGACTGATCTCCTCTTCATAAGAGTACGTACGTAGTACCATTCATGGTGCGGTCTCACCCCTTACCAAAACACAAACCCTTGTCAACTGGAACTGGGATCATCCTTCAATACACTACATTTCATTTGGCTTCGCACCAAAGGATGGAATTACCTAAACTCCTCCCAAATAGGAGATTCTACGACCATCTAAGTCACCATTACATACCTTGAAGAGCAACACCAATCCATAAGAGATGGAATTAACTAGGCTTCTCCTAAATAGAAGTATCATGGCACCATCCGTGGAAAGCGCGGTCAATCTCAGAGAGGAAAGCCACACTCCTCTACACATTTCCATTCGTAAACAAGTCCCAAGACACAAAAAATATGTAGGATACACAAAGATCGATGATCCATTCTCGAACTATCCAGACAACTCAATGTCCATCCACCCAGAGGAATTCGTAATACATCAAGATCACAAGCCCAAGCAAAGAAGCAAAATATCAAGCAAATAGCAAGGCATATCTAAAAGGGAAGTGATCCAAAATATATTTCTCTCATATATATAATGTCAAGGTTGATATATATACAATGTAAATCGTATATGATAAAATGGCTGCTTAGTCTGTAAGGCAGGTAAATACAAGCTCATCTACAAGTCGTAGTATATGCGAGCTAACAAGCCCAACATGGCGCCCCTCTCTCGTAAGATTTGGAGGCGGTAAGTCGTGGTCTCCTCATACGAGAATATCCACACGACCCAAAAGATCTCAGCAGCCATCTCGCATGGTGACCATATGATCATCAATATATGTGCTCATCTCTCGCAATCATGCCAAAGGTAAGGGACCTCACTACAAAGATTATCTGTGATTTACATCATCACGCGTATATAGCAATATCCCGGCCAACTATCATCGCATCTCCGGGCGATATAGCCTCATCCCGCTTCAACTACAAATGAGATCTCTCGCGATCTAATGCCTCGCCTCTCTCCAATAGAGCGTCCTCACATCAAGAGCGAATGACATCATAGATCGAATCTGGTCTCTCTCAAAGGTCATCAGATGAAGACTCTGCTCTAAGTACTGTGTCGAGTGCTGAATCACAACAGTACTGGTACTAAGAGAATCCGGAAGAAATGATGGCAACCCAGTAGCAGGCTCCTCCTCGATGTAGGTATCAATGCCCTCCATAGGCTCTACATCGTTTAACTCACTCTTCGGTACTGCAAATACTGCTGCAGCCGATAAAATCTCTGTCTCCATCCATGTGGAATACTCTGCCGAATAACCGGGATGACTAACAGAAAAAGCAGCTATCTCACGTTGATCCCAACGAGCATACACACGGGATCGGTCCTCTGCTGAGAGATATCGAGAAGTCAACGTCGACCTATCGCCCCTCAAAGGATGAAAATCTCGAACTAGTCGAATCATGACATCACGGCCCAATGGGTGATAAGTAGTCACACCCTCAAGCCACCAGAGGGAGGAAATTCATTCCTGAGCATAAGTAATGAAGTCAGTATGGTGAGCAAAGCCCCGAGCACAAAGAATATGCTAAATGGATCTCGATATCCGCCAAAAAATGCGCGACCAGATCGAGCATCCAGACACCCGATGGTCAGAAAGGAGTATGACATGGCCACATCATGGGAGAAGCAATACCCATATCGTCTAAGGGTACCAACCGGTCTCAAGTGTGACATAAACCACACGTACAACATGACCGAACTCCCTGTGAAAACTCCTATATGATACGTGCAACAAAAGGATGCTGACCGCAGGGTCTCTGCTACGATCATAGGTACAATGGTACGACCCTCTCTAAGAGCTCTCACAGCCATAATAACACCAATGTCTATCTCGTCCATGTATCGTGGCATATAGACATACGACAGTACGCACAGCAGCAGTACATCATCTCTGGCCAAACGCCAATGGTCCTCTGGTGCGGTGAAATCCCCGACATATCGTGAATAGCTATCCTTTGAGCCAAATCTGTCATACAAAAAATGCTGGGAGATCACATGGCTAGATGTCAGCTCATCCTGCACCGCTCTGCGACTCAATCCTGTGAGAGTCATGAATCATCTACTCATGTCTCCCAAAGCTAGATGCACGCAAGGTCTGTCTAAAGGCAGCATCGTCAAACGTGCATACTCCTCTAGAGTAGGAGTCAACTCATGGGTGCCAAAACGGAATACCTGCCTATCAGGCTGCCAATGCTCTAGCATCCCGTCTACAAATCCTACAGGAATCTGAAACATCAATAATATCATGGTATGCTGCAACAACTGATCTACGGTCACCCAATCTGGGGGTGACATGCTATCGTACCACGATCGCATAACTAATGCCACCACTGACGGTGGGGTATGATCTATACGGCTAACTGTTGAAGAGGACATCTGTGCGGGCCGTGTCATAAGACCATTCAGGGGTCAATGCCGAATATCTCTGGACATACATACATATGCATAACATGATACATGCATAACAGATAATGGATGGCAATATGATATAGGGAATGAAAAACGGTGCATACATTCCTAAGTATATCATCATATAATACATCACCAGATACAACCTACAAATACAATGGAAATGGAGCACAAACGCCTACTACTAACAGAGGCCTATCAAAAGATATAGCGAGAATGGGGAACAGCCACCCAATATCTAACAGAGGCCTATCAAAAGATATAACGAGAATATACATCAGAAGAAAACCAGGGTCTCGATGTCTACGTCCTCAATCCTGTCCACCTCATGTAACTCCTCCTGAGTCACTAGATCTCTATCAATAGGGATGTCAGGCCTATAAAGAGGAGGATCTGTAACGACAAAACCAAATGGGTTGTCAGAGGGGCCAGCGCCTAAGCTGGAAGGAACAAATGACTCCGCCTCTGCTGGATCTCTGCCCAAATGCCGAATAAATATGTGTGCTCGATCCAACCGCTTCAGTCAAGCTATCAACTGGATCATATGAAGTCGAGCTCGACATAAGATACCCAATCCGTCATCATCAAAGATCCTCGGAACCATATCCCCATGAATCGTGTGGCGCGCGGATCGGGCTCCAATAGTGCGAGGGGACCACCACCGCCGGAACGCGTCTCCCAGTACATGGACCCTCCGATAATGCAAAACCGCAACCCCAACAATGAGATATCGCGACGGTGATCGCGATATGGGCCAACGACGCTGGCAGAGGCAAGATCGAATACGATCTCCCCCAGATGCTCTTAATAGCACGCTCTCCTAAATAGAGCTCCTAGCCTCCATCAGTAAAGAGAGGAACTCTCCTGGTTGAGATCAAATACTCGACTCCGGTCGGATGTCCATCCTCAAAGCCGATGGTCAAATGCTCCCCTGAATAGGGAATCCATGTAATGGTACCCGCCACAACAACTCCAATGACATGCAGCGGCGGAGTGAATCCTCACCATGTGGGACCTCTGGCAAAATAGAATGGTGCCATCGTCGTCCTCGTGGATAGGTATCTAAACCTAACACACTCATAGGACGCAAACATGGGAGCCTCTCATAGGCCCAAAACTGCCAACACAATGGCAAAACATCTGCTATCAGTAAATACTCTTAACCTATGAATGGGAAAAGACAAGAGAAGTACTCACCAGCAGAAATGGGTAAAATCCTAGCCAAGCCTCGATCAAGCCCTTTGCCCCGGAGGAAATAGGCAAAGGTGTAGGAGCCCCAATCATACTCTTCTATACGGTCAACATCGCGTGTGGCGCTGACCAAAGCGAAAGATACCGTGGAAGAGTTATCTGCTATGAAGCATCCTTGAAGGATCATCAGGAACAATCGCCGCAGAATGTGATCCCTGATCTTGACATCATAAGGCATGGGCTCACTCAATAGCCCGCTCATAGCATCTACGCTCAAAGGACCTGAACGGACATTCCTGCCTTTGAGCGCCTCCGCCGGAACTCCTAATAAGGATCTTACGGCAGTAGGGGTAATATTCGCCATGCAAGGCACTGGCTCCCCTCCAAACTCCATACCTGTGATAAATCACCAATCCATGGGCATCATCACCACCTCAATCCAAATAGATGGAGTGATCGAAGTCCGATGAAACCATCGCTCGAGATAAAGCCCCGTGGTAACCCCTGTGGACATCGACGGGGAGGATGGAGAAGAATGCCCCGAATCCCCACTCATGCACTACCGCCTCAGAAGTTAGGATAAAGCGCTGCACATGGAGTGAATGCTAAACCAGCCTCCTCGAGGTCGTAAATCCGGAACTCGCATGAAATGCGGATCAACATCGTAACCCTTTAATACTCATCAATAGAAAAGAAGGAAGATCAAAGTCTAACGCCATACCTCGTTAGCATGCAAATACATCGATGGATGTTCTACCCAAATCACCCAAAGAACTCCGGGTTCACCACCGAATGCTTCTAAGCTCCTCGCGAGGGACGTGTGCAAAGGGGAGCGGATCCTCCATCGTAATATCCGCCTCATCCTTAACATCCCCAAACATCTACCGATAGACGATATCACGGCCTTCACCAACCGGCGAGGCTGTTTGACAGAACGAGGACGAGGCACTTCAGAAGCCCTCCGCCAGACGCCGTAAGCGGTCCTCATAAGAATCGCTTCGGGCGATCCAGATCCATAATATCTGGACAATAATTCTCCAAATCACCTCAGAAAGGAAAGCAGCCCGAACTCAGCAGATCTAAAGATGGCTCGCGGTTTTCTCTATGCGAAGCGAGTTGAAAATGACTTGTGAAGACCAGCCTGCAGGATTTATAATCCGCGCCAGGCCGCAGGTGCACCTACGGCTCCCCTATGGGGGTCCCACCCCTCCGGCTCGGTCCAGTTCGAGTTGAAACGGAGTTCTTACGGACTAGAAAGGTCAAATCGAGAAGAAAAATGCCACGCGATTGAGCAAAACTGCATACAATCCTGGTCTTCTCAGATGAGATTTTGAATTTGTCCAGCACTCATTGGTAGTCACCTAAATACAAGATATACCCAACCAATGATCCCAGTTGTCACAAGTCACGTACGGCAATACCTTATACAGGTCCGATGCCGCCGACTCCGGGTCGTTACCCTTCGTATACCTTATCGAAAAGATAGGCACACCTCAAAGATGACAAATAAGGACCTTCAACAATTGTAGCAGTCCAATCTCAGCGAAGTCTGAGCAACGTCTGTTTTATCAGACCAATCTGGCGATAACACCGGTGAGGGGTAACATCGTCATCTCATCAAACACGATGCCACATCACATCTCCACGCAACGATATCCCACAAGGCTAACCAATCCCGAGTGACTATTGTGCGGGGAAACGGATGAAAGTTGAAGCTTGAAAACCGGAGGGCATCGTCCCATCTTCAATGACTTCGTACAAACTCTAATCCCATGCCATCGTACAAACTCTCGATAACGGCGGTCCGAAATAGGTCCTGTATACCTCAAACGGATGCCCGGATTGCACTTCTAAAAGTTCAAGTGGACATTACAGTGCCTGAGTGCACGTACTTCGAGACGACCCGACCCAAAAAACCCGGGCCAACCCGGGTTTCCTCTGGTACACCTGCGGCTGAGCCGCAGGTACACCTGTGGCTAATATGCCTATAAATAGAGGGCTTGGGGTGCTGATTTTGGAGAGAAAAAGATGGGAAACCTGCGTAATTATTCCTCAGTGCTACTTACATACAGTGTATTTTCACCTTTTAAACACTTGTGAGCTCATATATAGCCTCTTTTGTACCCACAAAAGCCAGTGTTTACCCACTCTAAAGATATATAAAGCCTTCTTTATCGATCATTATAAGCCTTCTCACACACTTTAGGGTCGTTTCTTCATCTTCGCACACACCCTTCTACACGCCGAGAGTCGTGTTGCTTGCTTTTGCCTTGACTTCTATCAGTGGTTTTGTTTCGATCAGTATATATATATATATATATATATATATATATATATATATATATATATATATTACTAACATTATCGAGTTATGCCTCGTTTGAGCTTGAACTTGATGCAGAGCGCTTTTATTTGCTTTAATATATATATATATATATATATTTACATTTATATATATTAATCGTGTGTCGAACTTTGTTCGATGAGCCTGACTTTGGTCCAGTGCATTTACTCGCTTTTATATATATATATATATATATATATATATATATGAACTCCTGCCTGGACTCGCTCGATGAGCCTGGGTTTTATATCCGGTGCATTTACTCGCTTTTATATATATATATTTATATTTATATATATGAACTATGGTCGAACTCTATTCGACGAGCCTAGATTTTACATCCGGTGCGTTTATTGCTTTTATATATATATACATATATATATATATATATTCTTGTCCCTTTGGAGTTTCCTTCATGGCGGTTGGCCGTATTCTGACTTTATTTACGTTTCAAATCCGCTTTGAGTCTCCTCCGTATGCGGTTGATAACTTTTAACAGCTTTATTTATATTTCTGATCCCCCATGGAGGTGCTTCGTGGTTGGTGATCTTGTCTGTATATATATATATTTACAGCTTTTATATATATACCTGCTTACTGCTTTCATACAAATTGCGGTATCTTGTGCGCCTAGGAATCATGTGATCACAGATTCAACCTATTGGATCTAGATTGGGTTCCCGTGATGGACATTTTCAGCTGTAAGCCACTTGTAAATTATTCTGCGGTGTCTGAATTTCCTCAGATGGTTTCTATACCCACGAGGAAGTCGGCATTATTTTGTACATTATTTTCATACGGATGCCTCGCATTCATAAAATAAAATCAATCAAGCCGAGCACTTAATAAAATGGGAGTGTAAAAGGTCTCAATTACTATTGAGCATAAGGGTTTGAGAAACCTTTTTATAAAACATCATTGCCATATCTTGCTATAAATTGAATTTTTACATAAATTCAAACTCTGTGTATATAGGTGCGAACGAGGCCTCGCACTACTTCCAAATAACAGCACATTGACCCACACACACACACATTCAGATAATGGTTTCTTGAAAAGAGGTGGTCACCGTGGTAACACGATGTGTCTGGGAGGTGCCTAACACCTCCCCCATAAACCAAGTCCCTGGGACCCTAATGAATCTCGGTTTCACCAGACCGCTTAATAAAGTGTCACATCACTGGGTCAATGTGCAAATCTTTTCTCGGTTGTATTGGTACAACCATTTAAAAAACCAACTGGCGACTCTTAACAGTCCATCGTCGACATTATACATGTTGGACCTTTTTTACTTGTTTTTTTAAACAAATCTCACCTAAAATGAGAACACCAAAGAACAAGTAACGAAAAGGGACACCCAAAAATCCCGACGTCGACAACAGCTCCTATACTTACATTACCGTCGGGGACGGGAGGTTACCAGATTTATAGTGATGCTTCTAAGAAGGGCTTGGGGTGTGTTTTGATGCAACACGGTAAGGTGATTGCTTATGCTTCTAGGCAGCTTAAACCTTATTAGGTGCACAACCCCACACATGATTTGGAGTTGGTAGCAGTGATATTTGCCTTAAAGATTTGGAGGCATTATTTGTACGGAGAGACTTGTGATATCTTCACCGATCACAAAAGTCTTAAATATATTTTCACTCAGAAGGAGCTCAATATAAGGCAAAGGCGTTGGTTGGAGCTTCTAAACGATTATGATGCGAGGATTCAATATCATCTAGGAAAGGCAAATGTGGTTGCAGATGCTCTTAGCAGAAAGAGTTTTGGGAGTGTAGCGACCCTTTTATTACACAACCTCAACTTATTTCTGGATATGGAGGGATCGAGGTGGAGTTGTATGTCGACGAGGTTGGATGGGCATTTGGCGGGTATGAGTGATGGATCCTCTCTTATCTCATGGTCAAAGAAGCTCAAAAGAAGATGGGGAGTTGTGTGGTCCCTTGAGAATGCGGAGGAGGGCAAGCATCCTCGAAGTTTCAGATTGATGACCATGGTGTGATTTGGTTGGGTGAACGGTTGTGTGTACCATCGGATCCAATCATTCGAGAGGTTGTGTTGGTTGAGGCTCATAGTTTGCCATTTTCTATTCATCCTGGTTCTACAAAGATGTATAGGGATTTGAAGAAGAATTTTTGGTGGAATGGGATGAAACGAGACGTGGCTGAATATGTTGGGAAGTGTCTACTTGTCAATAAGTGAAGATAGAACATCAACGAGCTAGTGATTTGTTGCAACAGTTAGACATTCCAGTGTGGAAGTGGGAGGATATCACAATGGATTTTGTGACTGGTTTGCCAAAGACTTTCAGGAAGAATGATGCCATATGGGTAGTGGTGGACCGATTGACCAAATCGGCACACTTTTTGGCGATCCATGAGGGTTACTCAGTGGATAGGTTGGCACATATCTTTCAGCAGGAGATTGTTAGACTTCATGGTACTCCGGTGTCTATTGTTTCAGATCGAGACCCACGGTTCACTTCACGATTTTGGAAAGGGTTTCAACGAGCTTGGGGTACTCGGCTCAACTTTAGTACTTCTTTTCATCCGCAAACTGATGGACAATCCGAACGAACTATTCAAACATTAGAGGACATGTTGAGGTCTTGTGCACTTGAGTGGTCGGGTAATTGGGATGATTACTTTAGCCTAGTTGAGTTTGCTTATAACAACAACTGGTATACAAGTATTGGAATGGCTCCGTTTGAGGCACTGTATGGTAGAAAGTGTCGGGCACCAACTTGTTGGGATGAGGTTGGCGAAAGGGCCATAGAGGGGCCTGGGTTAGTTCAAATCACTACGGAGAAGGTAGCGGTGGCTAAGGAGAAATTAAAATTGGCTCGATCACGACAGAAGTGTTATGCTGATAAACATAGGAGAACTTTAGAGTTTGAACCTGGTGAGCATGTGTTTCTAAAAGTTTCTCCTTGGAAGGGCATTCGTCGATTTGGGTTGAAAGGAAAACTTAGTCCGCGTTATATTGGACCATTTGAGATTCTGGAGAGGGTTGGTGAGGTTGCATATCGGTTAGCGTTGCCTCCACAGCTAGCTCATGTGCACAATATGTTCTATGTGTCGGTGTTAAGAAGTTATCATTATCATCTGTTACATGTGGTGCAATATCCATTCGATAAGATTCGGGAGGATCTTACTTGTGAGGAGAAAGCTGAGGCGATTTTGGATCGTCAAGAAAGGATTATGAGGAGGAAGACTATTCCGATTGTTAAAGTTTTGTGGAGGAACCATTCGGAGCGAGAAGCCACTTGGGAGATGGAGGAGTCTATTCGAGCGGAATATCCGCATCTTTTTGATAATTAGGTACGTTCTATTCTTTTGATTCTGATGTCGGAATTCTTTTAAGGGGTAGGTGATGTAATACCCGGGAAAAATAAAAATAAAATATAATAAAAAATATTGTATAATAAAAAATTTATTTTATTTAAATCATATTAATTGGACTTTGTCATTTAGTTGGGTCAAACTAGTTAATTAATTTATAGGGCTAATAATATAAATTAAACATGTAGAATTTGGGATTTTAAAATTTATTTGGGTTTAATTTATGTGGGTAATATTAAGTTCTATATAATTAGGAGAAGTAGTTAAATAAAACCTAATTAGACTCTCATATGCTTAATACGTGACTGAGGGAAAAAGAAGCTAGAAGCAAGTCGGCTGTGGATTTTTTTTACAATCACAGGCACCAGACGAAAGAAAAAGAAGGGGAAAATTGACTAAGGTAAAATCTTTCATAAATATTATATGTATATAGCAAACTGTAGCTAACAAAGGAGTAAAAATCCTAATGAATGAAATCATATAATTCATTATTGATGATCCGTAGACTTGATTGATTATTTATATACATATATATTATTATTATTATTATATGCGGATTACTTGATTGAGATTTGAGAATTTGCTGTATGCTTAGATTTTTTTTATTTTTTTTTATTATTATTATATACGGATTATATATATGTATACCCAATTTATTGAAGCAGCGGCATGATTTCGTTATTTATATATATATATATATATATATATATCATGTTTGGTTGCCTGCAGCTCTGCTGCAGTCGTTGAGTGCATTATATATATATATATTATATATATTATATTTTAATAGGTATTTAGCTATGAAATTTATAAATCAGAATTGGTAAATAAAATTTAAATTATGTATATAGATTTAAATTAATTAATTTTGTCAATATAGTTGTTAAGTTTTTAATATTATTATGTTATTAATGATTGGATTGTAATAAAATTTTATTAAATTATTTAGGTGGAACGGAGAGAGTCTAAACAAGTTTGTTTTTAATATACTTTGGGTATTGCATTATCGATTCCAGGTACGGATTTCGTACTCTTTCAGCGAGACTCATTTATTTTTAATTTGTTCGTTCCGTTATTCGTTTCGAAAGTTAGTATTGCCTCTCATAATTATTTCTTGTCAATTTATTTTGATAGCTTGTTTTGGCGTTTATATTAGAACTCCTATTTGTACTCTTTAGACTAGTGTATCATGACTATAAATTTATTTTGATATTGTAGTTATGTACATGTTAGTATATTTTTGGAGACTTTGTGTTGATAATTCGTTTCAGTTTAACATGTACACGTTAGAACCCCTTTGCGTTGATATTATGTCTCATGTGTTGTGACACTGTATCTTTGTTAGAATACCGTAGGGTATACCTGAGCTATAACCACCTGTGGGGGTACCACAGGCATGTCATCTTGGCACCGAGGCATGACACCTTCCGTGGCGGTGTGATTAGTCCACGGCGTCTCCATTTTGTGCTCCGGTGGGAGTTGGCCATTTGGTGTTTTGTTGTGGGATGCGTATGGGTCGACCCTAGTTTTCTGTTCTGTTTTGTTCTGCGAATTGGTGATGTTTGTGCCAAATACACCTTTCGATTTTGCACGCATCTGGATTGCGCAGTTGGATGTGTGATTGCCTGTGTGGCATTATTTGACTTGCCTGTATGGCAAGGTATATTTCTGTTTTGTTCTGAGCTCGGTATAAAACAACACCCGACCATTTGATTCAAATTTATTATTTCGTTGTGTGTTAGTTTTGTTCGTTTCATTTCGATTCGTTTTTCTCTTTTCATTTAATTGAGTTAATTAATTTGGTTTATTAATTGTAATTTATAATCCTTTTTGGGCATTTGGCCCATGTCTTTGTTTTTTCTTCCTAAGCAGTAATCGGAGAATCAAGGGCAAGTGTGATGAGAGCTCCATTCATTCCAATGATTTAGAAATATTCTGTTTAGACTTGATGTGTCAGTTTACTTGGAATTGTAATAATTATTTTGGATTGTGGTTTGAGATAGTTTGAGATTTATTATGGTCGACTTGTGGTATTTATCATATATTAAGACTATTATTTTGGGGCTTGGAGCCTTGCTATTAAATTCATCAGTTTTGATATATTTTGAGTAACCTCTCTTTCTATTTCGGAAAGGGGGTGTTACAAGGATACTACGATATTACAACACTTTTAGGTTATAGAACAACCTTCATCTTGCTTACTCAATATAATAACATATATTATAATTTTATTCATTATCTTAATCAAATAAAATTATATTACAAATAATCCGATTTTTTCGGTCGTTACATTCTTCCCCCCCCCCCCCTTATAAGGATTCTGTCCCTAGAATCTCGCTATAAATTAAACAAATAATTGAGGGTAATTCTTCTTCATCTTTTCTTCAAGTTCCCACATTGCTTCTTCAACATCGTGGTTCTTCCATAACACCTTTACCGAAGGTATAACTTTATTCCTCAGAACTTGCTCTTTTCTATCAATGATTTGAATAGACATTTCTTCATACGTCAAGTCCTTCTCAATATGAATAGGCTAATATTCTATTACATGCTTATAATCTGGCTTATAAGGACGTAACACAGATACATGAAACACATTGTGTATGCGTTCCAAGTCTGGAGGTAATGCTACCACGTAAGCTACCTCTTCTACCCTATTTAATATTTCGAAAGGTCTTATAAACCTTGGACTTAACTTTCCCTTCTTTCCAAAGCGTATCTTTCCTTTCCAGGGAGATACCTTTAGAAATACATACGAGCCTTCCTCAAACTCTCTGTTCATTCGATGCGAATTTGCATACTTTTTTTTGTATGTCTTGAGCTGCTACTAGATGCATTCTTATCAACTTAACTATATCCGTTGTTTGTTGCACTAATTCAGGTCCTAGCATTCGGTGTTCTCTTACTTCATCCCAACACAATGGTGTTCTGCACTTCCTTCCATATAACGCTTCATAAGGCGGTATGCCTATGCTCGCATGATAACTGTTGTTATACGCAAACTCTACTAGTGGTAGATGATTATCCCAACTACCTTTGAAATTCATAACGCAAGATCTCAGCATATCTTCTAGCATCTGAATTGTTCTTTCACTCCGCCCATCAGTTTGTGGATGATAAGCCGTACTCAACTTCAACTGCGTCCCCATTTGTTCTTGTAGACTCCTCCAAAAGTTTGATGTGAATCGTGGATCACGATCTGACACTATCGAAATTGGTACTCCATGTCTGGAAATGACTTCCTTAACATAAAGTTTAACTAACTGATCTAAGTTAAATTTAACTCTTATTGGCAAAAAGTGAGCCGACTTCGTCAACCGGTCCACTATTACCCAAATCGCGTTGTACCCCTTCTGAGTAATTGGAAGTCCCACCACAAAGTCCATCATGATATGCTCCCACTTCCATTTCGGAATCTCTAATGATTGTAACAAGTCACTAGGTCGTTGATGTTCGGCATTAACTTTTTGACAAGTTAAGCACCTACTCACATATTCTGCTATCTCTCTTTTCATGTTCGGCCACCAAAAACTATGTTGAAGGTCTTGATACATCTTAGTGCTACCAGGATGAATCGAGTACCTCGAACTATGAGCCTCTTGTAACACTTCCTCCTTTAATTCCGTCTCATTCGGAACCCAAATTCTTCCTTCAAATCTTAATAATCCCCCATTATCAAGACTTTACTTTAAATCTTTTTCATCGGCTAGTCGTTTATTCATCTGGTCACACTCATCATTTCTGAGTTGTACCTCCTTGACTCTCTCTACAATGGTAGATCGAATCTCCGTTGTAAACAATCTCTGACCCGACTCACTTGGTAACTTCACCTCAAACTCCATTCTAGCCATCTCTGTTATTAACTCAGTTTGAGCCGTTAACATAGACAACTTTTCCCGACCCTTTCTACTTAAGGCGTTGGCCACTACATTGGCTTTTCCTGGGTGATATAGGATATCGCAGTCGTAATCCTTTATCAACTCCAGCCATCTCCTTTGTCTCATATTTAAATCCTTTTGTGTGAAGATATGTTTTAGACTCTTATAGTCCCTGTATATCTCACATTTCTCTCCATATAAATAATACCTCCATATCTTCAAGGCAAACACTATAGCGGTCAGTTCCAGATCATGAGTAAGATAAACTTTCTCATAATCCTTTAATTGCCGTGATGCATACGCAATGACCTTGCCATGCTGCATGAGCACATAACTAAGTCCTCTATGCGAAGCATCGCTATAAACTACAAAATTCCATGTATCATCAGGTAAAGACAATACAGGTGCTTCACTCAGCCTTTTCTTCAGTTCTTGAAAACTGTCTTCACACTTCTCCGTCCATACGTACTTCACTGTCTTCCTTGTCAAGTTAGTCAACGGAGTAGCTATCTTCAAAAAATCTTAGATAAATCTTTGATAGTATCCCGTTAACCCTAAGAAACTTTGCACGTCAGTCGGCATTTTCGGTTGTTCCCAATTCATCACTGCTTCCACCTTCGCTTGGTCCACTGAAATTCCATCGCGGTCGATAACATGTCCTAAAAATCGTACCTTTTCTAGCCAAAATTCACACTTAGTGAATTTCGTATATAACTTCTCCCTCCTTAGTGTCTCCAACACTAATCTTAGGTGTTCAGCGTAATCTTCTGGTGTCTTAGAATAGACTAGAATATCATCGATAAACACTACAACGAACTTGTTAAAATATTATTTGAACACGCTGTTCATCATATCCATAAATGCAGCTGGTGCATTCGTCAACCCAAATAACATCACCAGAAACTCGTAATGGCCGTAACGAGTTTTGAATGTTGTCTTAGGTACATTCCTCCTTTCTAACTACTTGCTTATTAAAAATATTTTCGCATTTTACCCATAACTAACCACATTAATCAAATCAACCCCTTACTATTTCAAAATAATGAATAGAGGAAATTCAATTTTATTTATAAAAAGTTGGGGTCTTACACTTGTCCAAGGGACTAAACTGAGTTCCAAGGCTGCAGGCCTTGAAGAGTTCTTAATAAACTGAAGTTCCAAGTCTGCTGGACTTGAAGAGTTCTTAGTGAACTAGAGTTCTAAGGTTGCTGGCCTTGAAGGAATCTTAGTGATTCAGTTATGTAAAGATTTCCTTAGTGGAATCTCTGCTTGTTGAAGCAGAAGAGTGGATTAGGAACTTAAGTCTCTGAACCACTTAAAATCCCTTGTGTCTTTTACATTCTGTCATTTACATTATGAATCTATAACTGCTATAACTGTTGTTAATATGATAACTACTTACATCTAAACTAACTCTAGAAAAATGGTTAACATAACATCTATGAAGGGGAACCTTAACTTATTCTGCTGTGTTTGAAATAATTCTTAAATTTGTCATCTGCTATTTACTCAGCAATGTAAACTAAAATGGAAAAGATTTTTAAAATCAAAAAGGATATATTCAACCCTCCCCCCCCCCCCCCCTTCTAGATCTATTGTGTGCCCTCTGGGAACTAACAAAGATTTATC
The DNA here is from genome assembly GCA_020205615.1 of Panax quinquefolius. Taxonomy (NCBI): domain Eukaryota; kingdom Viridiplantae; phylum Streptophyta; class Magnoliopsida; order Apiales; family Araliaceae; genus Panax; species Panax quinquefolius. The sequence goes on along the minus strand of CM035171.1, from coordinate 99,687,585 downwards.
GTGGCCTTACATTGTACTGATCAACGGCTACAAATTCGGTTGCTGAACAGTACCCAAGGCAACCGGTTGCCACAGATTAATTCCCATATATATAGGGTATTCATCCATAGCCAACGTTTTCTATGGGCCGCTTAAAGAACCAAGTTGATTCTGCGTTAATCTGACAATGGAAGGCCGGGATTGGTCGATATTCTCCTGCCGCAATAAACTAACATGTAGCGGAAGTCCCTTTCCTTTTGTCCTTAGGCTTATTACATTCTCGCCTACCATTTATAATACACCCTGCTAGCTTGAAAAATGTAGCGGCGATGTGGGTCTCTCAATATCGTATGGCTATAATGTAAAGATGAGTTTATTTTTATGTATACATATTATAAAAATAAAAGATAATGTAAAGATACGTAATGTAAAAATAAAAGATAATGATAAGATAAGTCTGAATAAAAGATAAATTTATCTTATTATAAAAGATAAATTTAATTTATTATAAAAGATAAATTTATTTTTTATAATAAAAGATAAATTTATTTTATTATAAAAGATAAATTTATCTTTTATTAAAACTTATCTTATTTTTACATTATGTATTTATAAAAATAAATTTATCTTTTATTCAGACTTATCTTATCATTATCTTTTATTTTTACATTATGTATCTTTACATTATCTTTTATTTTTACATTATGTATACATAAAAATAAACTCATCTTTACATTATAGTCATATGGTCGAGACATTACACGTCACATAAATTCAGAGCTAAGTAATGCTCTGTGTCAGAGCTAGGGGGAATATCCACCAATCCCAAATTTCTATTATCCGGATCAACTAGAATCAACTTGGTTCTTTGAAAGGTGCACATAGCAAACGTTTGCTATGGATAAATACCCATATATATATACATATATATATACATATATTATGTGGGGCCACATATTATATTTATATTCAGCAGCAACTATGAAGTTACTTGAGCTTCATATTACTCCTCATGTCCCATAATATATGAAGTTTTAGGTGATTTTATTTGTCCCAAATTATTTGACGTTTTAAAAAATTTAGGAGAATTAATTATAATTTTTTCAAAATTATCCCTCATGGGAAAATGTTACAGATGAGAGATAGTATAAGATAAGTATGATAATAAATGAGAATTTAAGGGTATTATAGACAATTGATACTATATTTAATGCTTTTCAACTATTTTCTTAATTCTTGTGCACAATTCTAAAACGTCATATATTATGGGACGGAGGGAGTATATATTCTTGTGTGCCAACGTGGGCGGCATTCTCATTCTTATTCAATTCACATAGAATTCACGCGGCCATTACAATCCGAACGTGTCAAGGAAAGTTCTAGTATACGGAAATTATGCGATTCAATTTCAATTTTCAATCTGATTCTTGAATTCTAGAATGTAATTAAGATTTTATTTAGTTAGGTTTTTCATTCTAATTTTAAGTTGGATTGTTATGTAATTTATTTCTTTTATTTTTAAGATTAGGACTATTTTAAGTAGTACAAATAAAGGATAAAGTTGATGTAATTGAAACAATTCAAATTATTTAATAAAATCGATTTTGTAAGGTTTTTCTCAATCTTTTGATTCTTTCAGAATTACTAGACTAGTTCTTAGTTTTCTTGATTTAATATTAACTTATTATACAACAATACATAGTTATATGTGGTGTCTTTTATATCGTCGATCGTTGATTATATCCATTATATTCCATATAATGCGAGGATTCAAAATGTCATTGATCGATTTAATACAAACTTCATTGCTTGATCGATTGTACCAAGATTCTCGTCTCTTTATAAGCGTTGAGTTAAGGTATCGAAAGAGTTCCACCCTTGTAACTTTGCTAAAAACGATCCAGACGATCAACTCATTCAAGCATGCGGTCGAGTATATCAGAAAGTTTAAACAACATAGTATTAATATTAAAATAGTGAAATGTGTATATAATGTCATTTATAGAACTATGAAAAAACAAAAATACCATCAATAAGTGTATATGCGGCCAAATTTGAGTATGACAAACCACAAATTCCATTTTCTCAAGTACATTTACAATATTAAAATTGAAATTAAATTTATTTTAAAAGTAATATTCGGGTGTATCTACACTTAATTAAATAAAACACTAGAATCAATGAATCAAACAAAGCTCACATTTGACTAACTCATTCTACCATATTGCACGGGTTAACAAGGTCATTAGAGCTTTTGGATAATTACAACAGCATATGGAAGAACTCGACATCAACTTTCCAAAGTACTTCACCAATTAATAAGATTTCAAGTGTTAACCCCAAGTGAAAAGCTAAATTTGCTCTCACTCTAAAATGCACATCGGAAATCAATCTCGCAGAGTTTAGAATACCTTACTCACCTCCCATTTTATGTACCCAAAAAAAACCCTAAAATTTAGAAATAAAAAATTATCAAAAGGAAATTCAATTCCTTTTATCAGCTGCATCCAGGCCAAAGATTATCTCTTCAGATTCGTCAAATACAAATTTACAGACAACCTCATGAAACTAATGAATACATTTTGCATTAAAAGAAACATTACGGTTTGTTTCCTGTTCTACGTTTTAGCTTAATTTTAATCTTATGAGACGAGCCAACTTCTGGCCCCTTAACACTGGTATCCATCCCCTTTATCACTTCTTTAGATCCACTGGGTTCACCCAATTTAATTTGCACAGTCGCCGTTTTAGTTAGAAGATCCTCTTTCCTACTATGCAGCTCCAAGGGAGTCGGTTTTTGCACTCCTCCCTCTACTGCCAACCTAGTTTCAGAATCTTCATTCATCCTATACATCTCAATTACATTCGTCTTGGCCTCCCGGCTAACCGATTCTAGTCTAACTCTAGATTTCTCTCTTTTGTTTTGCAAGTCCACTAAAGATGGAGTCGCCTCCCTACTCTGAAGTTTTGCAATCTCCTTTGCTTTCTGCTTCTTTTCCTTCTTCAGACGCTTTCGTTCAATGTACTCTGGATCATCACGGCTGTCTTTGTGGTCGTGTCTCTTTCGTTTTTTTTCTTTGGATTTCTTTTCTTTCTCTTTACTACACACATGAGGGTTCTCCACCACCAATAAACCACTATCGAGACCATTTCTTATCCCAGAAATTGCCTGAAGACTGGCAAATTTATGATTTTCTGTCTCATCATTGGTTCTCATGATAACAGGCAATAACCGATCTTCAGGTGGTGATAATACAGAAACTTTGCTTGAATCAGCGGTGCACTGGAGTTCCTTCTGAAGTTCATCACCTTCACTTGCTAGCTTGGCACTTCCAATGCTGGCAGTCACCCGAGACCCGACATCATGGCACCAATTTACATCCTCAAGGTTTTGATTACTTACACCGACTGTCTCTGTAAAATTTCTTTGTGGTGCATCCACAGAGATGGAACTACTGCCTCCACGATCAGCATCATAACGCCCACCCTGGGATTTTTCAACTGTTGCATTATCAGCATCCTCCGCCCTACTGGATGCAGCAGGCTGTTTAACTCTAATCTTGACAACTGGCTTCCTTTGTTCATGACTATTCGAAACAGTTTCAACTTCTTTCGCAACTGAACTATCTTGTGGAAAAACCACTGGCTGGCCTTCTTCATGACATATGGAAGCATTATCTACTTCTACCAAAGCTTCTGGAACGATTAAACCATCACCTGGAAGGTCTAAAACCGACTTTTTTTGCTCATGAGCGCTGGAAGTTGTATCTGCTTCCCTAGAGGCTTCTGGAATAACTGAAGCATCATCTGGTAAGTTGACAGCGTCCAATAAAGGGACATGAGGATTGCTTTGCTCATTTATGTTCGATATGGTATCCACTTCTCTGGAAGCTTCTGGAATGACTGATGCATCATATTGGAGGTTGATGGTATCCAATAATGGTACAGAAGACTTGGGTTGCTTCACAAGAGCAGCAAAAAATTTCTTAAGTTCAGTGCAAGTTTCTACGTGGCCCATTCGCAGCGTTTCATCCCTGGGAACCCCAGAAAGTGTTGGCGGCCTGAATAAAACAAGATGTTCTGGACATTAAATAAACGTGAATTCAAACGATACAGGAAATTAGAATGGGGGTGAGACAGGAAAAGAGGGTATCATTGCAAAAATGGGAAAAACTGAAACTGTTCCACACAAAACATCAATAAGCAAATGTGTTAACTGATTATTTTAAAACTGCTTTTTCAAAACATGCGACTGTGAGGGCTAGACAAATATGAATCGGTAGAATGAAGCACACCCATTCAGAAAATAGGATCCCTACTTGTTAATATGTCCAACTGAATTTCTAATAAGTATAAATACGTAATAATAAACTATGAAATAAAAACAAAATCTCTATGCAGCTTCTGCAGATCAACTCAGAGGAAGATTAGGTTCTTCCCTGTGTGTAGCCTCAGTGACAAGAAGCTGATTATTTAACTTGGTATAGTGGCTGAGGTTCTTTGTGTATAAACTGATTCCAAGTATATTAAGGTCTCACTTTCTAAAACTCAACTGAAAAATATTCTTCTATGAAAACTAAAACAAGTGAATAATATCATACGAATATTAATCCCTTCATCTAGGTCAGGGTCTTTTTTGGATGCCTTTGGCATGGATTTTTATGTGTCAAAAGCATATTTATATGCTTTTTTTTAATAGATTATCATATTCTAAATTACATTATAGTATATTAGTATATATTTAGCACTAAAAGTATATTATATGTATGCTTTTAGCACGTCTCAATCCATGCCATGTTCAAGAAAATCTTAGTACAAATATAGTGTTTTTGCATGCGTGTATATATCTTAATATACGCATGTGGCTGACGTCCGTATCCGTATGCAAAATCAGAAGACTTATTAACCAGTCCAGAAAACTTATAAACTCCCAGTACACATGCTCTCGTGACGCAAGACGAAGTACCCGTGGGAGGCCTAGATATCATTCTAGGTTGACGTAGTGATAAACCTCGAATCCAGGAGGGTTCCTTGAATCCACAGGAAGAGAGAAAAATAACCTCAATAAATTTTAATATTCAAAAGTTCTCTTCCATTACATATTGGATATTTTTTTAAGGGAGGATTACATTGCCTAAAATATTCCTAATTGATATACCAACTTAAAGTCCCCTATTCATACCTAAACAAACTTAATTTAATGTTAGAAAATTCGAACTACAAATTTGAAAATTACAATTGGACGCAATAAAAATCATATCTTCCACAATAATTGAATAAAATCCAAAATACAAAAATATTAGTATTTTGTCCCGCATCACTAAGTCCATGAAACATATGTTCTGCTGGAAAAGTTTCAACAAACACAAACTTTTTGAGAAGGACTACACTGCTTGGAAGACCTGAAATTTCACCAACTCCATGTACTTTTCAAGAACATTCGGCTAAAACTACATAATTTATTCTTCATGTATGTGTCATTTAATGTGTTAGGTGTTATATTTCCAAGTGAGCAAGTTGAATTTACAAGGCTAGAGGAGTTTATCTCTACACAAGCAAGTGGGAAGGCAAAAGAAGAAACAAAGAGAGAAGCAAAGGGAAAACCGAAGGAAAACCCTAAATAAGGGTTCCTAGCCTATCTACTTCACGCATAAAAGGTAGGAGACTCTAATAAATCTTTAGAATATCTGTATATTTAAGTATGTTGGTGATTTGTTCAATTATCGAATGATGAATTAACTTTATCTTGTATGGTTTGGTTAATAATGATGTTCTACTATGATGTGTGTAAATGATGTTTAAGCTAGAATTGCTCAAAAGTATGTGTTTATTATAGTTTGCGTTAATGATTTACTTGAGTACATATGCCTTCTGTGAGTATTTGGAAACTCATATGGCATGGACAGATTCCATGTACTTAATTCAACTTCAAAGAGCACAAATCATAATAATATAACATAATTTGATGATTCTTGATTCCAAAATGTAGTCCCAGAAGTGCAGTTTCTAGCTACAAGTTGAATTATAGTAGGTGATTATATTTATACAACTTTTGTTGTAATATGCGATGAAAGGTTTAGGAATTTATTTAAACATGTATGTGTGATCATTGATACTTGTACATCATGCATTGATTTAAGATTTGCAAAGGTAAGAACGGTAACATGGTGCTTTAAGGATATTGAAGTTTGATTGTGTTTTTGAAGTTGGAAACAATAAAGGTTGGTTCCTAGCTAATACTAGAATATGGTTTCCTTCAAGGATGACTCTGGACAAATCCCCCATGAGATGGTTGGTTGCTAGCCAAAATTAGGATGTTAGTATGGTTGGTTCCTAGCTGTAATCAGGATGTTATTCTGGTTGGTTCTTTGTTGTAAGGATGTTGATTTTGTTGAAATGTGACAAACGTTATATTCTTGTTAAATGATAATGAGCAACAAAAAGGGGGAAAAAGTAAGGAAAGCATGTTGCGTCAAAGTTCGATTTTTTCATTTGCATGATTTCTTTTTGGTTGCATTATAGTTGTATTAGTATTTTCTACTGAGCTTGTTAAGCTCGCCCCTAAATATTTCCAGGGACTCATCTGATTGGAATACCAGAGAGGAAGTTTGGGATGATTCAACACTTATATTGTGTGCTAAGTGAGACGCTGAATTTGTTGTACACGCTTTTCTGTAATTTTGTATGATTATATGTTTATAGTAAGATGTATTTACTTTTAGATGTCTAAACTTTTAAATATATTAGCGTGATAAGTAAATACTAAGAAGGCGTGTTTGTTACTTCTGATTGTTATTTAAAATAGAGCTTTCGGAATAAGAATACTTGAAGCCGCACAAATTTATCTTCAAAATCATTTCCCCTTTGCCCATTTTCCCTTATTCATGCCTCTCCGAGAGTGGGGGCTAGACATTAAACTACGATTGGAAATTAATCAATTCTTTAATCTAGAACAATGTCTTTTCTTTTTCAAATTTTAACACTTTATTCAGAAAAAATAATTTGCACTTTGTTGCTGATATCTATTTTATTAAGGAAGAAAAATAACTGCTTCTTGAAGTTGTGCCACATTGTTCTTCTTGAGGAGTTAAAAAAACAATACTCATCTTTTTATTCCTATTTAATCTCCTACTTTCTCTCTCATTTCTAGATTATCTTCTCACTAATTATCTGGTAGTTTTTTATTTGAACACAAATAGTGTGTGCCAAGTATGACTAGTGTATATTATCTATCACTAATGTCAGCCCATTATTCTCTAGAAAAAGTCAGAAACCAAGCATGCAAGTCATCCCGATCCCAATGAATTCACAGTACAATTGAACCTATATTAAACTTCTTACCTCCAAAGCAAGATATTTAATCTTGCTTCAAACTAGTGTCACTTAGATTATCAGCATTCAAAAAGAAAGGTATATAAAAAAATAAAATAAAATAAAATAAAAAATGCTTTCTTCATTCTGTATGATCACTTTCGTGTTCTTATCCATTTTATTTCTTTTTTAAGGTGAAGTATAAAGTATTTGATTGATTAGGTAAAAAGACATTTTTTACAAATCTACACCATGTAAAATGGCTACAGATCTCAACCTACCAATGCCTAAATGAAACTATAACTAACTTACACCCATCATAACTGTAACATATATGAGTACAGGTCTGCGAGCCTTGTATGGGCCTACTAACTTACTATGTAGACAACTCTTATGCTACGTTTGGATTGATGGAATGGAATAAAGGAAGGAAAAAATAAAAATAGTGTATTCGGAGATCATTTTGGAGGATAAACGATTCCAATATAATGAAAATTCATTCCATGCGGAGAATGAACGATTCCCTTTGTTTTTTATTCCATGCGGAGAATGTAGAATAAAATTCATTTTAATGGAATGGATATATGTGATAATTTTGCCATTATATGACAACACCCACCACCAACAACAACCAAACATACACTTAAAATCATTCCATTCCGTCCTCCATTCCATTCCTTCAATTCAAATGCAACATTCAGCCATAGTGATTCTATTACTTGTGTTAACATTTAGAAAAGGAAAATCTTACTGCACAATGCATCTTATTAACAATAAGGCAACCATGAGTTTATGTATTCCATTCCTTAATCAATGTAAACAATGGTGATATGTAATCACAAAGAACAGCTATAATGTTGGACTTAATGGGTACAGTACCTGTAATATACCAAAATATTCTAAAATTTATAATAAATACATAATAAGTTTCAGATTAAAGCAATCTTTTTAATGTATTTAAGTAAAGAAAAACTATGTGTAATAAAAGGTTATTTTTGGCAAAAAATAATAATTAATTATCTCTTATTACTGGGTACACATTTTCTGATTTTATATAAATAAATAAAAACAAGTCAGAGACTCTTAATAGGAATAAAAGCTTTAAGTATTGTATGAGAAGGAACTTGGAAACCAATTGGAATAGAAAAAGAAAACGTGTATCTCTATATATAAATAAAGTATGTGTTTTTAACACTAAGGATTTTATTTACTTAGTATCTGAGAAGTGTATAGAGTGGGGGGGAAAAAAGGTGCCAGCTACAGATTGAAAACGGAGGAAAAGAGAAATTTGGACAAGTTAATCACTGAATTACATCAAATTGCACAGATTGCATGTAATACTTATTTAACACGTGTCAATGTGTGTTTAACATATGTGTGTGTCATATAGGTTCGGTAATAATACCAAAAGTTACTGGGCAAATTGAGTGTTCAATTATTGATTTCCCCTATCCTTTTGGTACTAATTCTATATTATAATATTTTTATAAGAATTGAATTTATTGTTAACACCATATAGTTACCATTGGTAGTGATTACAGCAAGCATGTAGTAATATTATAATACAATCTATTGAAATTTTAAAAAGGAAATGATTTTAAGTTCATGATGGTAGTTTCAAATTTCCAATTTCGGTATATATATATATACACACACACACACACACACACACACACACATACATAAAAATAGAGGATAAAGTTTGATAATTACAATGTTGCACTACAATTTTATTAATAGATTTATAAATTCTATTTTGTCTTATATTAGCTAATTAGCAGTTACACATAGCAAAATTTCTTGTTCAGTCTGAATAGTTATTTTAGTACTCTTTTCAGGTACAGATTTTGTACTTCTTCGTTTGTTTCAAGTCTTATTAAATTCCTTCCAGCGCCTCTTCCTGTGCTCTCTGCTCTCGTTGTAGCTCTCACATTCTGTAATCACCTCACTCACTCTAAGGTGAGTGAAATAATTTGCGAGTTCCTACAATATTATTCTTTTGTTTTTTTTTCCTTTTTTGATTGAATAGTAGTAGTCTATACATTTTTCTGTATAACTAGGATCTTTTTAGCCTTTTAGAATTGTGTTGGACTCGTAAAATCTTACTTGATACTTTGCGTTAGCTTTTGTTGACTTATGACCATATAATTACCATGATCTATAACCAAATGCGGGGTAACACACATAAGTTTTCGAAGCACAGGAATATGATACATTCCTATGACGGTATGATGATTCAAAGGCATCTCCATTTGTTACTCTGGGTAGTGAGCTGGCCATTTTGATTATTTGTTTCAGGAGGAGTATGGGCCCACCCTAGCATTTGATTTGACATGTGTAAGTGATTCTAGTACTGACAGGAACACTATCTGGTTTGATCTCTTCGCATGCCTGGTATTTGCATTTGTTAATTTATGTTGGAGCTCAATATGGTAACCTTAACCTTAGGCTTCTGTTCAGCCTTATAAACCTATGTTCATTTTTGTCAATTTCCTATGTTGCCTTTGTTTTTCAATATTCTTACTAGGCATTTAGCTCATGCCTGGTGGGTAATCAAGGGTGAACTAGGACTCTGTGGAGAGAGCTTCATTCATTTCAACTAGGATAATATTACTCTTAGGTTATGTTTGTTTGCAGGGATTATAGTACATGGACTATAATCTCAAAACTATTAATCATATAACTATTTAATCATTTATCACATGTTTGTTTAGAAGGGATTAACTATGGGATAACTTAAAATAATCATATGATTAGACTATTATATCCCTACCAATATAACATAACGATTACAAAGTTATTAATTCTCAAATAGCTATTGTTGTTGTAATCAATTATTTTAACATTTAATTACATATTAAGGATGAAAATATTATTTTCATATATTTGAAAAAAAATATATTAATTACTCTTTGAAAGTATAAAATATGTGCATTAAATATGGAAAAAAATTCAATAACTGAAAAGGTGGAAACTTAAATAAGATAGCAAAATAGTACTAGAAATTACAGCAGAGAGGGGAGAGAGAGAAAAAAGAAGAATAAGTTACCGGGCATAAGAAATTAATAGGAATAGAAGTGTAGGGAATAAAAGTGTTGGAATTGGTTGATAAAAAAATAGGACAGGCTGGACGTATTTTAAAAAGTCTAGGGTTATTTTGTCCAAATATGGTTAATCCCAAGCATAGTTGTTAAGGCGACGCCAAGTCGTCCAAATGAATAATGGGAAAGACGAGCTTCCGACTTGGTAGATGGCTTAAAGGCGGCGCACATACAAAACGTCGCCTTGGACAACGCGACGACGACTTGAACGACTATCCGGCTAGTCGGCGCCTTGCTCTCATGGGTCGACCCAAATCTGAAAAACAACCGTCGGCCGGTGGTCGAGCGACGCCGCCTGCAATTTCAAACCTAATGTAGTCGTCGAACTCGATTCACAGAGAATAACTCAGAAGACGAAGCCGAATCGAGAGAGATCGAGAGAAGACGAAGTCAGGAGAGATCGAGAGAAGACGAAGTCGAGAGAGAAGAGAGAAGAGAGAAGAGAGAAGAGACGAAGCTGAGAGAGAGAAAAGAGAGAAGAAAGACAAAGCCGATCATGCGATGATTTATTTACGGCGGTGAAAAAGCAACGACGACGCACTTTCAACTTCAACTACGACTTCGACTTCACGAAAACAATCGCAGGTATGTTTTCTTCCCCTTTCTTCTTTTGATCTGTTCCTTTTTTTTGCGCGTGCTCGACTTGACGACGAGCATTCTTTGGTTTCTTCTTCTTCTTCTCTTTCCTTTATATATAAACACTTAGTTTTTTTTTTTTAGCCTTTATGAGTTCTTTGAGTTACTTTCAGCTTTTTTTTTTTTAACCTTATCGGCTTATCATTTTTTTTGTACGCATTACATATTTGATATTTCACTAAACGAAAGAAAAGCATGATTTATTAGTACTCTGTGAATCTGTGATTAGTATGCTATAATGGATAAATGTACGATTAATTATTATTTGATTTGATTATGTTTAATTATTTTTTATTTAATTGTATTGTATTGTGTAGACATGTAAAATGGCGGAAAGGAAGTTCTAAATAGATAATTATGATATAACGAAGGACCCTAAAAGAAAAGCTAAATCGAACGATCCGGTTGGAAATATGGATATTAGGCGGATTTAAGTAATAAGGATGTCGTCTGATGTATACTTTGTGGGAAGAAATGTCATTCGGGCATCAAAAGGCTCAAACAACATCTAATTTCTAAATTATGGAAATGTAGCTAAGTGTCCCAAAACAACAATGTAAATTATGAGGGAGATCTGGCGACTTTGAATAGTAGAAAAAGGAACAAGCCACTTGAGTTAGATGATGATGATGATGATGATGATGATGATGATGATGATGATGATGATGTAGTAGAAGTGCAAGAAGAACAATTATCCGCTTTCGTCCAACCATGGCTTCCAATACTTCTTCTAATACTATCCCAAGTTCGGGATGACTTCTAAAAAGGAAGAATGTTGTATTTCAATTCCAAAATCCACAACCAAAAGCTAGACGGTTGAAGCACTTCTAATGAAGACTCAAGTTGTAGAGAGGCATAGTAAACGTTTAAGCCAAACGAGTATTGAAAGTCGTTTGAGGACACCGGAGGAAAAGAGAGTCCAAATGCACATCACGACTTTTTTACGAATGTGGCATACCATTCATCTACCAAATTCAAGGAGATTTGAAGTAATGGTCGAGTCCATAGGGCAATATGGGTCGGGTTTCAAACCTTATATTAGTTGAGGGTTCTTTACTTGAGAAAGCAAAGAAGAAAACCGATTGAAGTTGCTTGGAAGGAATACTACCGCTTCACTCATATCGGATGGTTGGACGATAAGAGGGAAGACACTTGTTGAATTTCCTTGTTAATAGTCCGGAGGGACTTATTTCATGGGTTCATTGATGCCTCCATCGGTCTCAAGATGCCACAATGTTGGCAAATCTACTTGAAATCGAGGCGAAGATCGAGGAAATTCCGAATATGTGTTTGTGTGGTCACAAACAATGCCTCTAATTATTCAAGGCAAGGGCATATACTAATGGAGAGGAGACCTACATCAAGCTTTTCTAAGTTATTTTACAACATTCATTTATAGACATGGTCGTCTTCTTAGTGTCAATGAGGAGAAAACGAATGGGAAGGATCTTGTGAGACCCGATTCATTAGATTTTCTCGCCTTTCTCACCTTGCGCAGAGTTTGTACAAGAATAAAGATGCATTAAGGCATTTGTTCATCAGCTGCTATGCACAAGTTATTATTTGCGATGGAATCTTGCGAGAAAAAAAATCAAAAGATGCATTTGATAACAAACAAAGATCTATAAGAAGGTGATTAGAAATTGTTGAGCGCAATGGGAAAATCAAATGGAGCAAAAATCATATAGAAATCGCGTTGTTTCTCAATCCGCAAGTAGGAACGCGTCGGTTGTTTGCTAATGCTTTACGAGATGACTTGATGGCGACGTTCTTGCAAAGATGGTGCCCGAGTTAGAATTGCTAGACATGATAAGCAATCTATGCTTCTCGGGATACTTTTGCAAGAGAAATGGTGATTAGGCAACGGAAAATAAAGAATCCTCGTGACGTATATTAAAAAATATATAAAGATATATTATGATTATAATTTATAATTTATATACATTCTTTATTTCCTCCTTTAAAAATATTTATATTTCTTTTAAATGTTTGCTAGTTGATTGGTGGAATGCTTTTGGGCCTTGAGCTATTGAAAGCTATCCTCATTTGCAAAAAAAGAATTTTAGGCCTCTGTTGTTCTTCTTCCTGTTCTTGGCCTTGATTGGAGTACATTTGAGTTTATAAGTACTTTCTATTGTTAGTTCAAATTTCAAAATTAATAAATCATTCACAATTATTAAAATTTTATCATTAAAATTATTATTTTTTGTTCTATTTATTTTAGATTCATGAGGAATAGATTGGAACTCAAACGATCGTTAGGACTTGGTGTATGTCCAATACAATCGAAAGATCGACTTCGAGGTTCCAAAAGAGGCGTGAACTTGGCAATAATTTTGATCCATTAGTCATTGATGACTTTGAATGGGGTAATGAATGGATCGATAATGAATCCGATGTTGTTCATCCTGGCGGGGATCTTACATGGAATGATGTGGATCGAGCAACAGGTGCATCCAACACGCTAGAGGGTCGTAGTCTTTCAAGGAGTGCTCGTGCTAATACTAGTAATAATCTAATGACATACTCTCGGCGTGGTGGTGGTTCAACTTGTCAAGGTTGATAGATTCCGATTCTCAGATAATGAAGTTGATGAAGAAGAGAGAATTCCAAATGATGATGAAGATGTGGAGGATGATTTTGGAGAAAGACCACCACCTACGCCTTTGAATGAGAGTAGCTCTCGTGGAAGAGATGGAGATGACCTTTTCTATGATGATTTTGATATGTTTTAGAATCTGAGACTAGTGTAGAGAGTCTAAACATTATTTCGCTTGCTATGGTGGTGTTTTATTAGTTATTAAACTACATAATTGTGATGGTTGGTTGCAACTTTATTTTCTATGTGTTGTTTGTTGAATTCTTCATTTCTTTTACTAATCTTTAATATTAAGTGTGTTGTTTTTGGATTGTTATTGATAAGTATTTACATAATTATGCCTTTAATGTTATTCCATAGTGTTATGTTTTAAGTTTTAATGTATATAAAATTTTATTGCCAATATACTTGTTAAGTAAAATAAATAATATATAAATTGCACATTGTTAGCCTAGGCGTCAGGCCATACTTAGCATGGGATTATAATATGAATAGTATAGGTATTGAATAGTACTACTCATTTGATTTATTTTCGTTGTTTTAAAAAGCGTGCCGCTTTAATCGCCTAAGCGGGCGCATTTTCTTTAAGTCCTCAAATTTTATTATTTAATAGAATCTACACAATACGTTAAAGACATGTTAGCCATACTTAAAAATAAATTTCAAGATTAATAATAAAAAATGTCTAATTCAATCAAACTTCACACTTCACTTTAAAAATAAATTTATTTAAATTTAAAAATATCTCAAATTGATTTTTAAGAAATTAATATTAATTTGTTTGTGTTTGACCTTTGAACAATTGCATGTTTGTGTTTGAATTTTAAGCAAAAGTCTTTATTATCTTTATATATAGATTGTTTTGCTTTATATTATTGTTTTGTTTGGATAAATGTAAGATAAAATATTAAAATTGGCTTAAAGTAAAAAATCTTCCCTAGGCGCTAGGCCCCCGGTTGCCCGTCTCCCGCCTAGCACCTTGTAGAACATTGTTATTTTTCAATCCTAGGACTAATAGTCCTATAATATCCTAAAATAATATAGAAAGGTTTGAAATTAGGGTTATATAATTATAATTGTAATTTTAATGGAGTAAAATTTTTAATTGAGAATGTTGTGCAAATGAAAGTAAATGTGTGTATATTATGAATATATATGGAGTTATATTAGCCAAACAAGAAGTCAACAAGTCAATCTTTGGTCAACAAAAGTCAAGATTTTGGTCAAGCTTAATCAAAGCCCATGTGGGGGGCAACCACTGTCATCCACTCTCACTAACTCTCCCAATTTAGTATATCTTGCCCCTTTGTTTTGTCTATGGTTAACCCTAGATAGTTCTAATTAAGAGCATACTTAATGGTAATGAAGATTAACTCTAAAATTAACAAGGTGGAAAGAATTAGAAAGATAAGACGCAAGGAGGGTTTGACGACCATAAGATAGCAGCTAGGGGAGTAAGAAGGAGAGGTCTCAAGCTAGCAAGATCAAAAACAAGAAAACCAAGGAGGAAAAGTAAAGCAAACACTCCTATAGGTAAATCCTAAAACTATTCTAAATCTAAATTTTCTTATGAAAGACCTTGATTTATGTTAATAAACATAGATCATACTTGCTTTAACCGATACATGATAGATCTTGGTTGTAGATACCAATGATCAAGGAAAAAGTTTGAAGGAACAAAGAAAGAACAAAAGAAGTTTAAACTAGTTTAGGTTAAAAACACTAAAACAGAACCCGAAAATGGAACATTAATAACACCTAATATATAATGAATTTTTGAGCAAGTGTTAATTAGATATTTTTATGGTGAGGGGATGCTCGAGATCGAGTTTACATTAAAAGAAATTACCGAAACAAGTTTAGGAATAATTACCGACAATAACTATAAATAATAATAGTTAAGTTAAACGAATAAATCCTTGAGGATATTGTAGGTAATCATTTTGAATAAAGTTAGTAGCATAACGAGGGAGATATACACTATCCAGGTAAGTTCCCGCACTTATGTGCATTTAACAATTGTTTTATTATCAAGCTGTATTTTATTTAGTAAAGTTCTTGTTATTTCATGAACTGTTTTGAGAAATTAGTCTATGCTATTTGTTTCGACTAGACACAATTGATGTGATATGTTAAATAATCGAATTGTTAATAATTCTTTGGAGATATTTAAATTTAACCAAATTCAAATTGTTTTGGTGCGGGCTCTGATGTTATAACTCAGTAGAACAACCCTAGAAATAGGGGATATTGTATTGTGGTTGGGTAATCGACATGCGCTGTCAAAAATACAATGCAGAGATGATGTTACGCGTAACATGGGGTGAATTTGGGATGATCCCCTAATGATACTCTATAGAGAGTTCACATTCTTTGTGATTGTTGAACAGTTTTGGAGAGTTCTCATTCCATGACCGATAAAAAAAAATTAATAGTTCATGGTCCTTTTTGACCCCTCAGCTGTCATTCAAATGATTTTAAAATCATGTTAAGCTTTTGAGATTACAAGTTCCTATCTTGTGAAAATGTTACTGAACTATTATTTGTTCATTCATTCGAAATGTTATTCAACGAATAAGATATAAATATTTTTATTGTAATTCTTTATACTTGTTGAGCAATGTAGTTGCTCATTCTTGCTATATAAAATATTTTTCAACTAAAGCAGAAGGTCCCGAAGGGTCGGGAAAAGATAAGGGAAAAGTAAAGGCTAAAGACTAATATGTAACTGACGTATTAGAACTTTATTATTAAATGATGTAATATTTTTGTAATAGTCTATTATATTCTATTTAAGTTATAATAGTTAGTAAGGTTACGAACCAAAGAGGATTACAAGACATGTACTGTAAACAATTGTATTTATTTTTATGTCTTTAAGTTATGTTATTAGATAGATATTGTGAATGATGATGAATAGTGAGCACCATATTGTTTCAAGTACACGGATTTTGGGGGCGTTACAAGTCCATGGTCCAATTTTTAATACAAGTAAGGGATAAGGGACTATTAGTCGAATCCCAAATGTAATCCCTCCAAACAAGCATAGCCTTAATGTTTAGAATTATTTCTTTCGACATTTGTATTATAAATGAATTTGTTTAGTTGAGCGTCTTGGGTCTATTTTGGGCATTCACTTGTAGGGTCGATGTA
Source organism: Panax quinquefolius (assembly GCA_020205615.1). NCBI lineage: Eukaryota > Viridiplantae > Streptophyta > Magnoliopsida > Apiales > Araliaceae > Panax > Panax quinquefolius. Next base: position 99,670,806 of record CM035171.1, on the reverse strand, counting down.
ACACCCCAGTTCCACATCGAAAGATGGGGGAAAAATTTGTCTGCATATAAGGAAACAAGTTACTACCAATAGTACCTTCAAGTCATGACCTTTTGGGAGCCTGTGGTGGGCTAAGATGACCCAAAATTATTGGGTTGATGGTTTGAGGCCTTATTTTGATGGATTTGATTCGATTTGGACTTGGGATTTGACCAGAGATTTGTTTCGGACTCGGGATTTGACCCAAGTTGTTTCATATGGTATCGAGCCGTGTTCTCGAAAGCTCGGCCTGGGTCATTCGATCGGGTTCTTGGGAGGTGAGGACACGAAGGTCGGTGGTATTATCCTGAATGGAGAGATGGAGGTCCTGAGGTGGGGACACGGCTACCCGGTGATTATCCCACAAACGGCTAGAGAGGCAAAGATCTTTGGGCCGTGGTGTGATGTGATCTTTCGCTCGAAATTTAAGTGGGGAGTTTGTAACACCCAGGACATCGAAAGATAGGGAAAAATTTGTTTGCATATATAAGGAAATAAGTTACTACCAATAAGACCTTCAAGTCAAGGGAGCCTATGGTGGGTAAGATGACCCAAAAAGATACTATTAATCAAGTTCGAGGCCTTATTTTGATGGATTTGATTCGATTCTTGACTTGGGATTTGACTTTGTTCCTAATCGATTTGACGTGTTATTTCAATGATTTTATATTAGGACCATGATAAATATTTACTTTTGAAGAGATGTTCCTTTTAATCAAACATTTATGATTTTATACTACTCCTTTAGTCGTGCTATTAGTGTTCAATATACTATTTATGGTTTAGGTTGTGCTTTGCACGTGACCTCCCTATCCTCTTTGGGAAAGGGGTATTTATGGTACTAAGTGGAAATTTAGCAAGTAAATTCATCTAAAAAAACAGAAAAAGAGAAGGAAATTTAATACAAAGTTCCAAAGATTAGTTCTTTTCCAGTTCAGTTGTTAATTCATTGAGTTGCAGTTCAGTAATCACTTGAGCTAACATACTTTTGATCCAATAGTTTTTTGCTGCTTGTTTATTTGAGACCCAGAAAAATGTTGGGATTAGAATCAAAATAATTCAAAAGTGTTCTTGACTCGTTCAGTAGGTTACTTCAGCAATAAGTGTTTATTTCATAGAAAAATCATGTGGTTTTTTCAAGTTTACATTTTTATGTTACAAGGTGTATGAGATGTTTCACGAAGTACCAAAGCTTTCTACACTATTTGACATGGATGCAAAATCCTCAAATTCAACTTGATTGTACATTGGGGCCTTGCGAAGTCCCCAATAATGCAGAAAGTTAGATGATCAAACCATTGCTGCCATTTCACTATTAGTCAGCCAGCTATTACTCCCTTTCTCACTGTTCTTTTTTTCCAAGAAACACACGTGAACATTCTCAACTAGTTTAATTGATAAGTCAGGTGTGTATCAACAAGCTAAATAAGTTTGTAAGGCATTACTCATGCATAAACTATTTTTCAGCTATGATAGTATGAATGCCATTAACCTAGCTGATTTTTATAGAAAAGTATGATTACCTTCCTGCAAGGACTTGCAAAATGCAGAACAAATAATCCCGAAGATTAACATTGTTGAATGCTATAGGACTCTCAAGCAAATGAAGCAAAGCGACAAGAGTTTCACTCTTTATGGTATTGTCAGTATCAGATCCACCTCTTAGTTGACATAACCGCACAGAATGAACGCCCAACTTCACCTGCCCTATAATTTACAACTAGAGATAGTTAATAATATACACCTGCACTGGGAATGGAAAAACAATTCCATATGAAGAGTGCATGCGGATGATAGACTTTGACTATAAGAAAATACTCTCCGTGTCGGAAAGAAAGAAGTATCATTTTCAATAGAAATTACAAAGAGGTTAGGAAACAGACTAACGGAGTATTAAACTAATTTAGTAGTTGGCAACCTCGTAATGACGATTCTTCATCTAAGTATGCAATGAACAGCATCAGTGCCGCATCAATTCCATTGCAGTGGAACTCAAGATCAAGGAGTGCTTTGGTTGCTTCAATTCGAACTTGCCATAATGTCCTAGGCGACCGAAATGGTTTAATTAGCTTGAATACACGATCCTGCATCTGGAAAAGAGAGAGAACAGACACGGAAACCAAATAGCATATCAATAACAGTGAAATGTTTGGATAGTGATTATCTGCCAGAGGGCAGAGGGAAAAGACTTACAAAAGGGATGAATCCTGAAAGCTTTAATGCAATCTGAATCAATGTTCGGATGCAGCTTATTGTTAGAACGCCATTGTAGCTAGGCATCAGTCTGGTAAATGCCAATACCAAAAGCATGAGGTACAAGAATAAGCTGGTATAACACATGTATCTAATAATCAGTAAAAGAATCACCTGTCAAATTGCAAAAGCCTATCGACGCGTTTGAGAAGAGATGATAAGAAGAGAATATTCTGCCAAAAGATCACCAGATAATTTAGTAAAGAGCAGGAAAAAATTTAAATATCAGATATTTTAAGATGTTCCAATATATCGAAATTCGTCATCTAAACCACAAAATACTCATTTATACAGGAAAATAGAGTTTTAAAAAGAAGTGGCAACTCAAATAGAACTAAAATATACATCCTGTGGTCAACTGTGGTAATTCTTCCCTGAATTAACTCTGAAGATAAGCTTTCATACTAAATCATGCCTTATTCAGTTGTATCTATATCTCTCGTCTGTGGACTAATGAGACAGTTGAATTTATACTCTTAAGTTATATCTGATACAATCCTGGTCGGGGCTCATATCAAACAATAATATCTCAACTAAAGTTCCTGGGGTTCAACAAATGATTCCAAGTAATTGGACCGAATTCTATTCAAGGATACTTAAAATGGTGCTCGATTCAAGCCCAAATAATGTCAAATTAAAATTCAATTGGGCTGACCTAATTGGCGAATTTTATTGAGCTCATGTGGGCCATGGATTTTGGATTTTATAGTTTCAATCAGCAAGCATCAAGTTATTCATGTGGGTATCAAGCTATTCATGTGGGCTGGCCAGTTTAGTTAAGTTGATGTGGGCAACTAAAAGCAAATATCATGTGGGGACCGTTAAATATAACATATTCAGATTACATGCAAGGCAACACGCATATTATGTGGGTTTAATTTAATATAATTAGTAAGCATCCGTGTTTCTTTTACTTAAACTTTGGAATCCTTATTCATTCACGCGGTAAGAAGGTTTACACCACAATTCACGCGGAAATTGTAAGCTCTCCGAACGCAGCAAGGAAAAATAAATTACATAGCAATTGTGGATTCAATTTCAATTTCAAATCTGATTATTAGATTCTAGAAAATTAGCTTTAATACTAATGTAATTAGGATTTTATTTAGTTTGAATTTCCATTCCAATTTTAAGTTTGATTACTATGTAATTTGTTTCTTTTGTTATTAGGATTAGGATTATTTTTGACTAGTATAAATAAGGGAAAAAGTTGATGTAATTGATTCACTTCTGATTCTTGTGAGATTATTCTCCTTTTGATTCTTTGAGAACTCCTGAATTGTTCATAGTTTTCTGTGAAATTCAAACCCAACTTATCATATAACAATACATAATTGTGTGTGGCGTCTTCTAACGCATCAATCGTCGATTGTACCAAGATTACCGCTTATATATAAGCGAGGGGTCAAGGTGTCGTTGATGTCCATTCAACGCAGATTTCCTTGCATGAGTAATAGTACCAAGATTACCGCTTACATAAAAGCGAGGGGTTAAGGTGTTGTGAGCGTTTCACCTTCATAACTTGCTAAAAACCGACGACCACCTCACGCAAGCGTGCCGTGGAGTTTATCATTTGGTATCAAAGCTAAGTTTTCTAGCGAGTTATCCATCTTTAATTTTCTTGTTTGATTATTATGTAAAAAATAGTATAAAAAAAATTTCCATTGCCTTCTAACCAATCCAGCGGCGATAGTTTGAGCCATCAACTATCAAATTCCAATCCAACGAGGCCATAAAAATCTCCACAAGACTAATCTTTTCCCGGAAAGTTTGTGGTCATACTTCATCATGTCATCAAATTTCAATCGAGGGTTCATCCGAAACTATTTGTAGTCATGATTAAAAAAAATCAAATTCGTAAGGGTTGTTCAAATCTGAAGCGAAGCTACAATTGGCAAATCCAAAGACTAATGCGAAAATTTAAAGAGAGCATACAAAAGGAGTACAAGGCGATCAATCCGTAATATTGTGGTATTCCGAGATTCACACTTGCTATATGTTGTTTAGTGATAAGTTATTTTTGAATTGATTAGTAAAACTGTGATTTTGCTTGGTGGGTTCAATAAGAACCTATAAGAGAGAATATCGAGTGATAAAAGGCAAGACTTGTGAGCTTATTAGTGGGTAAAAGTCAATTGAGTGAAACACGAGTGATTCATCATTGTTTGAGCAAAACACGTAAGAGAGTGGTGAGGAAAGTTTTTATCTACTAACCTTTGTTTTGCAGCAAACATGTATGATTACAATTATGAGTACTTAAGAAAGTCAAAGGAGTTCTTTCCGAGGGAGGAGTGATCCTGATGCTTATTTGAAATGGGAGGAAAAAATAGAGCGAGAGTTGACTATCATGATTATTCCAAGCGTAGGTGAGTCAAGTAGGCGATTCAAGATTTTTCTGATTATGCAGCTACATGGTGGGATCAATTGGTACTTAGCATGAGAAGATATGGAGAGCATATCGAGACATGGGAAGGTTTAAACCGTAATGAGAAAGCGTTTTGTTCCAATACAACTTAATAAGAGGAACGAATATACATCTTCAAGACATGTAGAGCAACCTCTTGCATCATGGGCTGACGATAGGTAGATTCATAGGCGTGAAGATTCGCATTGGAGACAGCCACGAGAAACTCCTAAGGCAACCATTACTTTCAAAGGAGATAAAAGAGGACATCATGGAACCGTTTCGTAAGATGTTGGAGGCATGTTGTTTGTAGGCCCAACATAATCTTTAGGCGTATAATGAACAAGAGCAGCCGAGGGAGATAGAAGATGATGAGGATCATGTCGTTTCCGAAGAGTCATTGGTGTCGAAAAAAGTCACAAGTCTGTAATTTTAAGAGGAAGACCTAGAGCATTTACAAAGAAATTATGATCAACAAGAAGATAGTAAACGACAAAAGAAAGAAACTGTTCAAAAGATTGAGGATGAAAAAGAGGAGTGAGTTTAAAAAGAATAGAGAGATTGAGAAAAGAGTGATTGAAGAGAATGAGATTGAAAATAAACAACGAGAGAATGAAATAATTGAGCAAAAAGAAGAGGGAAAATTGAGTGACTATGAAAAAAGAGTGAGTTGGAAAGAGTATTGTGTTTTAAACAGCTGATGACTGTACATTCGTACAAGAAGGCACTTTTAAATACTAACCAGGTTAACTCTGTTTTGTCTAATTCTGTTTTGTCTCTTGAAGGATTACATACCTGGTGTTATCATTCCGTACCAATCAGCCTATAGTATTCCCGAGGAGACGAAGGAGTCACCAAGGCAAGTTGGAGGGTTAAGTGAGCCATTCACCAAGGCAGGTAACATGAGAGAAAACATGAGTTCGTGTGTCGTTCATAAGATCATAGTACCTAAAAGGGATGAGACGTCGAGTTTGAGCATTGATATTCAATTGGTAAACAAGTATCGATATTCTTTTCTTTGCTTAGATAATATGTTTGATAAATTGCATAGTACTTGTGTTTTATCTACACTTGATAAGGAACATGTGATAACAATGCCAAATCAAATTAGTATGATAGAATGTGATGGATTGAAAGTTGTGTTAACATGTTTTTATAGGTGGATAGTTATTTCGGTTAGATTAATTAGTATCTAGCATTTTCATGAGTTTATCATAACATGTTTTGCATGTTTCCATTGATAAATTTGTGTAAAGCAATTTTGATGGTATAATCATCTTTGGAGGATATTTGATCTATGTTGAGTTAGTCTATGATCATGTTGTTTGCTCTTGTTCTCAATGTTCTTATTGTCATAAAGTTCATTCTAGGTTTTCTTGTCCATATTCTTGTTTTCATAATGTGTGAGGTTTGTTGAAACAACTCGGGTCAAATCCTGAGACCGGAATAAATCTCGGGTCAAATCCCAAGTCCGAATCGAATCAAATCCATCAAAATAAGGCCTCAAACTACTGGCCCAATAGTATCTTCTTGGGTCATTTTAGCCCACCACAGACTCCCAAAAGGTCATGACTTGAAGGTACTATTGGTAGTAACTTATTTCCTTATATGCAGACAAATTTTTTCCCTATCTTTCGATGTGGGACTGGGGTGTTACAACCTCCTCCACTTAAATTTCTGACGTCCCCGTCAGAACCGATCACACACACGGCCCAAAGATCTTTGCCTCTCTAGCCATTGTGGGATAATATCGGCTGGCTTCGTGTCCCCACCTCTGGACCTCCATCTCTCCATTGTGGGATAATACCACCAGCCTTTGTGTCCCCACCTTCGGCAACCCGATCGGATGACCCAACCCGAGCTTTCGAGAGTCGGCTCTGATACCATATGAAACAACCCGGGTCAAATCCTGAGACCGGAATAAATCTCGGGTCAAATCCCAAGTCCGAATCGAATCAAATCCATCAAAATAAGGCCTCAAACTACTGGCCCAATAGTATCTTCTTGGGTCATCTTAGCCCACCACAGGCTCCTAAAAGGTCATGACTTGAAGGTACTATTGGTAGTAACTTATTTCCTTATATGCAGACAAATTTTTCCCCTATCTTTCGATGGACAAATTTTTCCCCTATCTTTCGATGTGGGACTGGGGTGTTACATTTGTCCTTATTTAACATTGGATGTGATCGTGTTTTTCCATTTGAGCAATCATCATTGCATAATTTTGAAAATGTTGTCTTGGATGGAAAGGAGTCTAAACTTGGTTTTGAAAGTGTTTATCGTCAAAATGGAGTGAGATATGGTTTACCTGCGTATCTAGTTAAATCATTTGGATTATCTAAGGCATCGAGTGTTTTTATATTGAGCAATATTTTATATTCTTTCATAGGAAAAATTGTTAATATCTGTTTTGATGATATTCTGATTTTGGTCAACACTTAGAAAAATTCTTTAGCACTTGTTAAGTTTGATTGTGAACATCGTAGTGTTCATTATGCTATTGAGCTTTCATCTTGTGCATATGGGTGTGACTTTTTAATTCCATTGATGCAATTCCTTGATCTTGAGTGTGTTATTGTCAATGGAAAGGGAAAAGTTGATTTTGTTTTGCAGATTCATAATAGGATCCTACTCAACAAGAAAAACATGATTCTCTGTGCAACCCAATCGGAACATTGCATTGAAAGTCTAAAGGGAAGTGTTCATTTTAGCATATACATATAAATTTGAGTTTCTTAAGTTTTTCGTGATTACACAAAAGATACATGTTGATTGGTTTTGTTTTATATTTAATCCACGAATTCAAGTTTGTTTGCGTATGCAATGTTCCAAATTGCAAAATTTGATATTTGACCTAGGTGCATTGAAGTGGGTGTATTTGCAAATGGACGAGATCATCAAGTTAACTTTTGATCCAGGAATTCGTAAATGGATGGATATACAACAGAGGATTTATCATATTGATATTTCATCAAGGAATTCGTAAATGGGACAATATACAACATGAAGGGTTCTACATACTGATATTTGATCCAAGAGGAGTTGAAACTTTAAAAATTCGTGCTTGCATTGTTGATATTGCTTATACGTTTAATTTGTCAGGTGAGATTTGTGGTTATGTTTTGTTTGGTGTTACAAACTTGGTTCGTTTTGATGTATGGTCAAATTTGTGGTCAAATCCTTTTCAAGAGGGAATGCCAAATTTGAGGACAACTCCTTTTCAAGAGGAGGGAATGCTAGATTTGAAGACATCCTTTTCAAGAGGAGAGGTACAATCCTGATCGGGCTCGTATCAAACGATAATATCTCAAGTTTTTGGGGTTCAACAAATGATTCCAAGTAATTGGACCAAATTCTATTCAAGAATACTTAAAATGGAGCTCAATTCAAGCCCAAATATTGTCAAATTAAAATTCAATTGGGCCGACCTAATTGGCAAATTTTATAGAGCTCATGTGGGCCATGGATTTGGATTTTATAGTTTCACAATCAGCAAGCATCAAGTTATTCATGTAGGTATCAAGCTATTCATATGGGCTGGTCAGTTTAGTTAAGTTGATGTGGGCAACTAAAAGTAAATGTCATGTGGGGACCGTTAAATATAACATATTCAGATTACATGCAAGGCAACAAGCATATTATGTGGGTTTAATTTAATATAATTAGTAAGCATCCGTGTTTCTTTTCCTTAAACTTTGGAATCCTTATTCATTGACACGGCAAGAAGGTTTACACCACAATTCACGCAATTAGTTTTAATTATTAGTTTCTAGGAAATTAGTTTTAATACTAATGTAATTAGGATTTTATTTAGTTTGGATTTCCATTCTAATTTTAAGTTTGATTGTTATGTAATTTGTTTCTTTTGTTATTAGGATTAGGATTATTTTTGAGTACTATAAATAGGGGACAAAGTTGATGTAATTGATTCACTTCTAATTATTAATAAAATTCTTGTGAGATTATTCTTCTTTTGATTCTTTGAGAAATCCTGAATTGTTCATAGTTTTATGTGAGATTCAACCCCGACTTGGCGACTTATCATATACAACAATACATAGGTGTACGTGGCGTCTTCTACCGCATCAATCATCGATTGTACTAAGATTACCGCTTACATATAAGCGAGGGGTCAAAGTGTCGTTGATGTCCATTCAACGCAGATTTCCTAGCGAGAGCAATTGTAGCAAAATTACCGCTTACATATAAGCGAGTGGTTAAAGTGTTGTGAGCGTTTCACCTTTCATAACTATGAAACGATCGGGGCGACGACTACCACGCAAGCGTGTCATGGAGTCTATCATTATCCTTTTCCTACTCTGAAGTTGGAAAACTTCTCCTTGTTGCAAGTTGCATGGTTTTGTTCCACATATATTTGGAGTGTGGTTTCATAACACACATTTCTCTCTTTCTTTCTTCTTCTTTCTTCATATATTCTTAAAAGATAATATTTATCTTGCTAAGGCCCAACTTAGAAATTCTGAATTGAATAATTTACAGGATTAAAGAAACCATATGCTAACGTCAGCATTTCACTTAGCTGATGTAAACATAGAATTAACAGTTATGTTGTCAATCAAAGATGGTTTGAAGAAGCAATCATAGACTTGTTAGAAAATGTCGCCGCTGTCATGTGCCGCCATATTTCTTGGTCAACTTTTTCCAGTCACATTTCTGACAAACTTTTTCAGGTCAGATTTTCCAGTAAACTTTTTCTGGTCAGATTTTTCATTTTCCAGCCACTTCTTCAGTCGTATTATCCAATCACTTGTTTTTGTCATATTTTGTCACTTTTCACGGCCAATTGTTTCTCATGTTGCATACATTTGGTATATGGAGTAGAGTCGTGGATAGAAGCAATAAAAGAAAAAAGGGTGTCTATCAAATGCCACAAAAGAAGAAAAGAAAAAAATACAATTGGATGGCTCAGCATCAACCCAAAAATAGGCAAAGTAGAAAGCTTTAATACGAAATAATAGACACGGGTATATGCTGCAATCATCCAATTGTCAAAAATAAAATCAAAAGAGGGTCTGCAGATAGTGTACCAAAAATATAAGTTATGGAATGTGCTCAGGTAGTCAGGTGCATGAAATCTGGTACAAGGGACCTGACAGACTGGGTACAAGATTGTTCTAAAAATCGGCCCTAGGCGGGGGCCTGGCACCGCGCCTAAGGCCAAATCGGTGAACAAAGTGGGCTAGGCTAAAAAGGCGGGGCCTAGGCGGAGTTTTTTTTTTTTTTAAATTACTATAAAAACCAAATCTTGATATATTTATTTTTCTAATGATTTACCATATTCTTAATGCAAGTTGTAGCATATCAAATCACAACAAGAAGTGAACAAGATCAAGTCAAAATGGATAATTTTATTATAGTTGTAATTTTTTGAATTTGTATCAACTTGAAATTCTATAAATGATGATACATTTGTAATATTTAGTTTAATTCAATATAATTCTTAAATTTATGTTTAGTTTCTTAAGTTTTAATATTGAATTGAATTCTTAAAATTTAAATTTTATTATTTAATACCAATTTTGTTTATGAATAAAACTAATACATCAAAGATATGTTAGTCATACTTAGTATATGGTATTTGTCATTTTCTTTAAGTTCACAATTTTGAAAATTGCACAAATTAAAATAATTTCATAATTAATAATATCAAATGTCTCATTCAATAAACTTCACACTAATTTTTAAAAATAACATTTATTTAAATTTTTGAGAGAGAAGAAGTACATATATAATTATATATATGAAGATATCAAGATACTTCTTACTAGTTACTTCTTACTAGTAACACTAATTCTATAATTTAATTATTTCAAGCAATGGATATATATCTTACTACTTAAGTGCAATTACTACTAATTCTATAATTTAATTATTATCTTTATTATAGATTATTTTGCTTTATATTATTGTTTTGTTAGAATAATGTAAGATAAAATATTAAAATTGTCTTAAAATAAAAAATCCAGCCTAGGCCCCCTGGCCGCCCGCCTTTTAGAACATTGGTACAAGATACCCAACATGAGCTCGTGAACATCTCGAACTCGACTCAGACTCTTTCCTGTCTTGAACACACTTTTTAGGCAGTTTAATGAACAAGTTGAGCTTGAGCAAGGGAGACCTCACTTTAGCTCGGTTCGTTTTGCAGCTAAGCATGTGTGGTAGACTAAAAGAATAAAAGTAATAGACCCCTCAATCGTTAAGATATCAACACGAACACACAAGGAAACCAATTCAAAGAGTTTCTGCTAACCTGTTGCCCAAATTCAAGTTCACCAATGGACTGGACTAATGCAGCAAGCCAGAAGACATCAGAGAACGGGTTCCCACTGTTATCATTGTACTGCATGACAAATAGGACAAAGATAACAGGGTTAGTAAGAAGATTAATAAAAAAAATAGGATAAAAGAAATAAAAATACCAATCATCATAAAGTGAAACCAACAGTATACTCAATCCCATGAATGCTGAACATGAACATTAATATATGGTGGCATGACCAAGGGTCACTCTTGTGATTAAGGTGAGCATCATCAAAAATAGACAGTATATTTAAGACAAGAAGGCATAACCAACAAGGTAGAAGTTGAGAACATACCTTTAAACTAAGTTACACGGACTCGGATGGAGTGTCCAATAAAACAAGGGTATTTTGAAGACTCTGACATGGGTACTCAATTTTTGCCAGTTTTACACTAAAATGAAGATTCCAACACTCATACCCGTGTCAATTGTCGGACACTAATACTTCTGGACAAAGTGAGTAGTCCATGTAAAGCCTTTAAATATTGCAAGGAGAGACAAGATGAAGTATCAAATATCTCAGCCCATGGAATCTACCGATTTCAAAACGACCATCACATATACCTAGTATTTTATTAGTAAGATACCCCAATTGGAAGGGATGTGTTCTCCTCTTCCTTATATGGTGGGTTGTGTAATCATATCTACACTTCAATCTCCAAAGCATATTTACACCCTCTTCTCAAGGTGCACTACTTACAAAACTAATGGAACACACTTTTCTTAAACAACTTGTATCTATGTGCGAACAAAGAAATATAACTCACAAAAATAAAATCCTCGTAGTATATCTTACTCCCTCTATTCCACAAAAATAGTCCCATATTGTCAATTTATGAAATCGCAAAGCTACATCAAAACTAAATGCAAAACGCCTAATGGTTAAAAGAGTCGGTTGGCAAGGAAACCGTTAGACATGAAAGTCTTTGAATTTATGTGAAGAGTGAAGTCTACTCTTAACCAAATTTACAAGGTCCTTACCCAGAACTGCTAAAGGAGCATCCTTTTTGTCATAATTCCTGGAATTCCTCTCACACCAAAGCTTAAAAGAAGTAAAAACTGTAGCATAGCAGAATTTGAATACATAAGTTTTAGTTTTTGCAAATTGAGCAAGTAAGAACTCTATTAACCAAAGATTGTCATGTGATAGAAACATTATGACAGTCACAGAGAGATAAAACTGCCTTGAGCACCTGATGAGAACAATGACATTGAAAGAATTAAATGTTGAAAATTCGCATGATGCAGTTTGCACATCACACAATTAGGATTGATATTTTTGCCGAACTTAGAATGGCCATCAGATGTTCTTAATCTGTGGTGAAGAGCAAGCCACAGGATGAATGAAAATTTGGGCACTTTAAAAGAACTAGTTGATAGCCCATGCAATGCACATGCTAGTTTGAATAACGGATTGTAAAGGTTACTTTATACATTATATTACCTCAATTGTTCATTTTACACTTAACAGTCCTAAGAAGCATAAAATCAAACATGTTATGGTTTTTTAACTATATGGACATATTTCATTAGCTTTTATATATGTTTCAAGCCATAATCTCCTTCCTTATTACTCCGCACAACAACAACTAACCTCCTTTCTTCTAATTCATGAACATCACAGCAATAACAATACTCAAATTAATGAAAACAATCCATCCTTATCTCTAAGATAAAAAGTTTATAGTTTACCTTGCTATAACAGTTAAGGGGCTGAGTTTAACAATCTATGAATTAGTTATTACCTTACCTTATTGTTCTGCTATTCGAATTACTCCCACCTCAGTTTACTTTAGCTTCTTTGCTCCATTCTTTGCCCAATTCACTGATTTTGTCGAAAATGAGAGAAGTTTGGAGAAAGTTTTGGTGATGGCCGAGTCCGGCAGTTAAAGAAGAAGGAAATGGAATGGCATTGTGATTAACTTGAAATGATTTGAAAGGGGGAGGGTTTCAATGTGGATGGGTAGAATTAAAGATATCAAAGAGTAATTGGGAAGCTGAAGCGTCTGAGACCGGAAGAAATGGATGAAGCGATCACTATATCGTTGTTGAGAACATCGTAAGCACCGGAAATCTGCTTGAATCGGAGGGTGGCACCTTCTCTTACGGAGAAGGGGGAGGAATTTGTCGCTTGAGTGGGAAATTGAAAGGAGCGAGAGAAGGGTAACACATATATGGAAGTGAAATAGAGGTGAGGGTAGTGAAGAAGAGGAAGAATTGGAGAAATCTGAGAGAAGGGTAACACATATATGGAAGTGAAATAGGGGTGAGGGTAGTAAAGAAGAGGAAGTGGAAGAATAAGAATTGGGGAAATCTGAAGAGACGACGCGATTGAAGGATTGAAGGAAGAGGAAGAGATTAGACCAACTCGGTAAATAACTCAGTGAAATTGAACGAAATTGACTCAAATTGATTAAGAGTCGACTCCTAATTGTTATCGCCTTTGTTGCCTTTATATATAAGGTATTGATGCTAGACCATCTTGTGCCAAGAGACAGTAGCTTTCATATTCCTTGTGGAGTCCCAAATAATAGAAGCTTTAACATTCTTTCCACTATGAGAAACCTACATAATTTGATCATCAGAGTTGAATCACATAATCTGAAAATTTTTGTCAACGAGAAGAAATATAAATTTGTGAATTCAAATATGCTTGGGTGTTGTTGTTTATGAGAAATATAGCTTGGGCTATCTATTGATGACTGAAACGAGTGAGCTATAAGAGTTTTATACATGAAACAAGTGAATTAACATTTGAATTTGCTAAGTTTCAGGTTTGCAGGAAAACAGTGCAGGTCTATTTTTTTGCTGCTTGCTGCTTGTCTTCTGGAGATGTTGTTGGTGTTTCTGTGCTGGAATTAGAGTCTTAGAATTATAGAAGACACTAGAATAGATAGAATTCAAATAGAAGATGTAAAGAAGCAGAAATCAGAGGTCGAAGATAGAAAAAAAAACAGAAGATTAGAGGAAGAAGATGATGGTTCTGGAACAACCAGCACCTCTGATACCAATTTGTCAAGCCCTACTTGAACCTAACTAGAGGCAACAGAGAGAAACAGAAATACAAAGAGATATAGAGAGAATTCAAAGAGAAATGAGAGGAAAACTCGGTGTTTATCAGTGTTCTAAAAATCTCACTTTAGGTCCACTTTAGCGCTAGCCTCCCTCGACGCCCCACTTTGAGGTGCTAGAAGCCCCCTGACGCCTCACCTAGGCCCAAGGTAAAAAATTCCTCCAGAAAAATTAGGCGGGGCTAGGTAGGTCTCTGAGCGGAGAGGGTTTTTTTTATTTTAATAACTACCCAAACCAGATCTTAATATATTTATTTTTCAAATGATTTACCATATTCATAATACATATTGTAGCATATCAAATCATAACAAGAAGTGAACAATATCAAGTCAAAATGGATAATTTTATTATAGTTGTAATTTTTGAAGTTGTACTAACTTCAAATTATATAAATGATGATACATTTGTAATATTTAGTTTAATTCAATATAATTCTTAAATTTATGTTTAGTTTCTTAAGTTTTAATATTGAATTAAATTCTTGAAATTTGAAATTTTATTATTTAATAGCAATCTTGTTTAGGAATAAAACTAATATGTTAAAAACATGTTTGAATTTTGAACAATTGCATGTTTGTGTTTGAACTTTGACATTAACAATATGGATATGTGTTTGAACTTTAAGCAAATGCCTTTATTATCTTTATTATAAATTGTTTTGCTTTATATTATTGTTTTGTTCGGATAAATATAAGATAAAATATTAAAATTAGCATAAAATAAAAAATCCCGCCCAGGCCCCCTAGGCGCTAGGCCCCCCTCGGCCGCCCGCCTTTTAGAACATTGGTGTTTATTCATGTTTTTGGGCTCTGTTGTCAATTGCATTTGCAAAGTTTGAGGGATTTCCGGATGCTTCTACTGGTCTGGTTTGTGTAAAGGGTTTCTTGTGTTGGTGGTTTATTTTTGTACAGCCTGTGGTTGGCTCGACTGGGTTCTCGGTTGGTTTTATTTTGCAGAGGTTATCCTATTGTTGCTGCTATGCTTTTGTTGTACTGCCAGTTGGCTTGGGATTTTGAATATTATGCCGATGGGTCTATCCTTCTGCTCTTGCTAGGCTTTGGGCTGGATGGCATGGGATTGGGAGTTATTTGTGGCAGCTAGGGTTTGCTTGCTTCTGATGCTGCTATGTGCTGCTGTGCTGTTGTTTACATTACACGCTGCTGCATGTGCAGTTTAGGGCTGCTGCTGCAGCCGGGTTTGAAAGTTGATAACTGCTTGGCTGTTGAAATTGCTTACTCTTGTTTCTTTATGGTTGTTGCAACTGGCTGACTTAAGCTGCTGACTTTTAAGTTGTTGGGTTCTCTGTTCCTTTATGTGGGCTGCTGCTGCAGCCGGTTGGCTGCAAATACTGTTGCTGGGCACGCTGCTGCTTGTTGCTGATCCTTTTGAGGTGTAGGCTTCTGGAAATTCTTCTTAAGCTGCTGGGATTTCTGTCGGCATGTCCTATGATGTCTATGCTATATTCTGATTGGGGTTTCCCGTGAGGTTTGTATTTTCCCTTTATTTTTAATACAGTTTAAATTTAGCAAAAAAAAAACTCGTATTTACTCACTGAATTCGTGAGGAAGAAGAGAGAGGGAGAGACAGAAAAAGGGAGGAGAAGCAATTAAAATCTTCACTCCTGGATTCATATCATAATACTTGGGGAATACTCTTCCCATTCATCTATATATAGATAATAAATGCTAAAAATAATTCTCCTAACCTACACCACTATCCTTGTCCCTCACTCGCATGCTAACTAACTAACATGCACACTCTAAATTGGATTGCTTCTAAAATATTATTTATCTCAATTATGCCCACTTTACCCTTGGCCTGACAAAAAGTTGACCTAATTCAACGCATTCATTATCCGCAAGAGAAGCATCAAAGAATTTGTCTCCCTATGACAAACGCATTATGCGTCTCCAAAATAACTTTATAAGCAATCCCCTTAAACAAATAAAAAGAGTTTTCACAAATATATAATACATGCATCCCATTAGACTACATATTCTTCCCTTGTCTCACATTACATAAGTAAAAACTTAGATTCTTAATCTAATAACCATTATTTGCCATATCCACACACCCTTGTCTAAAATTTGGTCCCTTTTACGCCGTGTTCCCATATTTTATTATTTGAGAAACAGACAAATTTGACATCTGGACACTACCAGCACCCAATTCCCATACCTGACTTCATGTAACATTGGGAATTAGAAGTTCCCCATACAAATGCCATTATCACATGAATACTAGATCAGTTCAAGCTATCTATATGAGATGGTATGACATTTATATCATGGCATCAAAGCTAATCTTTCTGACCAGAATAGTGACCATAAACATGCAGAAGCAGTTAAACTTAGCCATATTCCGATCATTACTAAAGTTAAAAATCTGACAAAATAAGCTAAAATAGGGGGAAAGCATGTATAGTCAAATTCAAGAATAGAAACTATGACGCCCCCAGATCCGCACGCTCTCCACGGCGGATCCGGTGCTCATTTTCCATCGTCTTTCTTAACATTCACCAACAACATAATCTTTATTCCAGGATCGTATACTTAACAAACTCCTATTACATTCTAAAGTCATATAAAGTACGACTCATAATTAGGAGTGAGCAAAAAACGGATATAACCGAAATACTGAACCGAACCGTAATAATTTAACCGAAATTTTCTGATAATTCGGTTATTTATAACAATTCGGTTATATCCGAATTATATTACGGGTTTCGGTTAGTTTATACGGGTTTTAGTTTTAGCCTATTCGGTTTAACCGAACACCGAATACAAGCTTGTCTACTTAAAAAAAATAATATGACTTGTTGTCTTGTACTCTTATTGACTTACTTGATACTTCGCAAGACGCAAACCCGGCCTCAATCTCATCGCCTGATCTCAAACCCTCATCTCTGATCTCAAACCCTCATCGCCTCCATCGAGCAGTCGAGCTCGACCCTCAGTCCCTCATCGCCATCGGCCATTGCCTCCCTTCGACCGACGGCAGACACGGGCTCACAGTATCAAGTCTCTCTCTCTTTTGGGTTCTTTTGTTTCTGCTGTTCTGCATCAAGTCTCTCTCTCTTTACTTCTCTTCTCAGGTAAAATAATTACTAAGATCTACTGATTTTTTCAATTCCATTTCCATGTTTTAGTTATGTGAATTAAAACATGGAATTGAAATTATATCAATTAGATCTAACAAATCTATGTTCTATTTTTACTGATTAATTTTAAACCCTCTTCGATTAGGCATTGTTTGGCAACTATCTTTTATTTTTCTTCCTATGATTTATCTTGTATTTTTCTTCCTATTGTTTGGCAACTATCATTTATCTTTTATTCTTATGTTTTGCTCTCTATGTTTTGATCTCATGACTTTGTTAGGTTTATTGGTGTTCTCATGACTTTGTTAGGTTTATTGTAATTTGTAAATTTGTAAATTTGTCTAGCAGTCCATTGTAAATTTGTAATTTGTTAGGTTTATTGGTGTTGTCTAGCAGTCCATTGTAAATCTGTGCAATAGCAGTCAGTCCATTGTAATTTATGGTTTCTTTGAAGTTTGACTGAAATGCTTTCTTTCATTTATATTTGTCAACAGGAACTGTGCAATAGCAGCAAATGGTATCAAGCAAGTGGTATCGGTCATTGTAGGAATCTGTCTAATAGCAATCGTTGTCAATAGCGATCGGTCAAAGACCTTCACCTTTCAAGCATTTTGGCTGCCAAAGAATGACTTCCAAGCTCTCATAGATCCGATAGTCTCATATGTCCATGAACTGTTAATGGTGTTAATTTATATCTCATCAGTGACTTTCAAACATAAGCTTGAGATTATGTTTATGGTGTTAATTTATGTTTATGAACTGTATTGTTGTTTATGGATTATGTTAATGGATTGTAGGAACTGCTTTATGGATTGTAGGAACCCGAAATGAACTATTTTTGGACTATGTTTAAATTCTTATTTATTAATAATAACCAATAACCGATTCGGTTTATTGCTAGTACACATTCGGTTATTTGTTCGGATAGTTAAAACAGGTCATTTTCGGTTATCGGTTATAACCGAATTTCTTGTTCGGTTTGGTTAATAACCGAATGCTCACCCCTACTCATAATTCAACACTAAACCCTTCTTCTCAATTGCGTCACCATTTATCTATCCTAAACTTTCAATATTAGCAATCAGTCAGTTCCCAGAAAAGAGGGGGCTTTCCGATAATGATTTCTCCTTATTGGCCCGCAATTAGATAACCTAACCCCTTTTCTCGACAGAACTTTCTAGACATTTGCCAATAATGTTAATCTAACATAGTTAGATGACTCATACATCTACTAGCTTAAATGTACAGTACAAAACAATACATTCTTATAATAATTTCCAATTCTTTTAATCATATCTCCAAAGTTATTACAACTTTAAGTTCTATTACATGAAAAGAAGACATCAATAATAATCTCACTTGACCTAACTATTCTTCTCACTTTCTCTTTACTGCCAAATTCTGCTAGTAATTATTTCTTAACTGCAAATAAGATTTTATTCGCAATAATGAGCACAAATGCTCAACAAGTCTAACAGATAACACATTTCACACTTCTCAAGTTTATACACATAATAGAGTTCACACTACTTAAGTTATAGGGTTCACACTGCCCAAGTTATAGAGTTCACAATCCTCAAGTTATACAAGTAATTCACATATCACAACTAACTTCACACAACAACTGAAATTCAAATAAGTTTTATAGCACATCGTTGCACATAAAAGCAGTTAGAAACTTGCACATAGTCCGAAAAACTTGTTTGATTCCGCTTCTATAGTTTACACTAATTTTTGCGTATTTCGATCAACCTATATAATTCACGAGGTCGACATACAATTTAGTCAAAATATGACTCCTTACTTTAGTTCACCTTACATATGAATTTTATTTCACAACTTTATCTTTTACGATGTCCGATTACCAAAAACTTAACAAAATAAGTTTCGGAAAAACTTGGACAAAAGTATTCTATAAGTGTAGCGCTTGGATGCCCAAAGGCATCGCCCAATTTTCAGCTTTGTGCAATTTTACCCTACTTGATTCAAACATGCAAAACTTTCAATCTACTAGGTAGTTTTGAGCGATTCTTTTTCCTACGCGTTCGTAACTTCCCCTTCTATAACTTAGATATTCATTTCATGATCAAATCCAAACATATGAGGCTGCACACCTCTTGCAAAAACTACTAAAAATAGGTTTTATATAGCTTAAATCTAACTTCGGTTGATTAAATTGCCAAAGGCACTTCTTTAGCAAATTTAGCATACTTGATTTAATTAATGCTAACATTCAATCATGCTTTATTTGATCCAAAATAGGTTTGTCTAATGAATCCATTAGGTTGCTTAATCTATCAAGCTTTTCTACTTATCTATACTAACATGCATTTTCATGTTTTACACCACTCATTAAGTGAATTAAGACATCGCTTAACATGCTATTAACATACAAATTCTTAACTTTAGCATGCTATACATCGATAAATTAACGAACTACCACAAGTCGTAAATTACCTCTTAAAGTTGCAAGCTTTACGTTTAACTTGATTATGTAAGACCTTAAACTCCTTCCTTCAATTAGCAATTGATCTTACTATAGTTCTCTCTTATAATTCTTGTGAATTGGTGAAGGAAAACATGGCATAAGGCTTCTATTTATAGGCAAGAAAGACCTAGGGCATAAGGGACATCTAACCACAACCAACCAAAGTGACCAACACCACAAACAAGAAATGAGGCCACATCTCACCTCTTAAAACAAGCCACACCACAAGTAAATTAATAAGCCACATCTCACCATCCTAGGCTTGACAACACATTAAAGCAAGCAAAAGCCAAATTGATGACCAACTCTTCAAAGAAAGTAACAATACTTACAAGTTTGTAAGTATTACATACTTCCATAATGGCCAAAAAGCCTTCACTTTCACTACACCTTAACCAAATTCTACCCAGTTTGGTTAATCCAACTTAGTTTACTTTATAGTTAGTCTTCTAGTTAGGTTTCTTAACTAATCCGGTTAGTAAAAAAATATTGAATTTCCCAAAGTTGACTACGTTTTATGAATAATGATTTAGCGTTTTTATGAATAGTAATTTCCTAGTTAAATTTTACAAATAATTTCTATACTTATAATGAAACCACACACATTCAATCACATAACACATAATTTCAATCACAAAAACATCATTTATTAATCATATAAGGTTAAATTACAAGTCTTATAAGGATTCGGAGGAATATTACAAAAACAAGATTACTAAACTGATAACTAACTGCACAAAGGAAAACGAGACGCCCGGAAACATTCCTAGATTATTTGTTTCAATGTCACAAGTACTCCCTCCATTCCGAATTATAAGATCACTATTCACTTTCTAAAAGTCAATTTGAGACATTTTCAAATTTAAAATTAACATGATTCATTTAAGTTTTCAAAAAAAGAAATCTTATACCTAGTAATACTTTTTAGGTAGTTTATAATATTTATAATTGTAAGGACATAAACTAAATGAGTTCGTGTCGATTTTGATTTTGAAAATGTTTGGAATTGATTTTCTCAAAGTCAATATTTATCTTATAATTTGGAAGGGAGCGTTAGTTATTGAACCTCATACTTCAGGTGGCTTGAGAGGTCTACTATATTCAAAGGTCAACCTAATGCTTAACAACAAAAAATAACATTAATAAAGTATATGCAGGCAATGAACTAAGCTTATGAAAATCACCTTTAGAAGATGTAAAATAAACTCAACAGCTTCCCGAGGGCTTTTATTATCTGCTGCTCGGACCATAGCTATGGCATGTGGAATGGCCTGGGCAAAATAATTAAGTGTCATAATACACCTAAAAAAAGTACTCCAAAACGATTGTTTAATGAAGAAGTTTTTTAAAGTAAACAGAGCCAATAAGAAGTAAAGGCTAGATCACTAAATAAAAAGGCCAAGTTCACATGGACCATCATTACTATTACGCATCTTAATACAAGTTTCCACTTAACAGTCAAGAAGCAACATGATCAACATGTAGTTTGCATCTAACAGGATGTCCATTAGCAGTTATTGTAGTAGACATGTTTCCTAGGTGGCTGATAGCTTTAACTAAGCAAAGACCTCCTTGGGGGCTGATAGCTTTAACTAAGCAAAGACCTCCTAGATGGCTGATAGCTTCAACTAAGCAACGATCGACGTAAGGGCAAGGACAGGTTATTTTCTGATTCAGATCCGGGTGGGTTGGGCTTAAACAACTAAATTTACAACACCACCTAAACAAAAAAAATCACATAACATGCAATCAAGAGTAAATTACTAACCTATAGTCCACCGGACCACAACTAACAAGATGTCCAATTGAAATACATGTGGTAATCATGTGTATGCTGTGTGTGGAGCAAATGGCCCAAACAAAGAAAAGACTGATAAAGAGGTCAAGTATATGTGCTAGTTTCTAAATTCAGAGGCAAACTTTTGTTAAGAAAACTACTTGTGCAGTGCCTCATAAATTGATTTCTCAAGGCACTAGTGGCTCAACAAACCAGAGGACATTGAGAAAAACAGAAAAGGAGATTGTTTAGTGAGCAATTCTTTAATGTGATGTTATCTTCAAGTGTTTGTGAAAGTAGAGCGATATTCACAAGGTCAAAAGATAGAGTTCATTTGACAAGACAAAACGTGAAATAATGATTAGACAACAGCAACAGCAAAAAGTCAGTGGTGAAAATAACTATAATATTTGCTTCCCCATAAGAACACAAGCCATCATGGCCAAAGATTGTCGTATTTTTCTGACCAAAGCCATGCCGTCCAAACATCTCTATTTTATTGCATCCTCCAAAATAATTTTCTGTGGTGTCTCACAAATATGATTGAGCTCAAAGCGTTCCCAGAACACATAGATCTCATCAATCACCACAGAAAATCAGACTTATCCAGTCCAGCATCTAAAACCAACTAAATCCGACATACAAGCTAAAACTCTTAAATATACTCGGAAAATCTTAGATCATCCACCTTTTCGGATCATTAGCAGGAAGTTCAACAAGTTTTAGGTTGACCAGAAAAATACTTTCTAACAATCTCCAGAACAAGTTAAAGACAAGCAAATAATAATCCAACATCTGTAACATCATAAATATCCTATGTCCTTCCATTACCTTAAGTACAAAGTACTCCGGGAAATCACGAAAGTCATTCGGCCTGGAAATTAAGGTAAAAACAAAAAACCGATAGTGTAAATAGGTATATCACAGAATGACATCAACTGCAACTTTAGGGTTACATCAAAGAAGCTCACTTTGGGAGTCCAATGTTGGAATCAAATCTCCGACTTTTGTAGAATTTAACCAGATGCAGCAAGCCAGCCCAATCAGTTTCCTGACCAGAAAGTACAAAGTATAATGTACTTGACTATCATGAATAATTAACATTTTTCAATACCTGATCTAACAGCAGAAGGCATTCTTACAAAGATAATATGTACAAAGTAAATGCACTTTATCAAATGTCTGAAATAAATTTATTGATTTTAAAATAAGATTTAGAAAGAAGAGATAAAAAAACTTAAAATAAAAAACCAAGGTAGAGGAGTCCTCTAAATGAAAGGAAAAGGTAACATAACGAGAGCCACCTGTATAATATGAAAGTAATCCAATAGATAGCCTCATTAATATACATTCAGTGACAACCATGATATGAGCTGTTTCAAACCAGAAAAGACATATTTTGAACAGAACGACGGTTAAAAGTCTATAGTACCTCAGATGCAGTATTAGCCAATGCAAATGCCACCTCAATCCGAATTCTCCAGAAGGCCTTGAGAATACAGAAAAGAGAGGGAAATGAGAACTGCATCTCATAACACTCAACTGAATCAAAAGAAGCTTCATGCCTAGGAGACATAAAGAAAAATACACGCTCTTCTTTTACTTCAAAAGTAAGTCATACACACACAAACACATGCATAGAACACACCTTGGAATCACTGAGGATACCGTTCAAAGTATTGACCACAGTAAAAGAAAGTTGTGGCAACATTTCTATTGTTGCGATGGCTTGCGCCTGAGCAACAACATCTTTATCCTTCTCCAACTGATTTATCTGATATATCATTCATAAAATTATTAATTACTTCAAGCGACTAACATATTTACAATAAAATTAACAAACTTGAAATTAAGTAGAACATGATGAATAAAAAGGAACCAATACAGTGCATCGCATTCAACATCAATACCATAAAAACAATTGATTGCCATGAAATAAATAAGCACTATCATACTTATTGGCATGTAACTGATGTACAAATGCACTAGCTTACAAGGAACCCCAAGGTAATTCATGTGGTATGATGTTTTCATAAGGGTTACTACCTAGGAAGCACGGACACTTCTCAGAGCGTCACGAATCTGTGTCTGACACGAATTCACTCCGACACGCCTCAAACACGCATTAGTGAACTCATTTTTTTTATAAAAAAATTAAGCTTGGACATGTTCGGACATGTCGGGACACGCTAAGAGACATGTCTATTAAGTTTGGACATTATTATGCAAGGTGTTTGTGTTTCTTATTATTTTGTTTAAGTTTTTATCATGCTCTATTAATAATCAAATTTGGTTATATTATATATATGTATATATAATTGAACGTGTCCCCGGCGTATCGTATCCTATTTTTTTGGAAAATGTCATATCCCGTGTCGTGTCCATGTCACGTGTCCAAGTCGGTGCTTCATAGGTGAGTACCTAAGTTGGTGTGGCGTTTTCTTTTTTGGATAAGTAACTCTAACACACTTGTCGTATGATGTCACCAATGGTGAAATTAAATATTTGAGGTATTGAGTTTGGTCTTTGAGGAGATAATTTGTACCATAATGTTGTCACCATAAGTATCTGAGGCACTGGACTTGCTCTTGACAAGATAGATTTGTCATTGGACGATAGTTTAGCTTTAATTGTCAAGATCTTTCAAATCTTTTAAGGAATAAGGTAACAAATGATAATCAAGTTGAAAAACTTACACCTGCAGGTTACTAAATCATAATTATTTACCGCTGTTGTACAATTACTTAATTGGTAAAACCGGATGTAACCACACTGTACAATCTCTCTTTTTTATATAGAAGGAGAATAGTTTATACAAATGCAATATTTATTATTTTTGATAAAAAAAAATTGTTGGTTAGCTTTGTCCCTAATATCATAACAATTTTATCATTTATCGATCGTGCTATCCATATCGTACTCACCATATGGGATCCATATATATGATATGATTCGAACTAGAAACAATCAAAAGCTCATTCTTACCCACATCTGCAGAGGTTGGTTAAAATGTATTTCAGCTAGATACTCCATCTCTGGGTCAGCCCTGAGCCATAACAGGGGTGAATCATTGCTGCAAATTAACATGTTATACACATTATATGCTGCAATGCTAATTGGAACTTAACATACACGTCACACGTTGGTAAATACTGAACAAATTAACTACATCAACTGTTAACAAAAAAGAGACGAATCAAATATATTAATAAAAAGCATACTTGGAACGCATATCTACACTAGGTAGAGCATCAGCATTATCATCAGAGCCATCAGGTTTTGAACCCTTTTTCGGTTTTTGGAAGCGTTTTGCAGCAAGTTTTGAATGGCATTGTATTTCAAGCAGCTGCCATGTTTCTCCAGCCATTGGTAGGATTGGATGGTCATACATTCCATCAAGTTCATGAACCCGAATGCTCATCATTCCAGGCCATCCACCTTCTCGGTTTTCAGAATCAGGGTTACCATTGAGAACAGCAGCACTTGGATCTGGTATAGCCGTAAATCCACGCATTACTGCCAACTCGACCATATTTTTCCGTTTGTTATAGGAGAATCCCATCCTTAATGGGCCCAAAAGTGGTAACATGAAAGTGAAGAGATTATATTACTTAAATTGGTCAGATAAACCAAAAGAAGCAACAAATAACACTTCAGCACATATGTCATACTTTAGCACAGGACAGCCGCAAGATTCAATCCAACGAGGAAAAAATTCTTTAAGAAATGGGCGCTCAAGATTTCCGACCTTATTAGCAAACTGACGGAACTGCGTTACACAAAACTAGATGGAGTAAGTGAATTGTTGAATGAAATAATAAAGTAACTAACACAAAAGAAAACGAAGAATCAAATAACTTTACTACCAATCTTGAATAAGAGGGAACTGCAAGCATATCAGAAAGAAGCAAAACGAGTGCCTTACATTTTGAATAGTTCTAAAGGATAGTTTTACAAGGACAAAAAAAGCATGACAACAATATATATTTCTTTTTCAATTAGCATGTTAATGTTAATAAACAAAAATCAAAATGCTCCAAAACCAATAATCACCAGATCAAGGACATCTGTCGGACAAAAATATGGTAGAGGACTAGCATGTTGTACTATAAAGAGAAAGTGAATAGGGAATAAAGGAAGTAGAGTCGCTCAGTCGCAGCGGAATGAGCATGGGAGTGAGTAGTTAGATCATGTTGTGTTGTAGCCCCCCAAAGAAATGACGACAGTCGCACCATTATCTTTTGAATCAGTATCTTCCTACCGATCTTTCCGGGTTATGGATCTTTTTCCCTTGCATCTGAAACACCTTACTTAGGAAAAGTCGCTTCATCAGATGTATTTCTTAATTGGAAGGGTTGCATATACTGACTCCTAGAGTTGGAGTATTCTTATATACTACACATATTACTGACAAACTATTGTCTTCTATTTTGTACCTGCTTTTTATTCCTAGTATTATTCTAAACAAAATATAAAACTTAAGGAGAAAACACGGAGAAAGAAAGAATAATACAGGAAGATCACATATCAATAGGTAGCCTTAATGCCAAAAATATAAGTTAATGAAGATATAGTGCTGAAAATGAGAAGGTACAGCTCACAACTCAATATGGCTAACAAAAAGTGTACATGAATTAGTCCATGAGCTATATGAGCTGAATCAGGATTGATTATTAAGCGAGGCAAATATAACTCGACTTGTCTACACTCCAATAAGCTCGTATAAACTCGTAAACACAATCAAATTCAAAATACAAATTTTCCATACAGAAAGAATATGTTCTATTGTATATACTCGATAAGAGTTCAAGCTCGACTTAAATCGATGAGTTAATAAGCCGAGTTCAAAGACATGGGAATGAGCTCGACTCGAACACGAATAAGCTCAAACTCAATAATAGCCTTAAAGATTAGAGATCAAAAATCCATTACTTGACTCGAATTGATTAAAACCCAACTAAAAAGTGTGCAGAATACCTTTGAAGTTGATTGAACACGATATAATACAAAAAGGCAGCTTCTTTCACAACAAATGACCTTTTAGAAGATAGTACAGCTACTAAGATTTCATTGGTAAAGGGCCTCATATCTGACACTGCAGTTATTGTTAGAAAAGTTCTGATATTCATTTTTTAATATTAGAGTCTTGTTGTATTAAGAGTTGGTTAGAAAAGTGTTATTTGCACAAGTAAAAAAGTGATATTTCCACAAGGTCCCCTCTTTAAATGAGTTTGGGACCCACTAGTAATATTCATGTGAGGATGAGTGGAGGACCATGTGGAAATATCAATTCACTTCTTTTCTTTTCTTTTTTCCAAGTTTAAGACATAATTTAAACATACCCAACCTTTGCCATTGCCAAGGTTTGAAACTCCACCTCTTGGTACACAAGGGGATGGGGGTAACCATTTGGCAAGACCCTTTTGTCAATATCAATTTAATTTTAGTTATTCACCTCCTACTAAAGAAGAAAAAACAGTGGAATTAGAAACGAGTTTAGGTTTACCTCCTTTGAACTAAGCGTTCTCAAAGTATGAGTTGTATCCCTAGCCCGAGAAACAATTCTCTGCAGAATCTGTAAAAGTGAGAAAAGATTATTGACATCAGTTAACTAGAACAAGCTATCCCGATGAGCTTCTAGCTTGCATAATAAAAAAGAAAAACAAAACTAAACATGCATAAGACTCGTTAAAAAAAAAGTTTCATTCATCTAGAAAGAGCTTAAATAACACAATAACCATTACAATGTGCCTGGATTATTAGTTGAGGATGATAAGTTGACTGCTCAGGCTAGGAAGTGGCAAAACTGTTCTTACATCACAAATTCGCTCGCTGTGGATCCTCTTTTTTTTATGTTGTATGTATATTCAAAACACACCATTGAGTAACAACCAAATTAAAGTAAAACCAACAAACTATTACATAAAAAAATAATGACAGTAACAAACAGACAAACAACAGTTATACTCAAGACCGTGCCCCCAATGAAGGCAAAACAACTCAGAACCACGTCTTAGCTAAAGAGCGAATCACATTTGTATCTCTTCTTTTCTTCAAGTTGCCATATATGACACCCCTGTGCAGCTTAATGGTAAGAAAAGACTCTTAATTAAAAGCTATCTATATACCTTATTCTAAATCTTTCAGAAACCTCCAGTTTCAAAATTATAACCACTTTCTTTAATGTACAAAAGAAGACGGCATAATTAGAAGAAAATACAGGGAAAACGAAAGGAATTGAATTCCTTTAAAGTGAACACACAAAGTTCTTAATGAAAGACTTCCCTCCAACCCAATAAATTTTTGAAAGAGCTACCCCTCAAAAGCACCACTTTAAGTATGGCAACGGGAGAACAAGACAACACCAACAATATGGCAACAAATGAAAACCCTGCAACTCCAAAGTCCATGTTCATTTTTAAAGGAAAGAAAATATAAGTGTACAACTCAAGAAGGAAACGCAAGGACAAAATGTCAGCCTATATTTCTACAGAGCTGTCTTTGTTAGTGCTTTCTTTCTACTCTTTACTTTGATTTATTTTTCTATGGAGTAAACCTTGTCCTCCACTCTTGAATATCCTCTCCCTCTATAATATACATCTCCTCTATTTACATTATAAGAAAAATCCTTAGCCTCTGTAACATTCGAACTCAGGAAAAACTAGATACTCCATGCCACTGAATATTTTTATTGTGGGAAAACCTTCAATACTGGTACTGCAACGGAGCAATAGACAAAATAAAGATGAAAAAGGATGTGGAAAATCAAATGAGAGAAACATCTCTTGTAGCTGACACTTTCAAGTTTCAAACTAACAAGATTTTTTAAGCATCTCAAAAACCAAAAAGAGATGAAGCAAAGATGAACAGAGGTCAAGCTACTTGACAGTCACTAATCCAGTTCCAATCAGAACATTATAAATATGACAGCAAGCTGACTCCATTCAGAAAAAACTGAAGCCAGTTTAACCAATTTAAGTAGGCCTTCAACTTGGCTCATCAAAAATCTGATATTGAAATTGGAGTGCAAGTGTGTAACAGTAATTCGGGAACAACACAGTTGGGAAAGCTACAGATAGTCTGAAAGGACCAAAGCAGAATCTACATATCCTAGAAGTTAAAATCATCATGTTTCTAACAAGGCAAGATTATCAACTGCATACTATAGTTTGAAATTAAGGAATACAAATCATATGAATCTAAGGGATGTAGTGTAAGGTACTACTTTGATTGACGATTTAAAATCACAAAAGCAAATGTTTTAATATTATAAGTTTATAACAGATAAAGTAATAGCTACAGCACCAAAATCACCGATGATAAAAAATTTCCTCAACATTAGATACTAACAAATACTCCCTCCATCTCCCAAAGGTTGTCAATAATTTTAAAAGAAATTGTCCACCAAAGGATGTCTAAAAGTGCAAAGTTATATATAAATATGCACAAAGATTAACTTACCCTCAAAAGAATATATAACTGCAGTACACTAGCTTTAAAAAAACAAAGCTTCATTTGTGTACTTACGGGGTCCACAATGGGTATATTGGAAATGTTTTATACTCTCTCCTCTACTTCAACTTTCTTAATTTGTGTTAAATGTATACGTTTGACATACTTTAAGGGACACGGAGTATCTGTATAAGTTTCTCGGATCTCAGATTCTTACTTTACGAAAGGGCTCTGGCCCCATCTGTTTTTCCAACATTTGAAGGACTGCAACCTGTTAATGATAACGACCAAAAGAGGATGTTATCATAAAGAAAAACATGCAAGGAGAATCAAGTACATATCAACTTACAGACTTCCATGATCTTATTTTGCCAAAGAAACCGATGCGTTGGGTTCCATACAAATCCTTACATGAGGCAGAACAGCTTAAAGCAGTTGCAGCACTGTCATCCGCTTTGCAGACTGCACAATTTGCCTGTAAAATCAGAAAATAATTAGAAGCCAGGTACTTTGGCTTTCAAAATCGTACGATATGCGATATGGTATCAATCGATACAATATGATATAGATTACAGAGGCAATTAGATATGGTATTGCTAGTGTATCAAAAATGGCATTGTATCCCATGTATCGGTTACAATGTGATACGTATCTAACGATACAATTTACTATACACTTTTAAGGTTATAAACATACTCAATAAATTACTTTTTTGGAGATCCAAAAGGGTTAAAACAAGAATTTGAAGCCTTTTACCATTTCAACATGTGAAGTTTTTTTGTGCTCACGCATTCTATACAAGTTTATGAACCTTAGAACAATGAAATGCTTTCTAGATATTTTTTCCTTGTAGTAAAATGTCGCTTTTTTATTCTCATGCCACTTTCACACAAAGAAACATAAATACATACCTTTAGAATCAACTTTTTCTTTCCACTTAATAATTTTGGCATTCTCTTTGGGTTTTAAAGTTCAAAGATGAATCCAATTCTCTTGTTACTCTATATTACTTAGATAACACTGAATATTAATTAATACTCAAATTTAGAGTGTTTCGAGTACTATGTAACTATTTAAAGTTTATTTCCAGGCTATAATAGTATTTATTAGACTGCTTTTACATTATAGTCAAGCTAATATGCTTTATTGTCCTTTAAATTGTGTATTCTATAAGTTTAGACATATATTATCACATTTTCCTTTCTTTTGCGTATCTTATGACATGATACATAAAACACAATACCAGGATCCACAAAACCATTCACGATTTGACAAATGCCTGCCAATCTCTGTGATCAAATGAAATAGAAAAGCCACCATAACTGAAGGCCTACCCTGATTATCTAATCTCCCACTCGTCCATTTCAAAAAATCTAATTGAATACTATCAGTATTTCACTTCTTTTTGATAGATTCTCATTGCAACACAGAACAAGTTATTGATGCTGCACAGAAAGAAAACTACACCTTGTATCGCCTATAGCATGCTTCATTATTCCCCAAAAACTGCTTAACAAATGAGTCGGTTAGGAACCCAGCCAGGCCATCCAACAACCACTCTGAAAATAAGCATCACACATATACATCAGAGCAATCCATTTCTTTTAACATTACCGAAACGAGAAACAGCAGTTTACCATCATTTGGTGATGCAGCAGTGATATATACTCCAAACCACTGATTTGCAAGAGCATATGCAAGCTTAATCCTTGTCTCTATGGTCTGTTCCAAAATATACGTGCCCATCAGCAAAAATGTAGAGCAAACAAGAACCATTACCTCTAAACTTATTTGCAGTTCTATATTAGAGAGAAGGCAGACACTGAATAAAACATCTAACATAGATTGCACATACAAAAATATTAAAACATCTAATAAATAAAGTATAGTAGCAGAATCAGGAGGCTGGGAATTAGTTTCTATTCAATATAAATAAAAGCTAGACCAAGACATCACTTGAATTATATTCATCTTCTGGTATGTAGGTTCCAAAGAAGTCCATCTGACGTGCCAGCTTACCTAAAATAACAATTGCTTCAAATATTTTCATTGAATTTAGTGAAATGTTTTGCAGTTGGATTAATTTCTCTAACAAGGAGGTTCAGTTCTTTATGTACCAAAGCTATTAAAGAAACAGCAGACCTATATTTTCATGTCTATTTTGATTCTGCATTATTGAATATTATATTCTACTGAATCAAGTACTAGCAGGATCGAGACCCAAGAACATCTAGTCTCGCAATAGACTAGAAAGTGAAATAATACAGATCTGTCTAAGGTTGATAACCTAGCGCATTAATCATTATTATATATAAGCCAGCCAAATTTCAGTGACATCAATATATATATATGGGGAATATGGAAGTACACAACCGTGTAACTTTTAAAGTGACGGTCTCACGATCGATTTCACTCTACGATCGTAGAATATATATATAGAGTGATATATATATCCATATATAATATACTTACGATCGTAGAGTGAAATCACTCTACAATCGGAACCGAACTTTAAGATTAACTGTATCCAATATATATATATATATATATATATATATATATATACACACACACAATCTTAACTGTATCCAAAGTATCCCAATCTAAAAAGAAATACTCCCACTGTCCCCCAAAGATTGTCTTAAGTACAATTTCCACGCAAATAATTAAGAAAGTCAAATTTAAGAGTATTAAAAAAATTCATAAAAAGAAGGAATTACATAAAAAGAAGAGAGTATAAAATAAATTTCAACTTTATCATTATATTTGGTTTTAGTATAATACTAGTGGACCCATAATAAAATATGACACAAGAACAAGGTAATATATTCCATACGGTTATCTAAGATCGACCTTAGTAATCTTTTACCATAAATATATACACACATGTATACCATGATATTTTCTCCACGTTATAAGCATACCTGATCAATAACCTTCTCATCAAATAGAATTTGAGAGCTAAAGATACTCATGGAGGCTCCCAAAGTCAATGAAGATATTGCCATTTCAGGATCAATAAAAACTTGTGTGTATGAACCAAATGGAAATGATATAGAAAGGTAATCCTCATAATAACTGTTACAAAAGTAAAACAGAATAGAATGCAAACAAATTACAAAATCAAAACAGTTACCCAGAGGAAACAGGAAATGGAGGTGCCATACAAGAGAGGAGAGGGGTATCAAACCTGAACGCACTATGGAAAAATCCAACAGTGTTCCGTAGCTTGGACAAGTTATCTGGTAAGCACATGTATGTTAATAGACCACAGTGCTGATCAGGAAGGATTTCAAATTGCGCAACTACAAGCGATATCCACCGAGCAGCAACTGGAACATCTATTCTATAGACATATGTTTTACGTGGAGGGTCATTCTCGCTCAATACCTGCCAACAAGAAAAACATAGCTGTAAAGTGGAAACTAACTAATTATTGCTCAATTTGTAATATGATTCAACATCTTGAAGATAGAAAAATCTAAGTTGTACAAATAACAATTACAAAATATCGTTCATTAGGGAGAAGTCAAGCTCAAACAGAAACAACAGGAAACAGTTTCTTAAACTACTGTAAAACAATGATATACTTCATCATGTTAAATACTTCCATCGAAGAACAATATTCATTCCATGAGGACAATATGAAATAGTTAAATAAATAAAATAAGCCAGGATTGGAAGACAGAACTTGACTTAAACTACAGCACAATTATCCGTGACAATTATGGTATAAAGAAGATTTAACATTTTCTTAAACAACAGCTATGTTTACAAAAATATCTTTTTAAAATGGAATCAAAATCAGTTCTTCAATGTAAGTGTTGGGTAATTAGTTGATCAAAAAACTTCAGCTGCTAGAAATTGCACTCAGCAATACATATCATGCTTTAACGCTTCCTCACGTCACTCTCACGTAAAAAGGCAAATCACAGTACATTATAATGTACAAACCAAACAAAAAGCACACTGCGCTGCAACAACATAATGCGGGAACTAAATGCAAAAGGAAGACTTAAACTCAAGACCTTGCACCATCAGATCTCTTATTCCAAGAAAAGTTACCAATTTCTTAACAACTTCAACAGTTGAACGATGCCCACAACAATATATATCATACCATGTTTTCACATTTGCCAAAAAGATGAACTTCATTAAAAATCATGCCTTTATTTCTTCACCGGTCTCCATGATAAAAGTAAGAGACCTAAAAGGAAAAATAAAATGTTGTAGATGTGGCTCCGGTGTAAGTTCAATCTTTAAACAGCAAATTTAATGACCAAATTCTTCCCCAAACAAAATCTTTATCTTCAGGATCAGCCACCCTTATGAGCATTGTGGGATCACTTCAGAGAAAGAAATTGGTTAAGACCAAAAATGTATTCTTATTATAGTCCATTTACCTCTGCTTTCTACCTGGTTAATGTTAGATCATCCACACTGGCTCAACAAGTTCGATAGGTTTGGAACATTGTTGGTAAATGGGGTCAGACTTCTGGTTCGATCTGAAAACCCTTCACAAAAAAACTAAAATAACTACTGCTGTTCTGGTTTGCAAGACTTTATGTTAAGAACACAAACTGTAGCAGGTTTGCTAGGTTTTAGGTTTAAGAATAAAATCGGTAACAGGTGGTGTTTAGCTACGTACTTGATGAAATAAAATTCAGGATTTGGATATTGGATTATAACTAAATCTTTCAACCCAAAGATCATCTCTTACCTGTAGACCTATACCATCCTTGAGTCAGAGTTTGATACCCTCTGACAAAATTGCAATTTAGAATCCATTAAGTTAGGAAAGGGGAGAGGGAGACTCAAGATGTTGCAATGACAAAAAATGTCAACCAAGGTATCCAGCAAGGATATTTTACTACGGATGGAGTTACTGACTTGATATCCTGGCAATGATAACGGCAATGGAAAATGAATGGAGACAATCAAATCTGCAATTACGATCTGGAGGCTTTAGCAATTATGGTCAGACAAATCAAAGATGGCAACGGTTTCAAGGCTCTAAATTAGGATTCCACCGAGAGTTTTTGACCAACTCTGACAATAACAGTTCTAGTGACAAACCTTGCAAAGCGAGGTGATCTGGATATGTGGGCTTTGACCAAAACTGTGGTAGAGCAATGGCAGTGGCTTGCTCATGATGGTGCAACAACCAATCAAGCAAATGACAACTGCAAAATTAAGGGACTTGGAACGAGGAGGAGATTGCAATGAATTTGAATAAGACTGATCTCATAATAAAATAGGTCGGGCTTTACAATTTTATTCACTAAACTATTTTCTCTGTCACCAATCTAATGTATGACAAAGAATGCATAAAGAGAAGAATGTTTTATACTTTGGGGATCCATGATTACTGCCAGCAAAAACAGATTGTCTAAAGCAAACAGCTTTACATAATTAAATAATAAATATAATAAAATTTTGGGGATCATATCAATTTATATAGACCATAAGACATCAATTATAATACCTAATACTACTTAGCCTAGTTGATTAACTAAAATTTTAAGAAAGAATGAAGTCCATTAGAAGTCCAATATCCTTAACTACAATTAATTCTAAATTTACTTTCAATGAATTCCAAACCACATTCCATGAGAAAATTCTATTCTCTTCTATATGCATCTAATGAAAGAAAGATTATCTTTTGACTATTTTGATTGAGGAAACCATCGTGGAGCCTTACATTTGACACCATTCCCTATACAAATAAGTGACAAGTTGGGTAGCACAGAACTTTTCTACCATGTGCTTTGCAATCAATAAAACTGATCCTAAGATTTGAACACCCTTCACAACAATGTATCTTTGACATGAGCAACTTATGTGGGGGAAGGAAACTACCTTGGAAAGGCAGATCAGCAAACACCAATATTACTTCAAAAGAACAAAGAGAAGTAATGAATATCCCAAAATATGAATCCATCAAGCTAAATATTTCCATTCAAATAACTCGCATAGAATTGATGTCTCATTTTCAAAACCTCTAACATTTTTCAAAAATTAATACACTTATCAGACACTACCATTACTTTTTATCTGACCTGATGCAGTAAGCTTCCAGTGCTAGCCGCCACAAAATTATTGGCCACAGTGAACTCCAGATCATAGCTGGCGCAAGACAAAGATAACCAGAATTAAACCATAATAAACTAAAACACTAACAGGCATGAATGGAGACTAATTAATTGTTTATACCAGCAACACCATGAATATAAAGTGTTCCTACCAGCAACACTGTGAGTCATCGTCCATACAAGGGAACCAGCAGCGTGCACGCCTTATCTGGTTATCAGTGTGTAGAACGTCATTGTTAAAATGAATTCCTGTTTCTGTCCTTTCTACCCAATAGTCAATGCGAATCAGTTTCAAATTCTGCGCCCAATATAACCTACATCAGAAACCTCCGAACACTAAACCTCCTCATAAACTAAGGGATTCAGGAAAATCAAAAGGGAGACAGAACAACCAATAAAGTGGCATATAAACTAAATGTACCCGCATGCAGTTCCTTATACAGTATTTTGTACTAGTGAGATGAAAACAAAACTGTCTTCTCTGGGAAGTCTTCACAAAAACCACTTGAAATTAAAAATAACCTAAAGAGAACAACAAATTTCGGGTTTGATGGCTACGTTACTCTTTTAGTGGGTAAAATTAAATAATTTGCCATTGTTAAAGTCGATTTTGTTGCACACATTGGTGTTTGTATATTTTCAGTTACTCTAGAATTTATGAATAAATAAGAGTGACATTGTTACAGGGCTGCTTCAACTGAACCCTGCTCACTTTAAGTGGCATAACCAAAGTAGCTGAATCTTTGATGGATATCCAAATCACAGACATTGCGATAAAACTGAATGTGACTCGACATTGATGCTTGTCTTATTATATTAATATGTGCACATTATAAACAATGAATTTACATTGTTTCCCAAAAAATTACAATGTGTATTGAATTACACAAACCGAGGCAATTAATCTTCAAAAGAACAAGAAAAAACATAAACATGTAGAAATTGTGTTCAATCAAACCACACCAAGGACTACTAGCAACAGTTATAACCTGCTTAATTTCGCCTGAAGATTGCACCCCATTCTCGGATTTTGCTTGTCCATTCTGTTCACCCACTGACTGGAAAAACTTAGAAGCGCACATAATCAACAAATTTGGAACTAGTTCTCTTTCAATAGATGATAGATAAACCGACCCAGCAGCATCAGCGGCTGAACTGGCTGAAGATACTGAACACCACCTATTTTCATTTTCCAAAGGTAAATAATGAGGAAAGACTTCAAATTCTGCCGCTTCTCCATCAACGGTAACACTCTCAATAGCCAAATTGTCTACATGCAACCCAACGATCCCATTGTCCGGGACAATTACCTCAAGCTCAGTGTAACTGCACAACGTAACCAATTAGCACAACAATCAATACAGCACCAAAAATGTCATACAGAAAATTACTGAACTTCATAAATTTCTTCTTTATACTATAAATAAAAAATACAGCACCAAAAATTGTCATACAGAAATTTAAGTAAATTACTGAACTTCAGCTGTTATGACTAATGAACATAACTACAAGCCAAGAAAAAAAAATTGAGTTTGCATCACAGTAGTGGTCTGGTTCTCCCTAGGCGCCCAGTCAAATCGAGGTGGTAGAGGACCACCTAGCACCTAGGCAAGAACGGAAGCAAAGATTTTTAGAACGCCCAAAATATCTACTCATTACTTGAATTAATTCTACATGTCAACAAAAATGAAATATATTTATCAAGAACAAGCTCTCATGACACAGTTACATCTCAACCAATAACGTTTAATTGATTAAACTATCAATCATCCATTTTAGCAGAATCCATAATTCCAAAAAGATTTGTGAAATTTAAGTTCTTGAATCGAGAAATGTGGAAAAAGAACACACCCGTAAATTCGATGCTTTTCCATATCGATGGAGAGGCAGAGCTTTTGATGCCGAACCACTGCTTCTGAATCATCTGTTTTCTGCTCCTCGTTCTTTTGCTTACGAGGTTTCGCCATTACTACAACACTCGCTCGCTAGTAGTATCTGCGAAGTTATTGCAAAGTATCTGTAAAGCCGAAAACTTTGGTAATTGCTGTCTGATTTGTAGAGGCGTTAATTGAATGTATGGCTGTATGATTTGATGGATTTTGCCCCACTCCAACAAAATTTTCTTTATGCACTCCTCATCTTGAAGGGTTGTGAGCACCCAACTCCTCCGCTCCGATCAATTTCCTCTCTCTTTACTTTTCCCTCTTCCTCCGGATTTGCCCTCTCTGTCGTCTCTTTTCGCGACTAAATTGCAAATCTGACCCTCTTATTTATCATGTTTTTGCTAAACTATTCTCTAAATTATTTTTTTAACATAATTATTCCTCATAAATACATTAGTCATGCTCGGTAAAATTTTGCATTTGGCCCGTTGGGTCAATAAGCTTGGTGTACTTAAATTCTTTTTTAATTTTAATTAGTAATAGGGGCCTAATTCATATTTTGTTTGTACTTAATTTTAAGACTTAAAATTTTAATTTTGAGGATAAAATAAAAGTATTGCTAAAATTATTATAGGGGTAAAATACAAAACTTTTAAATTTAGATATTGAATTTTAAAAATAAATATAGACAGAGCCATCGGAGCAAGGAGAGTAGGAGACTAAACAGGTGCCTCCACATTATGTATAAACTAGTTGTCGTCGCACATACGTTATTTGTGTAAATTATGTGAGGTTAAATAAATTTTTTATAAAATTTAGAAAAATAAGGAGCTGTTTGTTTAATACTGAATACATTTGAATGATTTAATGACTGAATCGGTAGGTCATTAAATGCGTTTATTTTTAAAAAAAAGTTGTCTAAATGGCTGAATCGATCATATGATTGAACTGGATGGCTAAGTCAGATTTTTTTGACTGAATGAGCAGCTGAATAAATTAAAAAATATTTAAAAAAATATTAACTATTATATTAAGCAATATTAAATAAATTTACAACAATTTTGAATTTTTTCAGAAGGGTAAATTAATAAAATTATGTCATTCATCATACATATTAATTATCAAATAATTTTTTCATTCTGATTCAATTCATTCAGATTCAGATTCATTCAGTTTTTATCAAACGCCCCTAAATAAAAAATATAAAAAATTAACATTAAAAATGACAAAATAGTAATATATTTAAAGGTGTAGGGGCAAATAGTTAAAAAAAAGTTGTGACCCCCCAAAATAGGTTCACACATGTAAGACCCAGAATTTTATGAAATGAAGGTATTCAATTTTTTTATAATTATTATGTTATTTAGTAAATGGTTAAATTGATAAAGGTAAAATTTAATGGTGATATTTGAAAATTTTGCAAAGTAAGCAAGTTGATATAAAATATTCGTTGTGTCGAGGAATATTCGTACGATGGCACAATCATTGGTGGACCCCACAACGAAAGTATTGTCGTAGTTAGAAAATGACAGAATTATCTTTTTATAAAAATAACTAAAAGTTTTTACCGTTAAACCGTTGAACTACCCGGTAGTAAAGTACAAATAATGTCTGCGGTCGCATAAGTAAGACACTACGGTATTGATTATTGATGCTTACGTGAGAAGTCACCCGTTATACTCAATTATTGTTATAGTAATTCACGCGTAATATCTTTCATATTATTGATTCAATTATTGTCACAATATCCGTATAATATTTTATATTATTAAATCAATAATTGAGATGATGAAGTTATTCATATTATTATTTACAATATCGATGATGTCTAAAAAGTTTTGTCGAGGAGAGGTTTGGTCACCTAATTAAGGCGTCGATAGGAGAAATCCTTATCTGAAAGCCCTTCTTTACACAGGAATGATCCGTTGTTAAATATTGTGAGTTATAATATTAATGATGAATAAGTTCGTATTGATTAAAGATGAAATTGATATTTTCATTGTGTTGAGATTATTAATGTTAGTGGAAATCGGCATCTATTCCTATAATAATTGATGTTTTGAGGTTATATTGACCAATCGGGAAATTAATCGGATAAATGAGCAATTAATTGTTATTAATTCACATGCTTATAACTATTGGTTCACATGTGTGTACTATTGATTCACATGATGTACTATTAGGGGAGGTGATGCATGTTTGATAATACTTGCGGGACTAAATTAAAAATGAAGAAAAGATGAAGGTATTATACTGTAATTTTTTGAGCTCCAAAATGTGCAATTATCGAAACTATATTTTTCTATAAATAGAAGCTCATTCTTCCTTCATTCTCACCAATTCACTAAGACTCACAAGAGCAATTATAGAGAGAGAAGCTATAGAGAGAAAGAAGAAGAGTAATCTTATAACACCCCATTCCCGAAAAGGAAAGGGAGGTCACGTGCAAAGCACAACAAACCTCAAAATAAATAAACAGAACACTAACAACCTCAAAATATTAATAGTGGTGATACATTAATAAAGTAATAAGTACAATTCTCCAAACTGAGTCAAAATAATTAAAACTTAAAATTCGAATCAACCTAAATGGTCAAAGGCAAAAATCTCATCACACTAAATTTACGAATCACCCCCGCAAACCTCGGGAAGAAAAAAACACAGCATGAGCCAATTGCCCAGTACGGATACAGATATACAAAAGATATACGAAAATAACTTAGACAAAATACTGAACAAAGCCTCAAGTGCAAATACGAACGGAAATATAATATCCAAAGATCTGAATGGAATATATCTGAATCAACGTAATGAATATATCTAAATCAACGAATTGATGAAATCAATAAAAGAATAAAGAAATAACGAATCAAGTAACTTAACTCAATGAATTGAATCAATGTAAACCAACAAAACTAATCCAATAAAATAATAGGTCAAACAAATGGTTAGAGTTATTTTATACACCGAATGAGCTCGAAATACACATCATCACACAGTGTGCAGTCAAACTAATGCCACACAAGCAAATCAAATGATGCCACATAAAGTGACCAAAATAATGCTACACAGGCAAGTCAAAATAATGCCACACAGGCAACCAAAATAATGTCACACAGGCAAATCACACATTGGACCACGAATCCAAATGTATGCAAATCGGATAGGTGTGTTTGGCACAACATCACAAATCCGTAGAACAGAAAACTAGGGTTAACCCATACGCCTCCCACAATAAAACACCAAATGGCCCACTTCCTCCGGAGCCCAAAATGGAGACGTTGTGAACTAATCACACCGCCATTTTAAAGTGTCACGCCTCTCGCATTAAGACGACGTGTTCGTGGTACCCCACAGTGGTTATAGCTCGTATACTCTACTACGGTATATTCTAACAAAATATCATGTTACAACACACGCGACATAATACCAACAAAAGGGTTCTATATGTACATGTTGAACCAATCAAATTATAATCACAAGGTTTCAAAAGGAAGGTAGCAAATATATACTCACTTCTACTACAATTATCAAAAAAATACTAAACATGATAACCTAATTCAAAGAGTACAAATACGAAATCATACGTATCAACTCTAAAATGAAACTAATATATTTATTTCACAAGAAACAATTATGTGAAATCATAATAGAATTCAAATAAGGAAACAAACGAACAAATCAAATTTAACAAAGGTATCATTGAAAGAGTACTAATCAGATTCCGATACTTCCAAACCATTTATAAGACACTCCACAAAATCTTACCTCAAATGCCAACGATATCAAATACTGAAACGTTATACATCACCTAAACATATTCACCTCAAATTAAATATAATCCAATTCAATAATTCCAAAATAATTCATAATCTATTTAATATGCCTTTAATCATCGCCTTATATCAATTATTAATACTCCAAAATTTATATTCAAAATATAACTCTTTAAGTTCCTTCCGTCCTAACTAATTACACAAATTAATAATACTAAATGTAAGTACATTTATAAAAATATGAACACTTCTATTTGATACGACTATAAAATATAATTACTTATAATATTAAGATTTAATTCATTCCATATAATCTTACATATTTATTTGTATAACATCTCTTGCAAATTATGCAAGTTTTCGTAAACTTTAATTACTACTGCTATATATATTTTTTTTATTTAAAGAAATCATCAATTTATTATTTTAGGATCTCCAAAATCAATCACAGACTACTCCCTCCGTTCAATCTGATTGAAATAAAGTGATAATAATAATAAGTACATCCGTATAAGTATTACATTAATAAATAAACTCTCCCATCTTTAAAGATCGCTCTTAGTTCTTGAATTACAAAAGTACTTGTTCATGATGAAAAAAACAACATACTAAATTTAATAATTTAATATGGAACCACGTGATTTATCCCCACTTTATATAATGTATAATATACTTGTTACTGGTGAAATTTCCCCACTAGGGATCAAAATTTCTAGTCTTTCTTCCCCCGAGCCCCCTTTGTAGTTGTTCCCTTTATCTCCAAAGTAGCCACCTCTTCTTATTCAGTTTGTATAATGAAGTAATATTAGGTTTAGCTATTTATTAATTAAGTTGCCCTAATAAACTTCTATTTGGGTTAAATTAATATTAAGGCCCAAATTTTAACCACATAATATTATCTATCACTTATTAATATTTATTAGCCCACACAATTTAAATGACTATTTTGACCCAATTTAAAGACAAAAAAAATTCAAACAATATATTTAAAACACAAACATAAATATTTTTTTTTTCGGGTATTACATTACCTCCCCTTAAAAAGGATTTCATCCCCGGAATCAAAAGAATGAACGTACCTAATTATCAAAATATGCGGATACTC
Organism: Panax quinquefolius; assembly: GCA_020205615.1. Taxonomy (NCBI): domain Eukaryota; kingdom Viridiplantae; phylum Streptophyta; class Magnoliopsida; order Apiales; family Araliaceae; genus Panax; species Panax quinquefolius. The sequence goes on along the minus strand of CM035171.1, from coordinate 99,629,064 downwards.
CGCTCGAATAGACTCCTCTATCTCCCAAGTATCTTCTCGCTCCGAATGATTTTACCACAAGACTTTAACAAAAGGAGTTATCTTCCTCAATTTTAATTTAATCAGTTATTTAATTATCTAATGAAAGAATTTAATTTTCCAAACAAAATAAGGAAGAAAAGAGGGAAACAAAAATCATTTACCTTTTCCAATATGAATACAATTGTATAAAATAAAGTTTATTAATATTTAATTTTTAAAAAAATATGGGTTATTACATTTTCACCCCTTAAAAATAATTCCGTCCTCCGAATTTAAATAAGCTACAAAAAAAATTTTGAGTTACGACGTAGCCATTTATTTGTAACGATCAACGCGATAAGTCTTACATCCACGTAATTATCAATGTATTTGTAAAAGATTCGCACATCGTACAAGCCTTGGTAAGGTTCTTCGAGTCAGCATCAAATTAGATCACATGATCAATCGTTAAATAGTGCAGTAGTCACTAATATCTTTGAATTAAATTCTTGTAAACGTATCTTCGTAACATAATTCAAATAAAAAAAATTCATCTAAATACGATTCGAATATCCAAAATATTTAAAATTATCTTTAATTTGTAAAATATTTACGTTCCACACATAACAAAGATTTAACAAATTATTTTCATTTTTTTTATATTTATTTTACATAATTTCCTGCAAAACTTCAATGACTTCGGATAAACAAAACAATTATGCAAACTATATTACCAACTCTCTCCAAGTCCTTAAGAGCTTCAAAATATCTCATCCTCAATTTGAACTTGTCTTCAAATATTATTACACCGAAGAATATACTAATACAGTCTCTTTATCACCAACTCTCCTAAGTCCTTAAGAGTTTCAAAATATCATAACCTCAAATCAAATTAGTTCTCAAATATTATTACACCAAAAATATACTATCAAGATCTCCTTATCACCATATAAAACTCCAAGTCACATATTCTACTATCTGCATAAGCAAACTATAAATATTCAAGATCTCTCAAAATCAATTGAATTTTATCACTTACTATCTAATTATATAATAAATCAATCATCCCTTATTGCAAACCTTAATCCAATAAATTTCAATGTCTCCTCATACTATCACAAAGAAAGTTCATAGAACATAACTCCAATATCCTACTGGAAAATAGCCACAGAATTGATCATTAAATCCAAATGATTAAACTAATTACCTCGAATATCAACAACTCAAATTATAAGAAATCCTCTATACTTAATAATTTTCACTTTATCATAGTATCCCATCAATACACAAATCTCAAATTATCCACAAGCTTAACATAAATCAAAACCTAACTAAAATCAAATCCTCAATTCAACGATCATAATGATTGCCACAAAAAAAGAAATCTAAAAGAATAATTTTCCAAAATCAAATACTCGTCGATACAAATACTCGCATCATAATCACATCTCATATAAAATCACTTCTTATCTGTACAAAGTGTAAAACCCAAACTTTTTGAATAAAGATGAATTTTCTATAAATATTATTTTTGAATATTATGGAGTGAAATTGATATAATAGTTGTGGGTATTATTTATAAATTTTGCAAAGTACACAAGTTGTTATATAATATTCGATTGGTCGGGGAATATTCGTTTTAACAGGGAATATTCGTATACAAAGACAATCATCAGTGGACCCTATTAACGGAATTATTGTTTGATTGAGAAAACGACAAAAATACTTTATGAAAATAACTCTAGAAGTTTTACTGTTAATCTGTTGAAACACCTTAAGTTAAAAGTACATGAATCTGGCATGGTCGCATAAGAGTACACCAGATTAATTATTGATGCTTAGTGATAAGTCACTTTCAGTTTTGTTGGTATTATTAATGTAATAATACGTAAAATCTTTTATATAAAAATGTAATACTTTTATAAAGTTATTCTATAATAGAATATATTATATTCTATTATGCATAGAGTTGCATAAATATGCATAGTGTTTTGCATAGTAAAATCTTTTTTATATAAAATGTAATACTTTTATAAAGCTATCTGCTTTATTAGATAATAATTAGAATATATTATATTTTATTATGCGATAGTGTTTGTATAAGACTGCATAGTGTTTGTATAGTAAAATCTTTTATAAAGTTATTCATTTTATTAGATTATAAATAGAATATATTTTATTTTATTTAAAAGATTTTGTTTTAAATATGGACCGTCAGATTAAAGTAAATCAATCTCGACTGCTCATGAGTTAGTTACTATGCATTCCATTTTTCTATAAATAAAGCTCATTCATTCATTATTTTCTTTTAATTCAATTTGAAACTCTGAGAGATAAACTATGTAGAGAAAGAAGAAAGTATTCTCGCTACTTCACTAATTATTTATCCAAAGACTTTCTTCTTAAGGTAGGGAATAATATTATTTGTTGTACTTGTAAGGGGTGTTATTCTTTTGTATTCATAAAGAGAACTTATGTTATTCCATTCTTTATTATTCTCGTTGAATAACCTCGTATACGCTTTACCTACCCTATACTTGGTGACATTCTTCTATTATTTCGCCTTTACTATTCTCGGTTGAATATCCCGTCTGCATGCTTTTACGCCGCACTGATTCCATCTTTACTATTCTCATTGAATATCCTGTGTGTGCGCTTTTACGACGGACTCGATTCTCGTTATTATTATTATTCATTTGAATATCCCGCCTCAGGCGCTTTTACGCCGACCGATTCCATCCTTATTAGTATTCATTTGGAATAACTTGTCTACGCGAAGCACCGCATGCACGGGTGATTTCATTGTTATTCCATTCTTTATTATTCTCGTTGAACATCCCGTCGGTCTGCAATTTACGCGACCGGTTCCGTTATTTAGTATTCTCGTTGAATAACTCCGTCATGCGCGGCACCGCATGCACGGTGATTTCTTTTATTATTCCATTCTTTATTATACTCAATTGGTTAAAGTTTTGACTTCTATACTCCATGAAATTAGTGGAATATCCTTGATAATTGCAAGCTTCATCCAAAGATCTTTTCATTGAAATATTTTTCCGAGTATTCTTGAATTTTACTCTACAAAGCAAAGATCATGTTGACAATTTGGACGTTATCGGTTCTTAGACAAATTAATTCTTGAACTTGTTTTATCAATTCTTATATCATTGTCATAACTACAACTTTATTATTACAACAAAAAGAAATCACCTATGAGTTTGAATACAAATATTATCTTCTGTGATAATATCTATACTCAAATAAATAAATCTCATCACATTTATCGATACATTATTTTACAAAATGGTGAGGACTACTAAACAATCCTTTCTAAAACCTTTCATTCCATACCCCACTGCATCGCTTATATTCTCGCCTCCCGAGAAAAATGGAACAAAAGGAAAAGGGTGAGCTCAACTAGCTCAAGAAAGAATATTACGACTAAGATAATATACAACAAATTATCGTTAGTCTTCAACAGGAAAAATTTAATAGTAATACAATAGACAACAAATTTTAAATCAATATTCGCAATGAAAAATAATAATTCATTAGAAGAGTTAAGTAGAGAATGCAAACTACTATCTTCTATGTATGAATTTAAAAGTTCATCGCTCATCTTTTATCCCCGTAACATCAATCAATAAACATCTCGAATCAAATATTCATCTTTGCACTACAGCCAAAGATATTCATCACCGGTCATGTTCATTTAAACACTGCTCATCTTTGCACTACTACCAAAGATATTCTTCAGAAATCATTCATCTTCAGCACTATTCATCTTTGCCAAAGATATTCAATAATATCATCATTTAAGATCGAGGATGATGAAAATATTTTTTTTTTTAAGAAACGAATCCAAAGGAAACAAAATGACAAGGATTAAGGATTAAGGATTCGTATTTTGTTTTATCCATGTTCAAAAATACCTCAAAAATAATCATAGTGGTGTAAAATTCAAGAATGATCAAAACATGGATACAATCAAAGCTAGTATCCGTATTAGATATTTTGACGAAAAAGAAGAAATTTTATTTTTCTAATAAGGAATAAGGTCAGATACGTGAATAAAGGCCGTGATACGTGAATAAGAATCTCACACCAAAAGATAGAAATTCCACAAAAACATCTTCACGCTTTCATTTAATAAGTACTCGTGAATAAGAATCGTGAATAAGAATCATGAATAAGAACTCGTGAATAAGAACTCAATAGAATAAGAACTCATGAATAGTAACCCCGATATGAAAAAGTTCCAAATTTGATAAAAAGTTCCAACCAATATTTCAAAGATAATGATATCAAGAAATAATATCATTTGAGAAGAAAATAACATCCCTTACCTCAATATAACCGTATTTCGACTAAATTTCTGAGTATAGTGTCGATGTAAACTCGCACCGATATAAAGAACACTCAAAGTATCAAAATACTCACAAGAATACGCCGATAATCTAGAGAGAAAGAAAACTTGTTTCGTGTGATTTTCAATTCTAACCTAAGCGCCTATTTATAGAAAAATGCTAAACGCCAAAGCGAGACTAAATAATAAAATATTATTATTATTATTTCTCACCTTCTACGCATGCCACCAACCAACTTTGAAAGCCATCACCATCTTTAAATAAATTGGCAAAACCCACATGTTGTAAAACAAAAGTGGGTCCCACCCATAATTTAATAAAATCATTTTATTCTCCTAAACTTCAACAATTCATAGAAAATAGACCAGCTTATCGTAAAAAATACGAATTTTATGTCCATTCTCGCCTCAAATCGAATTCTCTACAACTTTACGTAAGAAATTTTTTCCAAATTCCAAACGAAAAATGACCAAAATCAAAGATACTGATAAGTTTTCTAATTTCCTTCTCTCCTTTCTTTCTTCCTTTCCCATAATTCTCCACTAACTCTCTCTCTCTTCCCCACTTTCTTCTCTTTACCCCACCACTTCTTCCACACACACACACAATATATATATATATATATATATATATATATATACATTAAAATATTTACAATTATTAAATAATTCCAATTCTATCTTCTCTCTTCCACCTCATCTATTTATAAACCATGAATTTATTGTAAAAATATCACCATCAATATATTATTAAAATAATATATTTAAATGAATTATTTTATCGTAAAAAGATAAAATATTAATTTTCAACAATTGTCATTTTAAAATTTTTCTCCATCTATATCCATATAAAATCAATATTTTCCTCATCATATGAATCAATAATTAATTATTCACAAATAATATTACAGTAATCACAATATCGACAACCAAAAGTGCGCCTCCTGTGAGAGAGGGGCTTCAATAAGGATCTCTCCTCATCGCGCCGCAATTAGGTGACCAAACCTCTCCTGTATGTAACTTTCTGTATATCGCTAATAATGTTTTCTAATAATATTATTCAGATAATATGAATTATTGTCTCGATAATGGAAAATACCGTAATGACAATTATCAAAACAACAAAGAATATAAAATATCAACGCAACAATTATTGAATCAATAAAATAAAATATCGAATAAGAATTATCGTAATAATTATCGAGTAAAGCCTTTCACGTAAGAATCAATAATTGGTGCAATACCGTACTACTCGCTCAACAACGCCAGATTAGTGTGTTTTAACCACCGGTATTCCAACAAGATAATCTGTAATAACTACGCCTGCTATTTTTAACCAACTTATATTTTGTCGCTTTCTTCATCCAATCGCTCACATGGGCCCACACATGGTCACTACTGCCGCATTTAATATTCCCCGACAAGATTTAATATTCCACCACCAAACGAATATTCCCCGACAACAATGAATATTTTATAACCACTTGCTTATTTTGAAATATTTATGATTTAACCCCTAACTATCCACATTAATCAAATCAACCCTTACTATTTCAAAATAATAAATAGAGAAAATTAAATTTCATTAATAATAAGTCAGGGTCTTACAACCTCCCTCCTTATGAAATTTCGTCCTCGAAATCGACGACGCATTCTGTGTTTCAAAAAGGTGAGGATACCTCGCTTTCATTTCCGCTTTCCAATTCCCAAAATCATTTCCTCTATAAAGATGATTCCTCCACAAAACTTTAACTTGTGGTATGACCTTTTCATGGCAGTAGACATGCTCCTTCCTATCCAAAATCTTGACAGTACCTCCTCATACGCTAAGTCTTCTACTATCTCGTCCTGGTTCTAACTCTATAACGTGGTTCGGTCTTTCACATATTTACGGCACCGATATATATGTGAAACACATTATGAACACGAGACATACTTGAGGTAACGCAAGTCTATAGCTACATTTCCTACTCGGGCAAGAATTTGAAATGGACCAATAAATCGTGGATCGAGCTTTCCTCTCTTCCCAATCTTGTAACTCCTTCCACGGAGCAACTCGTAATAATACATGATCCCCTACACTAAATTCCACGCCCTTTCGATGAAGATCCGCATAACTCTTTTGTCGATCTTGTGCCGCTTTGTATACGCTGTCGAATCATTTGGATCTTTTCAGAGTCATATCGTATTAACTCTCGTCCCAACAATGTTGCTTTCACCCACCTCATCCCAACATATCGAGAAACGACATTTTCGCCCATATAATGCTTCAAATGGAGCCACACCTATACTTGCTCGATAACTCGTTGTTGTAGGAGAATTCCACCAATGGTAAATACTTATCCTAACCGCCTCAAGTCTAGGACACGTAGTCTTAATAAATCTTCAAGAGTTTGAATAGTCCTCTCTCGATCATCTCGTCTGCTTGGGGATGGTATGTCAACTAAATCGCAAACTGCGCTCATAGCTTTTTGTGCAAGCTAACCCAAAATCTTGAAGTGAATCTTGGGTCACGATCCAAACTATGGATACAGTATGCCACGCAACCTCACAATCTCATTCACGCATATACTAGCAAGACGCTCAAGGAATAAGTCTCCGACGGCAAGAAATGAGCAAACTTGGTTAATCTATCAACAATAACCCAAATAGCATTGATGCCTTGAGAAACCGTAGAAGACCCGTAACGAAATCCATGGTAATGTGTTCCCACTTCCATTCCGGAATCTCAAGTGGTTGCAACGGACCCTTAGGTACTAGATGCTCCGCCTTTTACACGCCGACAAGTTAAACACATCGAGATAAACTTTGCAATCTCTCTCTTCATATTGTTCCACCAAAATGTATGTCAAGATCACGATACATTTTAGTACTTCCAGATGGATTGCAAATGGTGTATCAGTGTGCCTCCATCATAATCTTGACTTCAAATCGTAGTCGTTAGAACACAAAGTCTAGAGTGGACTCAAGTATTCCTTCTTCATCAATTCTCGCCCTAATAGCTCCTTCTTGACTTTCTTCTTCATACGATCATCCTTCCTGCCATGGCTCGAGCAACCTTAACTTTTTCTATTAAAGTCGGCTCTATGCATATACTGACATCATCGCATTCGCTCCTCGATATGATCTTCTACTCAACGCGCCACCACCACGCTCGCTTTTCCGTGATGGTATCAATAATAGTGTGGTCGTAGTCTTCAATAGCTCGAGCCAACGTCACGCCCAGATGTTGAGTTCTTTTTTGAGTGAAGAAATATTTAAGGCTTTTATGGTCCTAATATATCTCCACTTTCTCCCCATATAGATAGTGCTCCCATATCTTTAAAGAAAACGATCACGCTAACTCTAGATCACGAGTAGGATAATTCCTCTCATACTTTTAAGTTGTCGCGAGGCATAGGCTATGACTTTCCCACGCTGCATGAGAACACATCCTAACCCTTTGCCTCAAGCATCATCAGATAACAAATCCATCCGAACCAGATGGTATTGTTGTAACAAAATAAAATAAGTCTCCTCTTAAGCTCTTGGAAACTCTTCTCGATTCTTCACTCCAAACGAATTTTGTATCCTTCCGAAGTTAGCCGAAGTTAATGGAGTAGCGATTCGAGAAAACCCTTCCACGAATCTCCGATAATAACCAAATTAAGCCCAAAAAGCTACGATTTCAACACCGACTTTGCTGTTCTAACTTCAGATTGCTTCAATCTTCACGGATCAACAGATACTCCATGTTTCGACACCATCGCGCCCAAGGAATGCTACTTCCTCAAGCCGTAACTCGTGATTTCTTCAATTTGGCATATAGTTTGTTTTCACGGGCCTTCGAGTACCAAATTTCAAATGGTGCTCATGATCTTCACGACTTTTGAATATATAAGGATGTCATCAATAAAGACAACAACAAACCGATCCAAATATTCCTCAATACTTGCTCATCATATCCATGAAAGTCATAGAGCATTAGTTAATCCGAAAGACATGACTAAGAATTCATAATGCCCATACCGAGTTCTAAGGCGCTTTGAATATCCTCGCCTAATCTTCACCGATGATATCCGTAATCTAAGATCGATTTTTGAAAAGAATTGTGCCCTCTCAGAATCGGGTCAAACAAGTCATCAATACGAGGTAGAGGGATACCTATTCTTAATGGTGACATGGTTCAATTCCCCGATAGTCAATACAAAGTCGCATACTCCCGCCTTTTCTTCTTTACAAATAAAAACAGAGCACCCCAAGGAGATGTACTAGATTTAATGAAACCGATGTCCAACAATTCCTCAGAGTTGGACCTTTAACTCCCCAAGTTCAATAGAGCCATTCGATATGGGTTTTAGAAATGGGCTTTGTACTGTGTTCAAGATCAATAAAGAATTCAACTTCACGCTCGGGGTAGACCGGAAGTTCTTCAGAAATACGCCGTGAAAGTCAATAACAACAGAATATTATTCAAATTTGACGTGTCTTTATTCAAATCCATAACATGGGCTAAGAAAGCTTGACATCCGCTTTTCAATAAACGAATAGCTTTTATGATTAGATATGACAATGATTGATTTTAATGGTTTAGTTGTTGAATTGCATAACAAAGTCAAGTTAGAATATGAAAACTAACAACCTTACGAAAACAATCAATTTTGGCATGATGAGTAGCTTAACCAATCAATCCCTAAAATCACATCAAAAGCAAGTATCTTTAAAGAGATAAGGTCAATGTGTAAGGTAATGGTGCCAACTCAATCAAACAAGATTTATAAACAAAGGATGTGATGAAAGTTTCTCCTAACTGAGTTTCCACAGATAGTCAAAGTCTAATTTCTCCTGAGTCAAGTTTAAACGCTGAGCACACGCAGAGAGATAAATGAATGGGTAGCACCAGATCAAGTAAGGTATAAACTTCGCAAGAATTTATAAATAGCTTACCCGTGATCACCTCGCTTGTTCCTCGATTATGACCAAATACAACAAACGCTTCTTCCCTAATCGCTTCGATTTCGACTTTTCTCGGGATAATTTTTTTGAGTCACCGTCCTCACCGAACTAGGTTTCGCCATCGCATAATCTCGAGCGATATGTCCTTCCTTTCCACAATTATAGCATACCTTGAACTGTCAGGGATGCTTGATCGATATGTCCCTCTTTCCGTGATTTATAATATACGACCGGTGGTCGTTTCTCTCCCTTAGAACCAGCTTGTCACGCCAGACTGCTGCCTTCACATGGTCGCTGTTAAATCTCCTCTTTAAAATCTCCTCCCGACTCGCTTCTTCTATTTTCACGACTATGATTACCACCAGAGTGGTTACCATTTTCGTCCGCTCGCTTTTTTCTCCGCAGTTATCATTATTCTGCTGACCGCTATCTCCGTACGATCCTCGTTATGGTCCTCAACGACTGTATTCTCAAGTATCTCGCCTAATAATTGAGCCTGCTTACAACATCCGAATAGAGAAAAATTATGAGAAATGAGATACCGACGACGCCGGTTTCAAACCTCTAAGAAACATCCGCCATACGCTCCTCATTCTCCACCAAATGAGGTGCAAACCTCGATAACTCGCAAACTTTGCCTCGCATCGAGACACCGCCACGTTGTTCGCTTCCAAATTTAATAAACTCCACTTCCTTCATACGACGAACACTTTCGTGAAAGTATTTGTCATTAAATAGTTTCAAACGCTCTCCCAAGACACGCCGAAAAGTACCGATGGGTACGCTTCACGCATCTCCACCAAGAGTCCGCTTCGCCACGAAACATAAAGGTGGCGAATGGGACCTTCGTTTTCTTCTCGCGCATCCCAAGACATCGAATATCTTGGTAATTTGTTTGACCCATGTTTCCGCCATGATCGGATCCGCTTTCCCTTAAATTCGTCGTGGTCCCAACTTTTCGAATCGTCATTGCGATAACCCGTGAATTGCTATCATTTCCTCCTCAGATTTTGAACACGAAGTTTCCTCGTCTGATTTTGCATGAATCCGCAAAAGCTTCTAAACATCCCCTCGCTCATCATCTCGCTTCAATGGTGTTGTTCACAGAGGAACATCACCACCAAGGCATCGCTCTCCTCGCTGGTGAGTACAAAGCGCTCCACTCGCTCTCATTTCCATTGTTAATATTCTCAACGACATTCTCAAATACCGCCATAAAACAAGGGTTAATTAAGGAAATCAATATATCACATAATATCCCTATATACCGACTTCAACTAACAAATAAGCTTAGTAGACACACTAGCGAAGGATTTACTCGCCTCCCCTCCTAGTTCTATTCCCCGATCTCCGCCAGAGATCATATCCCTAAGCTCGATACCAACCGCGACGCCCCCAAAATAGTATACATCACCTATTCTCGAGTCACAATACATGGTACGTAAACAACTACAACTTTATTATTACAACAAGAAATCGTGAGTTTGAATACAAATATTATCTTCTGCATAATATCTATACTCAAATAAATCCTCATCACATTTATCGATACATTATTTTACAAAATGGTGAGGACTACTAAACAATCCTTTCTAAAACCTTCATTCCATACCCCACTGCATCACTCGCTATATTCTCGCCTCCCGAGAAAAAAAATGGAACAAAAGGAAAAGGGTGAGCTCAACTAGCTCAAGAAAGAATATTACGACTAAGATAATATACAACAAATTATCGTTAGTCTTCAACAGGAAAAATCTAATAGAATACAATAGACAACAAATTTTAAATCAATATTCGCAATGAAATAATAATTCATTAGAAGAGTTAAGAGAGAATGCAAACTACTATCTTCTATGTATGAATTTAAAAGTTCATCGCTCATCTTTTATCCCCGTAACATCAATCCATAAACATCTCGAATCAAATATTCATCTTTGCACTACAGTGCCAAAGATATTCATCACCGGTCATGTTCATTTAAACACTGCTCATCTTTGCACTACTACCAAAGATATTCTTCAGAATCATTCATCTTTGCACTATAAAAGCCAAAGATATTCAATAATATCATCATTTAAGACCGAGGATGATGAAAATATATTTTTTTTTTTAAAAGAAACGAATCCAAAGGAAACAAAATGACAAGGATTAAGGATTAAGGATTCGTACTTTGTTTTATCCATGTTCAAAAATACCTCAAAAATAATCATAGTGGTATAAAATTCAAGAATGATCAAAACACATGGATACAATCAAAGCTAGTATCCGTATAGAGATATTTTGACAAAAAAGAAGAAATTTTATTTTTCTATGAATAAGTGTCAGATACGTGAATAAAGTCGTGATACGTGAATAGTAAATCTTACACCAAAAGATAGAAATTCCACAAAAACATCTTCACGCTTCATTAATAAGTACTTTCGTGAATAAGAATCTCGTGAATAAGAATCTCATGAATAAGAATCGTGAATAAGAACTCATGAATAAGAACTCCCAATAAGAACCCCGAAAAAAAAAAGTTCCAAATTTGATAAAAAGTTCCAACTAATATTTCAAAGATAATGATATCAAGAAATAATATCATTTGAGAAGAAAATAACATCCTTACCTCAATATAACCGCATTTCCGACTAAATTTCTGATATAAAGTGTCGATGTAAACTCGCACCGATAAAGAACACTCAAAGTATCAAAATACTCACAAGAATACGCCGATAATCTGTAGAGAAAGAAAACTTGCTTCTCGTGTGTGATTTTCAATTCTAACCTAAGCGCCTATTTATAGAAAATGCTAGAACGCCAAAGCGAGAGACTAAATAATAAAATATTATTATTATTATTTCTCACCTTCTACGCATGCCACCAACCAACTTTGAAAGCCATCACCATCTTTAAATAAATCATGTTTCACATGTTGTAAAACAAAAGTGGGTCCCACCCATAATTTAATAAAAATCATTTTATTCTCCAAACTTCAACAATTCATAGAAAATAGACCAATTATCGTAAAAATACTAATTTTATGTCCATTCTCGCCTCAAATCGAATTCTCTACAACTTTACGTAAGAATTTTTTTCCAAATTCCAAACGAAAATGACCAAAATCAAATATACTGGATAAGTTTTCTAATTTCCTTCTCTTCCTTTCTTTCTTCCTTTCCCATAATTCTCCACTAACTCTCTCTCTCTTCCCCACTTTCTTCTCTTTACCCCCACCACTTCTTCCACACACACACACAAATACGCATATATATATATATATATATATATATATATAAAAATATTTACAATTATTAAATAATTCCAATTCTATCTTCTCTCTTCCACCTCATCTATTTATAAACCATGAATTTATTGTAAAATATCACCATCAATATATTATTAAAATAATATATTTAAATGAATTATTTTATCGTAAAAGATAAAATATTAATTTTCAACAATTGTCATTTTAAAATTTTTCTCCATCTATATCCATATAAAATCAATATTTTCCTCATCATATGAATCAATAATTAATTATTCACAAATAATATTAGTAATCACAATATCGACAACCGTGCAGCCTCCTGTGAAAGAGGGGCTTTCCAATAAGGATCTCTCCATCGCCGCCAATTAATTAGTGACCAAACCTCTCCTGTATGTAACTTTCTAGACATCGCTAATAATGTTTTCTAATAATATTATTCAGATAATATGAATTATCGTCTGATAATGGAAAATACCGTAATGACAATTATCAAACAACAAAGAATATAAAATATCAACGCAACAATTATTGAATCAATAAAATAAAATATCGAATAAGAATTATCGTAATAATTATCGAAGAAAGCCTTCACGTAAGAATCAATAATTGTGCAATACCGTACCACTGCTCAACAACGCCAGACAGTGTGTTTTTTAACCACCGGGTATTCCAACAAGATAATCTGTGAATAACTACGCCTGCTATTTTTAAACAACTTATATTCGTCGCTTTCTTCATCCAATCGCTTTCCACATGGGCCCACACACGGTCAAGCTACGCATTTAATATTCCCCGACAAAGATTTAATATTCCACAATGACCAAACGAATATTATTCCCCACAACAATGAATATTTTATAACCACTTCTTTATTTTTTGAAATATTTATGATTTTAACCCCTAACTATCCACATTAATCAAATCAACCTTTTATTTCACTATTTCAAAATAATAAATAACAAGATCATTATTATTGAATTAAAACTAAGAATTCACAATTGAATAATCATTAAAAGACAAAGATAGAAGAAGATAAGAAGATAGAATCTGTTGTTTGTAGATTTGATGCTCCCTCCTTGCTCCTAATTTGAATCTTCAATGGTCTCCAAGTTGCTTCAATCTTTAAATCTAATAAGAACTAGGGTTTTGATCTAATTTTCTCTAATCGAATCTAATTGAATCCTCCAAAACTAGCCTAGATCCCCTTCTTTTATGTCTCTCCTCATGTATTTATAGTTCTAATGGATACCCTAGCAAGTTAGGCAACTAAGAATCCTATTCTAGATCAAATTGGACATCAAATAACCATAATCAATTGTCTTCCTCGCTTTAGCCGTCAGTACCTGTCCCCAAGCCATTACAGGCGCGGATCACAACAAGAATGGCGTAAAAATCTGCCACCTAGCGCGGTCCACGCCGCCTCTATTTTTCATCATGACGTCCTTTGGTAAAACATGCATAACTTTTGATCCGCTAGGAATTACGGGGCCTGCCACCTATCAAATCGAAGATATCGACGAGATCTACAACTTTCATCTTTAACAATTGATAGATTCGGACTGCAACAAGGCGGAAATCGTTCTTGAAGTAGATGCTGTGTAAATGGCAAGCATGACAACTCTTAGCTTTGATCTTCGTTTATAAAAAGGCCATAACTCTCGCATCCGAACTCCGATTGGGATGATTCAAGATGTTCCGAAAAGCTAAGAAGTAGATCTACAATATAATCCAAGTTCCAAGCCAAGAACATGCATCCCACTTGGTGTTAAAAGCCCAGCAATCTTTCCTTCTTGCAATTGCTTGAATATTTTTAGTCCGAATTGCTTTCCCTTGCTTCTTCATGCCAATGTCGTGTCATCGCCTACAAAATAACATAAAATGTATGAAAAGTAACTAAGAAACATGAGATTAAGCAAATAATTCAAGTAATAGATACCGGATAAGTAGGTATAAAACCTACTTATCAAATACCCCCAAACTTAAACATTTGCTTGTCCTCAAGCAAACACACAAAACAATAACGATATGCAATGCAACTAATCTACATGCCTACGAATCCAAAAATAATGATATAAACAAGTCTATTCAACCGGCCTTAGAGAAATCAAGTAAACATGATAATACATCATATCAAAACCAATCAATAACTTCTCAATCAATCATCAAATCTTAGACTGTTATCACTAATATAGTGTGTGTGTGTGCTCCACAACAATGTTAACTGATATAAAATCAAATTTAACACATAACAAGTCTCTTCGAAGGCATCATACAGTGTAAACTCAAGAAATCCAAAAATAAGTTAGATCCAACTAAAATTAAACAATTACCAATATCGAGTGTCAACATGGGATACTTATGCTTCATTTTTCATCTATGGGGGCTTTTTGCTCTTATTTCATGTTTTATTCATATTTGTTTTTGGTTGATGGATAGTGAGTGCGTTTTACACTCCATCTCACGCCTGTGTGTTATGGGGAGTGCATTTCGCGCTTCTTCTCGACCCACCACAGGACTCAATTTATTCAACTCAATATCTTTCTTTTTTTTCTGTTTCTTTTTTTTTCTTTAAGCTTATATACCCCAAATATTCCCCCAAACTTAGGTTCTTGTCTAACATTAGCCATCCCTAATTATTCTTGTCATTCTTTCATTCAAACTAGCATTATCCTTTAGAGTCCGATTATGTATCAATTTAAACTCAATCAATCAACAAGTTGTTCTTATCGCTTTATCCTTATTATACCAATTTCAAATGTAAAAAGACTCAATTCATAACAAGAAATCACATCAAAGCTCTAATAGTCAGTACTATACTTGTCTACCCAATTCCATTCTCATCATTGACCAAAATAAACTTAAACTATCAAACAGCTGGACTCATGCAAGATGAACATAGTAACTAACTATTTTTTTTCTTTTTATAAAGAAAGTGAATGCAAAAACTAAATGTAACTATATGAACTACAATGTAACTAACTATATGCAATACGACACTAAAATGCCCCCAAACTTAAAACAAACATTGTCCTCAATGGCTAAGATAGGAAAAATTAAAAGAGAGGACTTCCCTGACATATAGCAATTTATCTCCTTGTCTACGAAGTTTGAAGAATAGGTTAAGCACATTGGAATGAATCGGGCACCACACTTGAGTTGGACTTGACTAACCTGTGAATATGATAGAAGCAAGCTTGTTAGATCCTAAGACATGAAAATTTATTAACTAATAATACAAAACCTAATAAAACTATAAATAAAATTAAACTTGGGTTTGCTCCCAATAAGCGCTTGATTTATAGTCCTTCACCAGACTTTTTCTTCGTCAACGCTATCCAATTCCTCTTGAAAGTTGAGGAATCCTCCATCCATCAAGAAGAAATAATCATTTGGGAGGTTCACACAAGCGATGGCCATAGCCTCCAAGTCACCTAAAGCATGCTCCGACTCGGTAGATAATCTCCATGAAGAAGGGCAAATGACTAGGTGCTATCTCCATCAGTGTTTGTGATCATATTTGGGCATGGAAGTGTATCAAACATAATGGGCTCTTCGTCTATCTTCTCTTTCTCTTCCCACCACGGCTTCATTGTTGCACTCGCTCTTATGTCATAAAGAGCTTCGCCGACGACATGACTACCAAGTGGGCATGATTTTGCAAATCTAACTGGAACCTTGAACTTTGGCGGAGAAGGCACTTGAGGCATTAATAATGTAAGACCCCGAAATTTTTTTAAATAAAAAGGAATTTCCTTTATTTATTATTTTGAAATAGTAAGGGTTGATTTGATTAATGTGGATAGTTAAGGGTTAAATACGCAAATATTTCAAAATAAGCAAGTGGTTATAAAATATTCATTATTGTTTGGGAATATTCGTTTGGTCGTGGAATATTCAGATCTTGTGGGAATATTCGTATGACGGCAAGCAGACCATGTGTGGGCCCCATAACTGAAAGCGATTGGATGAAGAAAACGCACAAATATAAGTTGGTTAAAAATAACGGCGTAGTTATTACTATTAAGAATCATTGGAATACCCGTTGGTTAAAATACGATGAATACGCGCGGTTGCACAAAGAAGAGCACCAGTATTACACAAAGATTGTTGAATTATTGATCCTTACGTAAGAAGGCACTACTCAATAATTTTCACATGAGTTACCGCTCAATATTTTATTTTATTGATTCAATAATTGTTTGCGTTGGTATTTTATATTATTATTGCTTCAATAATTGTCATCATGACAAGATTTTCCATTATCGGATCAATAATTCATATTATTTGAATAATATTATTAGATAACATTATTGGCAATGTCTAGAAAGTTCTCATCAAGGAGAGGTTTGGTCACCTAATTGCGCCACCAAGATGAGGAGAAATCCTTATTGAAAGCCCTCTTCCCTGAGAAACTGGTCATTCATAAATTGTGATTCTCAGAATATTATTTGTGAATAATTAATTATTGATTCATATGATAAGGAAATATTTATTTTATATGAATATAAATGATGGATTTATTTATGTGGTTATTAATGAAGGAATTAATGCTTTGATGTTTTATTTGTATTTTAGTGGCATTGGAGGTATTAAAAGATCAAATTGGTGTTATTACGACTTTATTGTGTGAGTTATAATATTTAATCCGACCGTTGGATCGTTGTAATTTTTGGATATGTTATACATATATAAGTTGAGTATATGTCCACAAATTTTGAACCGTTAAAGATGAGCGATAATTTATTATGAATTTTAAGAGGTGGTGATTCGTAAATTAGGTTATAAATGATTTTGGTGGAAAATTCTAGAATTGGTGGGCCCCACTTTTGGTTGGTGAGAAATGTGCTCAATTGAATTTTCAAATGTGGTGGGTGGGAATAATAGCAGTAGTAAAAAGCCATCAGTTTGCAGAGTTAAGTCCGCTTTGCTGGCGGCTAACATTTTCCTATAAATGAGAGCTAAGTTAAATTGAAAATCACACCGAAACAAAGTTTTCTCTTCTCTCTATATTATTGAGCGTATTTTGTGAGTATTTAGATACTTTGAGAGTTGTTGCTCAAGACAAGTTTCATTCAAAGATCACTTCCGACCTTTCCTTCCGGCACTTGATTCTTTGAGGTAAGGGATATTATTTTTTTCAGAATGATATTATTTCTTCAATATCATTATCTTTGAAATGTTGATCCAAGTTTTATCAAATTTGGAACTTTTTCATGTCTGGGTTACTATTCATGAGTTACTATTCACGAGTTACTATTCATGAGTTACTATTTACGAAGTTACTATTTATGAGTACTATTCATGAAGCGTGAAGATGTTTTTGTGGAATTTCTATCTTTTGGTGTCGAGTTACTATTCACGATACTAAGACTTATTCACGATATCTGACTATTCACGATATCGGCTATTCAATTAAAAAATAAAATTTCTTCTTTTCGTCCAAAATATCTATTCTGGATACTAGCTTTGATTGTATCCATGTTTTGATCATTCTTGAATTTTACACCACTATGATTATTTTTGAGGTATTGTTGGACATGGATAAAACAAAGTACGAATCCTTAATCCTTAATCCTTGTCATTTTGTTTCACTGGATTCGTTCTTTAAAAATATTTTCATCATCCTCGGTCTTAAATGATGATATTATTGAATATCTTTGGCTCAGAGTGCAAAGATGAATGATTTCAAGAATATCTTTGGCTCAGTAGTGCAAAGATGAACAGTGTTTAAATGAACACGACCGATCGATGAATATCTTTGGCCTTTAGTGCAAAGATGAACAGGTGTTGAGATGAACATGACCGATTGATGAATATCTTTGCCTGTGTAGTGCAAAGATGAATATTTGATTTGAGATGAATATTGATTGATGTTACAGGATAAAATATTGTTGATGGACCGTTAAATTCATAGATTATAGTAGATTTCATTCTCTACGTAACTCTTCTATGAATTATTATTTCCATTGCGAATATTGATCCAAACTTGTTGTCTATCAGATTCTATCGATTTTTTCCTCATTGAGACTAACGATAATTTGTTGTATATTATCTTAGTCATAGTATTCTTTATCGGGCTAGTTGAGCTCACCCTTTCCCTTGTTGTTCCATTTTTCTTCTCGTGGAGGCGAGAATGTAGCGAGTACTAGTCGGGTATGGAATGAAGGTTTTAGAAAGGATTGTTTAGTAGTCCTCACCATTTTTTTAAAATAATGTATCAATAAATGTGATGGGGATTTATTTGAGTATAGATATTGTCTAGAAGATAATATTTGTATTTAAACTCACAGCTTTTTGTTGTAATAATAAAGTTGTAGTTGTTTCGCATACACATGTATTTGGCGACTCGTGAATGGGTGTGGTGTATACCTATTTTGGGGCGCCACAACAAATATCGAGCTTAGGATATGATCTCTCAAGGCGAGATCGGGGAATAGAACTAGGAGGGAGAGACGAGTAAATCCTTCGCTAGTGTGTCCTACCTAAGCTTATTTGTTGGTTGGTCATAATATAGGGTATTATGTGATTTGTTAATTTATTTAATTAACCCTTGTTTTATGATAGTTTTTAAGAATGGTCACGAGAAACGTTAACAATGGAGTGAATGAGATCGTGGAGACACCTCTAATCGCCAACCGTGATAATGTGATGTCAAAGCGAAGAAGGAATTAGAGATATCCATGTGGTGAGTGAAGAATTGATAGTTGCACCTTAGATAATCGCAGATGTAACAAATGAGAGTGAGGAAGAAGAGGAAGAAGAGGTACCAAGAGAGTTTATTAGAGGTATTTTATGATCAAAATATAGAATTGCAAAATCGTATTCATGAGTTAGAAGAGCAGTCAAGAATTGCGAGTAAAATGTGGAGCAAAAGGATGCAACGATTCAAGCTTGTGTTACCCGATATGTGATGCTTGAATGTAGCACTCTTTAGCGAGTATAAGATGATAAAGTCGGAATCGAAATGAAAGAAGAAATAACCGAACGAGTGAGAATGAGTGATACATGGGTAAAAAAGTCGCACGACGCGTGGATATTATGGAAAGAGATGTCCAATCTAAAAGAGAAGATTTAACGATGATGGGAAGACGCGTCGTGAAGCAAAGATCATCACCAAAGAACAAATTCTAGGGAAGAGAACGATCGCCGCTTAGATGCTACGGAGATGCGAGAGGAGGGACATATAAGGTCAAACTGCTCAAAGCCTTCCAAGATATGTTTTAGTTGTGGAAAAGATGGTCACATAGCTAGATTTAGTCCTATAATATAAATCAAGTCCAATTGGGACGTTAGCACCAGAGAGGATCTACGAAAAAGTCAAAGTCAATCTGCCTCGGAAGAGCGTTTGTCGTGACCGGTTAAAATGCGAGGAACCCGAACGGTTAGCACGCAAGTTAGTTAATTATAAATTCTTGCGAAGTATATACCTTTACTAGATATCGGTTCTACCCATTCTTTTATCTCTCTTACTTGCGCTCAACGTTTGAACTTGACTACGGAGAAATTAGACTTTGACCTATTTATAGAGACTCAGATTAGGAGAAACTTTCATTACATCCGTTGTTTAGAAATCTTGCTTGATTCAGTTGGCACTATCACATTACCTGTTAACCTTATTTCTATAGAGATATTTGCTTTTGATGTGATTTTAAGGTTAACTACTCATCATGCCAAATTGATTGTTTTTGTAAGGTTGTTAGTTTTCATATTCCTAAGCAACCTGGTTATTCAATTCAAGCAATCAAACCATTGTAGTCAAACATTTTCATATCAAGCCATGAAGTCATTCGTTTATTACGGATGTCAAGTTTTCTTAGTCCATGTTATGGATTTGAATAAAGACACGTCAGATTTGAATAATATTCCTATTGTTATTGATTTTTCCTGACGTATTTCCTGAAGAATTTCTTGGCTTACTCCCAAAGCCTGATATTAATTTTTGTATCGAATTTGAACCCGGTACAAAACTTATTTCTAAAATCTCATATCGAATGGCTCTATTGAACTTCGTGAGTTAAAAATTCAACTATAGAATTTGGTACCGAGCCTTTATCTTGTGACTTCCTTTGTGGAATTCACCTGCCGAACTCTCTGTAAGGGGACGCCATATTCGTATGCGATAGTAAAGTGCGATAGGTGTCATTGTGACGTCTTATCCAAGATTGGGATATGAGTCACGATTGAGAGCAACCTAAGTCAAGAATCGAAATACGTAGCTTTCTAGGCTTAGTTGGTTATTATCGGAGATTCGTTGAAGGATATTCTCGAATCGCTATTCCATTAACGTAAATGACTCAGTAGAGATACAAAATTCGAATGGAGCAAGGAATGTGGGAAGAGCTTGAAGAACTCAAGAAGAGACTCATTTCAAAGACATGTTTTGACCATGCCATCCTCGGAAAAGCGAACGTGGTAGCTGACGTGTTGAGTAGAAGATCGTATACAAGTACGAGTACGATATTGTCAAAGACTCATTTCGTATAATTTACAAATAATAGAGATGGAGATGAAAACTCTAGGTACCCACGTGATAATATACGAGTATAATCAACTTTAATCAATAAAGTTTAAGTTGCTCAAGCCACCGACCCGGAGCTGATGCGTATGAAGAAGAAAGTACAAGAAGGAGCTATTCCGGAAGCGAGAATTGATGAAGAAGGAATACTTCGAGTCCACTCTAGACTTTGTGTTCCTAACGACTCTGATTTGAAGAACAAGATTATGATGGAGGCACACAATACACCATTTGCAATCCATCCTGGAAGTACTAAAATGTATCGTGATCTTCGACATACATTTTGGTGGAACAATATGAAGAGAGATTGCAAAGTTTATCTCAATGTGTTTAACTTGTCAACGTGTAAAGGCGGAGCATCTAGTACCTAAGGGTCCGTTGCAACCACTTGAGATTCCTGAATGGAAGTGGAACACATTACCATGGATTTCACGTTCTGTCTTCTTCTACGGTTTCTCAAGGCATCAATGCTATTTGGGTTATTGTTGATAGATTAACCAAATCGCTCATTTCTTCTTGACATCGGAGACTTATTCCTTGAACGCCTTGCTAGTATATGTACGTAAATGAGATTGTGAGGTTGCATGGCATGCCCAGTATCCATAGTTTCGGATCGTGACCCAAGATTCACTTCAAGATTTTGGGTTAGCTTGCAAAAAGCTATGGGCACGCAGTTTGCGATTTAGTTCTAAGATACCATCCCCAAACGGACGGACAATCGAGAGGACTATTCAAACTCTTGAAGATATATTAAGACTCATGTCCTGAGACTTCAAGGGTAGTTGGGATAAGTATTTACCATTGGTGGAATTCTCCTACAACAACAGCTTATCGAGCAAGTATAGGTGTAGCTCCATTTGAAGCATTATATGGATTTAAATGTCGCTCTCGATATGTTGGGATGAGGTGGGTGAAGCAACATTGTTGGGACCCGAAAGTTAAATACGATATAACTACCGAAAAGATCCAAATGATTCGACAACGATACAAACGGCACAAGATCGACAAAAGAGTTATGCGGATCTTCATCGAAAGGACGTGGAATTTAGTGTAGGGGATCATGTATTGTTGCGAGTTGCTCCATGGAAGGGAGTTACAAGATTTGGGAAGAGAGGAAAGCTCAATCCACGATTTATTGGTCCATTTCAAATTCTTGACCGAGTAGGAAATGTAACCTATAGACTTGCGTTACCTCCGAGTATGTCTCGTGTTCATAATGTGTTTCACATATCTGTACTTCGTAAATATGTGAAAGAACCGAATCACGTTATAGAGTTAGAACCGGACGAGATAGCCGAAGACTTAACGTATGAGGAGGTACCTATCAAGATTTTTGGATAGGAAGGAGCATGTCCTACGCGCAAAGGTCATACCACAAGTTAAAGTTTTGTGGAGGAATCATGCTATAGAGGAAATGACCTGGGAATTGGAAACGGAAATGAAAGCGAGGTATCCTCACCTTTTCAAACACTGTGTATCGTACGTCGTCGATTTCGAGGACGAAATTTCATAAGGAGGGAGGTTGTAAGACCAAAATTTTTTTAAATAAAAAGGAATTTCCTTTATTTATTATTTTGAAATAGTAAGGTTGATTTGATTAATGTGGATAGTTAAGGGTTAAATACGCAAATATTTCAAAATAAGCAAGTGGTTATAAAATATTCATTATTGTTTGGGAATATTCGTTTGGTCGTGGAATATTCAATCGCTGTGTGGGAATATTCGTGACGCCAAGCAGCCATGTGTGGGCCCCATAACTGAAAGCGATTGGATGAAGAAAACGACAAATATAAGTTGGTTAAAAATAACTACGTGAGTTGTTATCAATTAAAATCATTGAATATACCGGTGGTTAAAATACGAATACGCTGCTGGTGACAAGATTAATACCACACGGTATTGCATGTATTGTTGAATTATTGATCCTTACGTAAAAGGCACTACTACTCAATAATTTTCACGAAGAATTACCGCTCAATATTTTATTTTATTGATTCAATAATTGTTTGCGTTGGTATTTTATATTATCTTTGTTTCAATAATTGTCATCGCACAAAGATTTCCCAATATCGCATCAATAATTCATATTATTTGAATAATATTATTAGATAACATTATTGGCAATGTCTAGAAAGTTCTCATCGAGGAGAGGTTTGGTCACCTAATTGCGCGCCAAGAGGAGAGAAATCCTTATTGGAAAGCCCCTTCTCTTCAGAAGGCAAATGGTTGTCATAATAATGTGATTACATAATATTATTTGTGAATAATTAATTATTGATTCATATGATAAGGAAATATTTATTTTATATGAATATAAATGATGGATTTATTTATGTGGTTATTAATGAAGGAATTAATGCTGAGATGTTTTATTTGTATTTTGGCGGATTGGAGGTATTAAAAGATCAAATTGGTGTTATTACAGCTTTATTGTGTGAGTTATAATATTTAATCCGACCGTTGGATCGTTGTAATTTTTGGATATGTTATACATATATAAGTTGAGTATATGTCCACAAATTTTGAACCGTTAAAGATGAGCGTATAATTTATTATGAATTTTAAGAGGTGACTGATTCAGAAATTAGGTTATAAATGATTTTGGTGGAAAATTCTAGAATTGGTGGGCCCCACTTTTGGTTGGTGAGAAATGTGCTCAATTGAATTTTCAAATGTGGTGGGTGGGAATAGTAGCGAGTAAAGCCATCAAAGGTTGTAGGTTAAGTCTCGCTTTTGCTGCTAACATTTTCCTATAAATAGAAAGCTAAGTTAAATTGAAAATCACACCGTAAACAAAGTTTTCTCTTTCTCTCTATTATCGAGCGTATTTTGTGAGTATTTAGATACTTTGAGAGTTCTCGCTCAAGATAAGTTTCATTCAAAGATCACTTGAGACCTTTCCTTCCGGCACTCGATTCTTTGAGGTAAGGGATATTATTTTTTTTCAGTAATGATATTATTTCTTCAATATCATTATCTTTGAAATGTTGATCCAAGTTTTATCAAATTTGGATCTTTTTCATGTCGGGGTTACTATTCATGAGTTACTATTCACGAGTTACTATTCATGAGTTACTATTCACGAGTTACTATTCACGAGTACTATTCATGAAGCGTGAAGATGTTTTTTGTGGATTTTCTATCTTTTGGTGTCAGAGTTACTATTCACGTATCGGCACTATTCACGATATCTGAGACTATTCACGATATCTGGCACTATTCAATAAAAAATAAAATTTCTTCTTTTCGTCCAAAATATCTATTCGGATACTAGCTTTGATTGTATCCATGTTTTGATCATTCTTGAATTTTACACCACTATGATTATTTTTGAGGTATTGTTGGACATGGATAAAAAACAAAGTACTGAATCCTTAATCCTTAATCCTTGTCATTTTGTTTCAATCGGATTCGCTTCTTTAAAAATATTTTTCATCATCCTCGGTCTTAAATGATGATATTATTGAATATCTTTGGCCAGTAGTGCAAAGATGAATGATTTCAAGAATATCTTTGGCCCGTAGTGCAAAGATGAAATGGTGTTTAAATGAACATGACCGATCGATGAATATCTTTGGCCTTTAGTGCAAAGATGAACAGTGTTGAGATGAATACATACGACCGATTGATGAATATCTTTGGCACCAGAGTGCAAAGATGAATATTTGATTTGAGATGAATATTGATTGATGTTACGAGGATAAAATATTGTTGATGGACCGTTAAATTCATAGATTATAGTAGATTTCATTCTCTACGTAACTCTTCTATGAATTATTATTTCCACCATACGAATATTGATCTGAAACTTGTTGTCTATTGTATTCTATCGATTTTTCCTCGTTGGAGACTAACGATAATTTGTTGTATATTATCTTAGTCATAGTATTCTTTCTCGGGGCTAGTTGAGCTCACCCTTTTCCTTGTTGTTCCATTTTTCTTCTCGGGAGGCGAGAATGTAAGCGAAGAGTACTAGTCGGGGTAATATGGAATGAAGGTTTTAGAAAGGATTGTTTAGTAGTCCTCACCATTTTGTAAAATAATGTATCAATAAATGTGATGGGGATTTATTTGAGTATAGATATTGTCTAGAAGATAATATTTGTATTTAAACTCACAGCTTTCTTCGTTGTAATAATAAAGTTGTAGTTGTTTCTGTACCATGTATTTGGCGACTCAGAATGGGTGTGGTGTATACCTATTTTGGGGGCGTCACAAATAACATCGGCTCATCCGCGTTAGTACTCATTGTTAGTTCATCCCCACTTGTCTCCTCTTTTCAACATTTGTGTCTCATCCAGTTGTAGATTTGGTTCGAGCACTTCATCAATCTCGGAATCCTCGTCATAACACCAATTGTTTTGAGGATAGTTGTTGTGACGCCCCCAAAATTAGGTATACGTCACCCATCTTGGGTCGCCACTTACATGGTACATAAATTCAAATACAACTTACTAATATAACTGTCGTGTACAATACGACATAAACTGTGAGTTTGAATACAAATATTGTCTACTATTTATTATACAAACTCAAAAGGAGTCCTCATTACAACTATTATCACACTATTTCACGTAATAGTGAGGACTACTAATGCTATCCTCTCGGACCATTACTCCGCTCCCCGACTGTCTTCAAATATGTTCTCATTTCCTCAAGAGAACGAAGAAAAGAAAGGGTGAGCTCAACTAGCCCAAGAAGAAATATTATGACTAAGATAATGCGTAATAAATTATCATTAGCCTTCAACAAAGTGTTAAACCGATAAAATACAATAGACAACCCGATTTAATCATGAATGAATAAGCAACCCATTAAAAGAGTCAAGTAGAGAATAAAGTCTACTATCTTTTAGGTTTTAAAAGGTTTTCATCAATTTTATCACGAGACTCAAACAATAAATAAACCACCACATCTAATCATCCCCTCGCACCACGGTCCAAGGATTTTCATCAAATTATCAATGGTCATGACTATACCGAATCACCCCGGTCATAATCATACCAAAAACTATCCATCATTGCATTACAACCACCGAGGACTTTAGTCACATCATTTATATCAAGTCATGATTATACCGAATGATCCTCGGTCATAATCATACTAAGTTCATCTATGCACGTAAGCCAAAGATAACATAATATAACATGAGGATGATGACAATGACATAATAATTCAATAAAACAAGTTCAAGAATTATTTAATCCATGAATTATTAACGCCCAAATTGTCAACATGATATTGTTTCGTAGAGTAAAATTCAAGAATGATCGTAAGAATATTTCCATGAAAAGATCTTCGGATGAAACGCAAATATCAAGGATATTCTACTAATTTCATGGAGTATAGAAGTCAAAGTTTTAACCAAACCCGGGTATAATAAAGAATGGAATAACAAAAGAAATCACCATGCATGCGGTACTTGGCATGTGATGAGTTATTCCAACATAATAATAATAATCTTAACGGTCGGTGAAATTCACAATCGGCATGATGTTCCAATGTAATAATAAAGATGGAACCGGATCCGATGTAAAACACATGATAGGATATTCCAACAGAATGATAAAGATTTTAACCAGTCCTGTAAAACACACATGCATGGATGTTCCAACAGAATAATAAAATCGGAACCAGTCCTGTAAAACACATGCATGGATGTTCCAATGAATAATAGAAGAATGTCACCAAGTATAGGTAAAATCACAGATACAGTTATTCCAATGTAATAATAAGCAATGGAATAACATAAGGATTTCACCAAGTATAGGGTATGCCATGATACAGGTTATGTATAGGGTATGCCACTTTTACGAAGTTATTCCAACGTAATAATAATGAATGGAATAATGTAAGTTCTCTTCAAGAAGAAAGAATAACACCCTTACCGTAAAAGAACCTAATATAGAAGTAGTGAAGTAGCGAGAATACTCTTCTTCTTTCTATAATTTTCTCTCTATAGCTTCTCTCTATAATTTCTCTCTGCAGAGTTTCAATGAATTCGTAAGAAAATAATGAAGGAATGAGCTTCTATTTATAGGAAAATGGAATGCATAAGTAATTAATCCATGAAACGGTCCAGTTGATTTACTTTAATCTGACGGTCCATATTTAAAGAAAAATCTTTTAAATAAAATATAATATATTCTATTTATATAAAAACATTTTACTATGCAAACACTATGCAATACTATGCAAAACACTATCAAAAACACTATGCATAATAAAATATAATATATTCTATTTATGTAATAACTTTAATAAAGTATTCTATTTTATATAAAAAGATGTTTACTTTTATTACGCTAATAATAATCTAATAAAACAAAACGTCATTATCGCTATAATAATTCATATTATTAATCGACAATAATGGAATCAAACCGAGTGACTTCTCACATAAGCATCAATAATCAATACCGGTACTACGCAACCAACCACACGATATTCTTTTACTTTTACTACCGAGTAGTTCAACAAGATCAACCAGGTAAAACTTCCGCCGTTATTTCAATAAAATATTTTTTCGCTTTCTCGATCCGAATAATAATTCTATTATGGGGTCCACCAATGATTGAATCTGTTTGTCTAAATATTCCCTCGCTAAACCTAATATTCCTCACCAATCGAATATAATATAACCACTTGCATACTTTGCAAAATTTATAAATACTACCCACAACTATAATATTATCTCAAATTCACACTATAATATTA
Source organism: Panax quinquefolius (assembly GCA_020205615.1). Taxonomy (NCBI): domain Eukaryota; kingdom Viridiplantae; phylum Streptophyta; class Magnoliopsida; order Apiales; family Araliaceae; genus Panax; species Panax quinquefolius. The sequence goes on along the minus strand of CM035171.1, from coordinate 99,601,281 downwards.
AAAATTATTTCACTAAATTTAAATCTTTATTGATAAAATCTGGGGTCTCACAATCTCCCCTCCTTATGGAATTTAGCCCTCGAAATTAGGGGTGCGACACAGTATGATAAAGAGGTGAGGTACCTTGAATACCTTTATCGTTAAAATATTAAATTCATCTTCTAATCCGCCAAAGATATTCATTAACAATTCATCTTTGCACTACTGGCCAAAGATATACAATCAGAAACCAATAATCTTTGAGACTCGACTTAATAGTATCACAACCATGAATTATCCATGCACTTCTTTGGCTAAGGATATTCGTGTTTTCAATTACTACCATCATGATTATGTCGAATAATCAGGTAGTCATAATCATACCAAGTCCATCTACGCACTACAAACTGTATTTGACTTTCAACATAATAATAAAATACGTGAGATAATGATATAAAGAATCAATCAAATGAGATAAAGGATAAATATTAAACATTTATAATATAATTTATCCAGATTCAAGAATATCCCCATGTTATCAATCACTTAATAATCTAATAATCTAATATCATTAATATTATACCAATATTTTAATCACTTCTTAAATTTATAAACAATTTATCTCAATTGTTTACGCTTTTACCATATAATGCATTTAATCATTCAAAATGCCATACTCATAAGATATCATTACCAATTATCAAATCCTCAAAAAAAAAATATGCATATACTCTATATATAGATTCTTTAGCCATAAAATCCTATTTTCAACTTTCATACTTCACATAACATATTTAACTCATATGTTCGTAATTAAACTATTTTCATGAAAAATACCAAATCAGTCCCAAAAATATTTCTTTTCTGGGATTTAGCATAATATAGTCCCATAATGAAAATATATTTTTCTAAATTTTTAAAATTCATTTACTATTTTTCAAAATCAATTTCTAATTAATTCCTTAAGAAATTAGCTACCTCAAGTTTAACTCCAAAATTTCCAAATCTTGGCAGGACCTTACACATGTTAACATGAGCTTCTAGTTTAAATTTCATGGTCATCGGAGTTATAGAACTCTCGGTTATAAAGCGTTTTTAAATCGGGAAAACCTAAATATTGAAATAGTCATAACTTGCTCATTTTAAGTCGAATGAGCTCATTTTGGACAGGAGATACTTTATACCATATACCTTCATGTCCCAAAAGGCCAGAATTTTTCTCATAATTTAAGTGGCCGAAACAGCCCTTAAAGTTTCTGGGCAGTAGCATTTTTGAAATTTACAGCTTTAGCCTCTTTTGCTAAAATCAGTCCACACAAAAATCTACAACACCTTTTCCAGTAATTCCACTTGGATTAGTTAGGTAACTCATAGATCTAACTCTAGGACTTGACCACATTCAAAATTCAAAATATAATAAGAGATATGGTCAATTGAATTTCATGTTACGTTTTTCACCAAAATCGATTTTCAACTCTTTGTGATTTCTAAGAAACTTTCATGTTTTCACATACCAACCAACATAACTCATCATAAAACTTACTAATACTTCATATACCCATGATTTTCATTATTCCAATGCTTTTATTATGACTTTCATCATAAACCACGTAAACTGTTCATTTAGTTGAAGAAATATTTGAGGGTTTAAGAAATTGGTTTTTTTGTCTTTGGGTCAATACAAAATTCGATTTCACGCTCTAGGGTAGGCTAGGAAATCTTCAAGAATACGTCAAGAAATTTATTAATGATAGAAATATCATTCAAAACTGTTACTCTCATCCAAGACTTGGATAGTACGTCACATTGATACCAACTGTGACTTCTATCCCTTAACCTAGATAGCACCTCACAATGATACCTATAAACTTGCCATCTTCAGTCATGACGTCGCCTACAGAAAGTCTGGCTTCGGTGCATTCCACACAAGGAAGTCAACAACGAAAGGTTCGGGGCTCTTTACTTATGGCTTGATATAACAGTGATTAACTTTAGGGTTTGGTTACTTTGAATTCGTATAACAGGTTGGTTAGGAATATGAAAGCTAACAACCTTACAAAAAGAATAATGAGTAATTAATCAATCGTTTTCAAAAATTACCTCAAAGGCAAGTATTTTCAAAGAGATAATATCGACAGGTAACGTGAAAGTGTTTATTTGAAACAACAAGATTAATAAACAGTGAAGGTAACGAAGGTTTCTCCCAACGAAGTTTCAATAGATAAATCAAAGTCTAATTTCTCCGGAGTCAAATTTAAACGTTGAACGCAAAGCAAGAGAGATAAAAGAATGGGTAGAACCGATATCTAATAAGGTATAGACTTCACAAGAATTTATAATTAACTAACCCGTGCTAACTTCGCTCGAGTCACTTGCTTTTTAAGAAGTCATGAAAACGCCTTTCATGAAACCACCACCGACTTTGTTTTATCCATATCCGCCTTTGGTGCCACCGTCCCAAATTGGACTTGACTTTGGTGCACGACAAAATCGAGCTAAATGACCTTCTTTCTTGAAATTTCCACTTCTATTATCTTGGCCATGATTACCACCGAAGTGGTTACCATTCTTGGCATGATAATTTCTCCCACGATGGTCATCATTGTTCGATGGTCGCAATTCTGGCCAGATGATTATTATCGTGTTGTTGGTCGTTACCTTTTGGTTGAGTGACTCATTATCGCGCTCCAATAACCGAGCCCTATTCACAACATCTAAATACAAACACTGTCACAAAACAAGGGTTAATTAACATGCAACATATTATCACTATACTCTGACCGACCAATCAAATACCAAATAAATTTAGGTAGGTCATACTAGCGAAGAATTCCCGCCTCTCCCTCCTAGTACTATTCTCACATCTTAGCCGGGGATCATATCCCTAAGCTCGATACCAACCCATGACGCCCCAAAATTAGGTATATCGCCACCCATCTTGGGTCGCCACTTACATGGTACATAAATTCAAATACAACTTACTAATATAACTGTAAGGTATAATACGACATAAAATCGTGAGTTTGAATACAAATATTGTCTACTAGATATTATACAAACTCAAAAGGAGTCCTCATTACAACTATTATCACACTATTTCACGTAATAGTGAGGACTACTAATGCTATCCTCCGGACCATTACTCCGCTCCCCGACTCGTCTCCGGTATGTTCTCATTTCCCGAAGAGAACAAAGAAAAGAAAGGGTGAGCTTAACTAGCCCAAGAAGAAATATTATGACTAAGATAATGCGAATAAATTATCATTAGCCTTCAACATGTTAAACCGATAAAATACAATAGACAACCAGGTTTAATCTGCGTGAATAAGCAACCCATTAAAAGAGTCAAGTAGAGAATAAAGTCTACTATCTTTTAGGTTTTAAAAGGTTTTCATCAATTTTTATCACGAGACTCAAACAATAAATAAACCACCACATCTAATCATCCCTCGTACTCACTGGCCAAGGATTTTCATCAAATTATCAATGGTCATGACTATACCGAATCACCCCGGTCATAATCATACCAAAACTATCCATCATCGCATTACAGGCCACTCGAGGACTTTAGTCACATCATTTATATCAAGTCATGATTATACCGAATGATCCTCGGTCATAATCATACTAAGTTCATCTATGCACGTAAGCCAAAGATAACATAATATAACATGAGGATGATGACAATGACATAATAATTCAATAAAACAAGTTCAAGAATTATTTAATCCATGAATTATTAACGTCCAAATTGTCAACATGATATTGTTTAAAGTGAGTAAAATTCAAGAATGATCGTAAGAATATTTCCATGAAAAGATCTTCGGATGAAACGCAAATATCAAGGATATTCTACTAATTTCATGGAGTATAGAAGTCAAAGTTTTAACCAACCGGGTATAATAAAGAATGGAATAACAAAAGAAATCACCATGCATGCGATTTCGCATGACAAAAGTTATTCCAACATAATAATAATAACGGAACCAATTCGTGTGAAATTCACACCGGCGGGATGTTCCAACGTAATAATAAAGATGGAACCCGGATCCGGTGTAAAACACATGAGATAGATATTCCAACAGAATGATAAAGATTTTAACCAGTCCTGTGTAAAAACACATGCACGTGGATGTTCCAGCGAGAATAATAAAAAAGCGGAACCAGTCCTGTAAAACACATGCATGTGATGTTCCAATGTAATAATAGAAGAATGTCACCAAGTATAGGGTAAATCACGTATACAAAAGTTATTCAAATGAATAATAAGCAATGGAATAACATAAGGATTTCACCAAGTATAGGGTATCTGGCGATACAAAGTTATGTATAGGGTATGCCACTTTTACAAAAGTTATTCCAATGTAATAATAATGAATGGAATAATGTGTTCTCTTCAAGAAGAAAAATAACACCCTTACCGTAAAAAGAACCTAATATAGAAGTAGTGAAGTAGCGAGAATACTCTTCTTCTTTCTATAATTTTCTCTCTATAGCTTCTCTCTATAATTTCTCTCTCTAGAGTTTCAATGAATTAAAAGAAAATAATGAAGGAATGAGCTTCTATTTATAGGAAAATGGAATGCATAAGTAACTAATCCATGAACGGTCCAGTTTGATTTACTTTAATCGACGGTCCATATTTAAAGAAAAATCTTTTAAATAAAATATAATATATTCTATTTATATAAAAACATTTTACTATGCAAACACTATGCAAAACACTATGCAAAACACTATGCATAATAAAATATAATATATTCTATTTATAGAATAACTTTAATAAAGTATTCTATTTTATATAAAAAGATGTTTCTGTTTTATTACGTTAATAATACGAATAAAACAAAACGTCATTATCGCTATAATAATTCATATTATTAATCGACAATAATGGAATCAAACTGAGTGACTTCTCACATAAGCATCAATAATCAATACCGTGTGCTACTATGCAACCACACGTATTACTGTACTTTTACTACCGAGTAGTTCAACAGTATCAACGGTAAAACTTCCGCCGTTATTTCAATAAAATATTTTTGTCGTTTTCTCAATCCGACAATAATTACATTATGGGTCCACCAATGATTGAGTAGTTGTCACGAATATTCCCTCGCTAAACCGAATATTCCCCGACCAATCGAATATAATATAACCACTTGCATACTTTGCAAAATTTATAAATACTACCCACAACTATAATATTATCTCAAATTCACACTATAATATTAAAAATTATTTTGACTAAATTTAAATCTTTATTGATAAAATCTGGGGTCTCACAGTTGTTTAAGGCTTTGAACATTTGATCTATCTGATTCTGAAGATTTTGAATTGACTTCGCTTGATTTTGAATTGTCATCTCTTGATTAATCCTCCTCTCCTCTTTGTCTGATATGCCCTTCAATATTACATCCATCGGATTTGGCTTTTCTTCTTGTGGCAATGGAGGTGGACATGAAAATTCCGGTGTGTATGATGGATTTGGAGCATAGTATTGGTCTTCATAAGTATCTCTCCATGACGAATCCGGGTGATACCCCCAAACTTGATGATAATTAGCATATGTATAATCGTTGAGGTATTCACCACCGTGTTGTCCCGTCCCAAAACTAACGTTACATTGATTACTCGGGTGATTGCCAGCACAATAATTGTAAGTAACTGCTATGCTTCGATTACGTTGGGCTGCAATAACGTCCAACCTCCTCGAAAGTGTCTCAAGTTGTGCTGATAATGCAGAAAAATACATTGTGTCCATCAATCCCCGCTCCCCTAGGTTGAGTCATACTCGAATATGGCCTCTGATAATTGAATCCAGCCATGGTACCTGAAAAGAGAGAAAAATAGGAAGAGAATTAAATAAAAAGGAAAGAAAAGAAAAAAAAATGTTTAAATTAAGAATAATTTGATTGAAGCTAATATTGGCAAAAATATATTAACTAATTCCCCGGTAACGGCGCCAAAAACTTGTTGGGTAAAATCTAATTACGAACAACACGCAAGTATACGTGGTCAACAAGTAATAAAGTGAAAGTAGAGTATCGTTCCCACGAGAAATTGTTAAATAAAAATCACCAAATACTAATCCATAACCAATTCAATCTTATTTAAACGAATGAATTTCAAATTATCTAATTAAACTAGTATTAAATTCCAATAGTTAAATCAAGATTACGGAGATTTAAGATCACAACTTCACCTATTGCTTCATTTAAGTTAACACACTTCTCATCAATTATTCTCTATCATGAATTGTTAATCAAGAACACTAAAGCAAATAAAACCACCTCTCGATGCATAATATCCATACTCACTTAAATCCACAGATGATAGAATTAAGCAAGACACCCTAATTAACTAATCCACTATATCTCTATGCGAATTACAATTAAAAAGGATTTAAAGCACAAGTTCTCTATAAGATTACATATGGCGTAAAGGCATATCTCTATCCTAAACACGAATTATGAATTCCATCTATGCAGAAATCACAAACACATGCTATCATGATAAGATCTAAATCAATACTTCATCTCTCGAGTTCATATAGATTATCACGGTAATTGTTAGCTAGGCAATTAAACAATTAAGTCCAAATCACAATAGACAATCCTCACAATAGAACATAATAATTGATAGCGAAGCATATTAAAATAAACCACACAATAAGATCCATTGTAATCTCAAACAAAGAATTAGTTCATTATTATTGAATTAAAACTAAGAATTCACAATTGAATAATCATTAAAAGACAAAGATAGAAGAAGATAAGAAGATAGAATCTGTTGTTTGTAGATTTGATGCTCCCTCCTTGCTCCTAATTTGAATCTTCAATGGTCTCCAAGTTGCTTCAATCTCCAAATCTAACAAGAACTAGGGTTTTGATCTAATTTTCTCTAATCTAATCTAATTGAATCCTCCAAAACTAGCCTAGATCCCCTTCTTTTATGTCTCTCCTCATGTATTTATAGTTCTAATGGATACCCTAGCAAGTTAGGCAACTAAGAATCCTATTCTAGCTCAAATTGGACATCAAATAACCATAATCGGCTGTCTTCCTGCCGCCTAGCACGGTCAGCGCTGTCCCCAAGCCATTCTGGGCGCGGACCGCGCTGCAATGGCAGAAAATCTGGCCGCCTAGCGCGCCCCTAGCGCGGTCCGCGCTGCCCTATTTTTCTGCTGCAACGTCCTTTGGTAAAACATGTATAACTTTTGATCCGCTAGGAGTTACAGGGCCTTCCACCTATCAAATCGAAGATATCGACGAGATCTACAACTTTCATTCTTTAACAATTGACAGATTCGGACTGAAACAAGGCGGAAATCGAGCTTGAAGTAGATGCTGTGTAAATGGCAAGCATGACAACTCTTAGCTTTGATCTTCGTTGATAAAAAGGCCATAACTCTCGCATCCGAACTCCGATTGGGACGATTCAAGATGTTCCAGAAAGCTAAGAAGTAGATCTACAATAAAATCCAAGTTCTAAGCCAAGAACATGCATCCCGCTTGGTGTTAAAAGCCCAACAATCTTCCCTTCTTGCAATTGCTTGAATCTTTTTAGTCCGAATTGCTTTCCCTTGCTTCTTCATGCCAATGCCGTGTCATCGCCTACAAAATAACATAAAATATATGAAAAGTAACTAAGAAACATGAGATTAAGAAAATAATTCAAGTAATAGATACCGGATAAGTAGGTATAAAACCTACTTATCAATGCTCCGAGGAGCAAAAGGTTCCCTTCACGCCTTTATATTCTTGGCGGAGGCGGCGGATTCTTGGTGGGAATCGGTAAAACGTACTCAACCTGCCATACTAAAGATGTCTTGGGAGAAGTTCCTAGAGCTGTTCAACGATAAATACTTTCCCGAAAGTATTCGTCACATAAAGGAGGTGGAGTTTATCAAATTGGAGCAAAAGCAATATGGCCAGGTGTCAACACGTCTGAGGCAAAATTTGCGGAGTTATCCGGTTTCGTCCCACTTGGTGGACAATGAAGAGAGAATGTCGCAAATGTTTTTAAGAGGTTTGAAGCCGGAGATAAGTCAACATCTTATTTCTCATAAACTGTGTTTGTATTCAGATGTTGTAAATAGGGCTCAGTTGGTGGAGCGCGATAACGAGTCAATGCAACCAAAAGAGAGCAGCCGGCAAAATGATAATACCAGTGAGAGTAGTCATCGAAGTGGTGACAACAAGCGTGGAGGGAATCAACAGGCCAGAAATGGTAACCACTTCGGTGGTAATCGGGCCAAAACAATAAGAATGGACATTTCAAAAGAGGAGATTCAATGATGATGGAAAGACGTCAAGACCAAAGACCAAGTTATTAAGAAAGGAGAAAGACCACCTATCATATGCTTCAAATGCGGAGGGAGGGACACATCGGTCTAAATTAGCGATCTTCAGTCAAAGCATGTTATAATTGTGGAAGAGAAGGTCACTTAGCCCAATTTTGTCATTCACCAAAGACAAATTCAGCTAGGATGGAGGCACCAAAGGCTGTCCCAGAAAAGTCAAAGCCGGTAGTGCAAGGGAGAGCGTTTGTTGTGACCTCCCAAAAAGTAAGGAACCCGAATGAGGTCATCACGGGTAAACTTATCATAAACTCTAGCGAAGTCTACACTTTATTTGATACCGGTTCTACCCATTCTTTTATTTCTCCTACTTGCGCTCAACTATTAAATTTGACTCCGGAGAAATTAGACTTTGACTTATCTGTGGAAACTCCGTTGGGAGAAACCTTCATTACATCCACGGTTTATAAGTCTTGTTTGGTTCAAGTTGGTACCCACACATTACCTGTCGATCTTATTGCATTAAAAAATACTTGCATTTGATGTAATTCTAGGGATTGATTGGTTAATTACTCATCATGCAAAAATTGATTGTTTTCGTAAGGTTGTTAGCTTTCATATTCCTAATCGACCTATTATGCAAATTGAAGCAACCGAACCATTAAAATCAATCACTGTCATCTCAAGCCATAAAGCTATTCGTTTATTGAAAAATGGATGTCAAGCTTTCTTAGCTCATGTCACAGATCTAAACAAAAATACGTCGATTTTTGAATAATATTTCTATTGTTAATGAATTTCTGACGTATTCCTCAAGAACTTCACGGCCTACCCCGAGAGCATGAAATTGAATTTTGTATCGACCTTGAACCCGGTACAAAACCCATTTCCAAAGCCCTATATCGAATGGCTCCTATTGAACTTAAGGAGTTAAAGACCCAACTGCAGGAATTGTTAGACATTGGCTTTATTCGTCCTAGTACTTCTCCTTGGTGTGCTCCTATTCTATTTGTGAAGAAGAAAGATGGGAGTATGCGACTTTGTATTGATTATCGGGAGTTGAATCATGTCACCATCAAAAATAGGTACCCATTGCCACGTATTGATGATCTGTTTGACCAGTTGCAAGGAGCCAAATTCTTTTCAAAGATTGATCTTCATTCCGGATATCACCAATTGAAGATTAGAACCGATGACATTCCAAAGACGGCTTTCAGAACTCGGTACGGGCATTATGAATTCCTAGTCATGTCCTTTGGATTGACTAATGCTCCTACTGCCTTCATGGATATGATGAACCGAGTATTCAAGGAATATTTGGATCACTTTGTGGTCGTCTTTATTGATGACATCCTCATATATTCCAAAACCCGTGAAGATCATGAGAAACACTTGAGGCTGATACTCCAAAAGCTTCGTGAATATAAGCTTTATGCCAAGTTGAAGAAATGCGAGTTCTGGCTTGAGGAAGTAGCATTCCTTGGGCACGTGGTATCAAGTCATGGAATATCTGTTGACCCAGCAAAGATTGAAGCTATTCAAAGATGGGAGTAACCTAAATCAGTGACCCGAGTACATAGCTTTCTCGGCTTAGCTGGTTATTATCGGAGATTTGTAGAAGGGTTTTCTCGAATCGCTACTCCACTAACTCAGCTGACTCGAAAAGATACAAAGTTCGGTTGGAGCGAGGAATGTGAGAAGAGTTTTCAAGAACTCAAGAGGAGACTCATTTCAAAGACTGTTACGATAATACCATCTAGTTCGGAGGATTTGTCATCTGAAAGGATGCTTGAGCAAAGGGTTAGGATGTGTTCTCATGCAACATGGGAAAGTCATAGCCTATGCCTCACGAAAACTCAAAGAATATGAGAGGAATTATCCTACTCATGATCTAGAGTTAGCATTTGTTGTCTTCGCACTAAAGATTTGGAGGCATTACTTGTATGGGGAAAGTGGAGATCTTTACGGATCATAAAAAGCCTCAAATATTTCTTCACTCAAAGGAACTCAACATGCGACAACGACGTTGGCTTGAACTGTTGAAAGATTATGATCATACTATCCAATACCATCTGGAAAAACAAACGTGGTAGCTAACGCATTGAGTAGAAGATCATATTGCGGGTACGAGTGCAATATTGTCAACGCAAAGGCCCATTTTATATGACTTGCAAAGGATGGGAGATAGAGATAAAGACTCCAGGGACCCACGTGATGATGGCAAATATACGAGTAGAACCGACTTTAATTCATAAAATTAAAGTTGCTCAAGTTACAGATCCGGAGCTGATGCGTATGAGGAAGAAAGTACAAGAAAGTGCGATGCCGGAAGCAAGAATCGATGAAGAAGGAATACTTCGAGTCAACTCCAGACTTTGTGTTCCTAACAACCTTGATTTAAAGTATAAAATCATGATGGAGGCGCACAACACACCATTTGCAATCCATCCTAGGAGTACCAAAATGTATCATGATCTTCGACATACATTTTGGTGGGACAATATGAAGAGAGAGATAGCGCTGTTTATCTCAAGGTGTCTAACGTGTCAACGAGTCAAGGCGGAGCATCAAGTACCAAAAGGTCCATTGCAACCACTTAAAATTCCAGAATGGAAGTGGGAGCACATTACCATGGATTTCAAGTTCTTGGTCTTCCCAAAGTTTCTCAAGGTATAGATGCGATTTGGGTCATTGTTGATAGATTGACCAAAGTCCGCTCATTTCTTCCGAATCGAGAAACTTATACACTTGAACGTCTTGCTCAGTATGTACATAAACGAGGTTGTAAGATTGCATGGTATGCCAAGATCCATAGTTTTTGATCGAGACCCAAGATTCACTTCGCGATTTTAGGTTAGTTTGCAAAAAGCTATGAGCACAGATTTACGATTTAGCTTCGGCATATCATCCTCGAATTTGACGGACGATGGAGAGGACTATTCAAACTCTTGAAGATCAATTAAGACTTTGTGTCCTTGATTTCAAGGAAGTTGGGACAAGTTCTTACCATTGGTGGAGTTTTCCTATAACAACAGCTTATCAAGCAAGTATTGGCGTGGCTCCATTCGAGCGTTGTATGGAAGAAAGTGTCGTTCTCCAAGATCTGGGATGAGGTGGGTGAAGCAACGTTGTTGGGACCAGAGTTGGTACGTATGACTACGGAAAAGATTCAAACTATCCGGCAACGTATAAAAACCTCACAAGATCGACAAAAGAGTTATGCTGATCTTCATCGAAAGGACGTGGAATTCGATATAGGAGATCATGTGTTGTTACGTGTTGCTCCATGAAAAGGTGTTACGAGATTTGGAAAGAGAGGAAAGCTCAATCCTCGATTCATCGACCCATTTTTAATCCTTGATCGAGTAGGAACTGTGGCCTATAGACTCGCTTTACCGCTAAGTATGTCTCGTGTTCATAACGTTTTTCACATATTCATGTTACGTAAATATGTGGAAGACCCGAACCACATTATTGAGTTAGAACCAGACGAAATAGCGGAAGATTTGACGTATGAAGAGGTTCCTGTTCAAATCTTGGATAAGAAGGAACATATTCTACGCACCAAGGTTATATCTCAATTCAAAGTTTTGTGGAGAAACCACGATGTTGAGGAAATGACTTGGGAGTTAGAATCAAATGAAATCAAGGTATCCTTACCTCTTGACATACCAGTATCGCACTCCTAATTTCGAGGGCGAAATTTCATAAGAATGGGAGAGTTGTAAAACCCAACTTTTGAATAAAGATGATTTTTCTATAAATATTATTTTTGAATATTATGGAGTGAAATTGATATAATAGTTGTGGGTAATATTTATAAATTTTGTAAAAGTATGCAAGTTGTTATATAATATTCGATTGGTTGGGGAATATTCGTTTGAACAGGGGAATATTCGTATAAATCTATTACACAATCATTAGTGGACCCATAACGGAATTATTGCCGGATTGAGAAAACGACAAAAATACATTATGAAAATAACGGCGAAAGTTTTACCGTTAATGTTGAAACATCCGGTGTTAAAGAAAAGAATGTCTGGCGTGGTTGCATAGTAGCACACGGTATTAATTATTGATGCTTAAGTGATAAGTCACTCGGTTTTATTGGTATTATTAATGTAATAATACGTAAAATCTTTTATATAAAATGAATACTTTTATAAAGTTATTCTATAAATAAAATATATTATATTCTATTATGCATAGTGTTGCATAGTAAAAAATCTTTTATATAAAAATGTAATACTTTTATAAAGCTATCTGCTTTATTAGACAATAATTAGAATATATTATATTTTATTATGCATAGTGTGTTTGTATATTACCTGCATAGTGTTTGTATAGTAAAATCTTTTATAAAGTTATTCGTTTTATTAGATTATAAATAAAATATATTATATTTTATTTAAAAGATTTTGCTTTAAATATGGACCGTCAGATTAAAGTAAATCAATCTCGACCGTTCATGAGTTAGTTACTATGCATTCTATTTTTCTATAAATAGAAGCTCATTCATTCATTATTTTCTTACGAATTCACTAAAACTCTAGAGAGATAAACTATAGAGAGAAAGAAGAAAGTATTCTGCTACTTCACTACTTATATATCCAGTACTCTTCTTCTTAAGGTAGGGAATATTATTTGTTGTACTCGTAAGGGGTGTTATTCTTTTGTATTCATGAAGAGAACTTATGTTATTCCATTCTTTATTATTACATTGGAATAACTTTTGTATCATGCCGACTACCCTATACTTGGTGACATTCTTCTATTATTCCGCCTTTACTATTACATTTGGAATATCCTGCATGCATGCGCTTTTCTGGCGGGACACGATTCCATCTTTACTATTACTGTTGAATATCTTGTGCATGCGTTTTCTGTGAACCCGATTCCGTTATTATTATTACATTTGGAATATCACATGCATGCGTTTTACGCCGACTGATTCCGTCCTTATTAGTATTACATTGGAATAACTTGTCTATCTGCAATCTGCATGCATGGTGATTTCTGTTGTTATTCCACTCTTTATTATTACATTGGAACATCCTGTCGGTGGGTGCAATTTCACTTTGACCTTGTTCCGTTATTTAGTATTCTATTGAATAACTCAATACATCATGCCAAGTAACCGTTATTCCATTCTTTATTATACTCGGTTGGTTAAAGTTTTGACTTCTATACTCCATGAAATTAGTGGAATATCCTTGATAATTGCGCTTCATCCAAAGATCTTTTCATGGAAATATTCTTACGAGTATTCTTGAATTTTACTCTACAAAGCGATGATCATGTTGACAATTTGGACGTTATTGGTTCTTAGACAAATTAATTCTTGAACTTGTTTTATTGAATTCTTATATCATTGTCATCATCCTCAAATTTATATTTTTTGAAAGTCATCGTGGCACATGAGTGCATAGATGGAGTTGGTATGATTATGACCGAGGATTATTAGGTTGTAATCATAACCGTATTATTACAAATGATGTGGTAAAAGTCCTCATTGGCCCGTAGTGCATTGATGGACGATTGTTGGCATGATCATGACCATTAATGAATACACAAATATTCTTGGCCCGTAGTGCATGGATAATTGTGGTCGATGATACTAAAGAATATCCTTGGCGTAGTAGTGCGAGGGTGATTCGATGATGTGGAATATTTATTAAGTTTGAGTCTCGGCGATATACAAAGTGATGAAAAACCTTTTTAATCATAAAAGATAGTAGATTTTATTTTCTACTTGACTCTTTTAATGGATTGCTTATTCCACTGCAGTTAAACTTGATGTCTATTATATTTTATCAGTTTAACATTGTTGGAGACTAATGATAATTTATTCTGCATTATCTTAGTCATAATATTTCTTCTTGGGCTAGTTGAGCTCACCTTTTCTTTCACTTTGTTCTCTTGAGGAAATGAGAATATAGCTGGGACGAGTCGGGGAACGGAGTGATGGTCCAGAGGATAGCATTAGTAGTCCTCACTATTCTTTGAAATAGTGTGATAATAATTGTAATGAGGACTCCTTTTGAGTTTGTATAATCTCTAGTAGATAATATTTGTATTCAAACTCACAGTTTACAATACCTGAACTGCAGTTGGATACGACCAACAAAACTCATGATGCTACCCATCCCACTGGAGATCCAAACACTGGTGACATCAAAAAGAAAGTCCTCCAGATGGAAGAGACCCTTCGTGCTATCAAAGGAATTGGAACACACGAGAGTGTTTCATATGCTGATCTTTTGCATTTTTCCTGGTGTTCATTATCCAGAAAAATTTAAAACTCTTGACTTTGAAAAATATGACGGGATAGGAGATCCTTACACACATTTAAAGGTGTTTATTGGAGAACTTGGATCTTATGCAGAGGAACGAAAAAGCTCGTAATGCAATTGTTCCAAAAAATCTAATTGGAGAAGCTTGGTTTCGTCGGTACACAAGATTAGATAATTCAAGATCCATAGTTGGGAAGAGCTAGCACATGCTTTCATCACTCAATCTGACTTTCAAACTCGGATGGCTCTGATCGGTATCAAATTACCAAGATCAAGAAACATGTCTAACGAGTCTTTCGGAGAGTATGCTCAAAAGGTGGAGACTTTGGTCATGAAGTTAGTTCTTCCATGAGAATCGAAATGGTCATGACTTTCATAGACATACAAGAAGCTCCTTTCTATGAAAGAGTTTTAGCTTGAAGATCGGCAAACCATTTTCCTAAATGGTCAAACATGGGAGATGGTGAGATGGGATTGAAGTCCAAAAAAATTCAAGACCTAAATTGCACTTAAAGTCATTCTTGATCACATCTAATCCAAAAATTATGGAAACAACCCGAGGGTCCATAAAAAGAAAGAGGATGATGTTTCCCTGATACTACAGGGTCAAAAAGGCAATCAAAACATGCTTATTCAAAGGAGAAACTACACTCCCTTTCAAGCACACTCTACGAACCCTCCAATACCAAAAGGTGGAGAATTCAAACGCCCTCGAGTGTTTACACCCTTAAGGGATACCCTCGAGAACATTCTCAATATTCTGACAACACAGAAGAAAATTTGCATCTTCTTCCACTAGCCAACCCTAATGGACGGGGTTTCAATGCTACTCGGAAATGTGCTTATCATGCCGGGGCACCTGGACATAAGGGTGTAAACGAACCGAGTCGATCCGAGTATTGAGTTGCTCATATTTGGTTCACAAAATTTATCGAGTATAAAATAAGGTTTGATTGAGGCTCATTTAGCTACCGAGTCGAGCACGATTCCGAATCGAGCCCGAACAGTTTGAACTTTTCGAACGAATATGATCCGAGTATCAATAGAAAATTATAATTTGAAGAGGTTCGAGTAATTTATCGAACTTTAAAATTTGCTCATATTTGACTCATTTATATTTCGAGTCGAGCTCGAATCGAACTTTTAGTCGAGCGAATACGAATCGAGCCCGAACTATTTGCTCATTTTACTGACTTTACACGGACACGATATACTCGAGTTGTTGGGCCTTGAAACACAAGATCCGGGACACGATGACAACGGGGAAATCGTGGTCCCCAAACCGAGATCGACCTCACGTTCAAGACAACCCCCTTCCTCATCACAAAGAAGAAGATGTCAACATGATAAATTGGAGCAATGGACAGAATTCCAATTTCAACTGTAAATCCTCCCAGACCCTCAAAGACGGTGATGACAAATATGATTATGCCAAGTTCCAGTTCACAATGGAACGAAAGATAAAAGCTTTAGGTAAACAAATTGAACAATTGGCCGAATTGGTGACTTATCAGCATCAAGTGACACGTCAATTAATCAGCCAGGAGCATGCCAGTCTCCTACCTCTTGTCATGAATGTTCTTTCGTCACTTTCAGAAAATAAAATGCTGGAAGACAAAGAGAGCAAATGCTAAAGCCCGTCGGGATTTTGCCAATAAAAGGGAATTCACCTATTTGGGCCAACCTATGGAGGAAATCCTTCATATGTTAATCAATGAAGGAAGGATCGGTTCCTTCTACCTCCAATCAACCCCGTTCGAGGGGCGGTACAACTCGATGGAGTATGTCGATATCACTCCCGATCTACATGGTCACAACCATAGAAGAATCTTTGGGCACTCATACCTTATCCAAAATCTAATTGGCGGTGGTGTCCTGCGCACTTAGCGGACGATGATCTCTTGTGTTACGTGCAAGTGAGAATTCAGTCCTACTAAGTGGAAGAGTGTGGTAGCGATCGTATCCACTTTGAAACGATGGGATTAACAAATCACTCACAATGCCAATAATTCAACTCAAGGAAGCAACAATCCTTTGAAAGTGGCGCTCCCGAGCGATCAACTTGTAAAGTGCGAGCACACTGATATCCTATTGTTAGCTTGCACAAAGTTCCATGGAATTATGGAGAAGGTGAAGGATCCACCTCACATACTGGCTGCTATAGATGTCGAAGGAAAATCCATTGTATCTTCCCCAACGGGTGATGAAGTCTACCATCAAATCAAAGGGAAAATACCCATGGAGAAGATTGAAAAATTCCTCCACTTTTATGGGTCATAACGAAGCCAAAGGTGGTTTTAAGCTTAAAAAAGCTCCACACAAATATCAATTTTGGACTTGGTCCTAACTTCCAGAGAATCACCGGAAGGTCTTGTTGAAGGTTTTAGAAGAAGCTATCTACCAACATCGGTTGATCTGGAAAAAATTTCAACATCTGGTTGATCACATTTTCAACAACAATGTGATATCCTTCATTGATGATGACATACTGCCGAGAGGGATGGAGTCATTCTGAGCCTTTGCACATTGCGGTCTTGTCCTCCGGATACATACTAGTTTGGAGTCTTGATAGATGGAGGTTCATCTCTAAATATCTGTCCATATGCTACCTTGGTGAAGATGAATATCAATCTCAACCGAATTGAGAGTAGCCATACTATCATCAAAGCTTTTGATGGAGCCGTCGAAATTCGGTCGAGATAATTGAATTGCCAATCGAAATTGGTCCTCATACATTCTGCGTATCTTTCCATGTACTCAAGATAGATTAGGGATACAACTTTGCTCTTGGGACGACCATGGATTCATATGGTAGGGCGATCCCTCCACTCTTCATCAACAATTGAAATACATTATCAACAATAGCTTTAGTCACGGTCGGCCCGAACGAGTGTCCTCAACACGGGGACATGCCATTCATCAATGCCATGCGAGATGTTGAACCGGTCGATTTTTCATGCCTTGGAAATAAGCAATACCCAATACCATGCTATTGGAATGCCATTACCCGAACCCAATTTACCTAGAGGGTAATGTCGGCTACTCGAAAAATGATGTCATTGGGTCATAAAAAGGGGACAAGAAATTTGGGTAAAGATTGCCGGTATCAAGTACCCAATTCGATTAACAAAGGCAAATTGGAACAATTTGGGCTAGGCTATTACTGCGATTCTAGTCATAGGAATCCTCATAAGCATCGGCCATTCCTTGACTTCAACCATGCGGCGTTTATCTTAGCCTTCAAACTACGAGTCGCACAACCTCACTGTAAAGGTGCCGCGACCCGATGTAATGGCTATGTTATTTCCCAAGCCGATGCCGGGTGAAGGAGAAAAAAGTCTTTGTTCCAAATCCATGATGGAAGAAGAGGAACGAAGAATCAAGCAAGATGTCATCCGAATGATGTCGAGGCATCGCATCATCGTTCATGATGAACATACCAACAGATATACCCCAGATGATGATTGCCCAGACGTAATGGCCATCATTCGGGACAAGGAGGATGATGACAATTCCTCCATCACTGCAATCCACCCAGACTTTGCCCTTGCCAATTGGAACAACATTCCTTGCATTGGTCGTCGAGGGTAAAAGCGGTGAAAAACTCTTTACGCCTGTAGATATAATAACTACTTACTTTTTTACATGCAGTATTAGCGGTTTATTTTGCGATTATATACTAACAACATGTATGATCAACACATTTTCATATATACTAAGTGAAAGCATATTTTGTTTTAGGACTCTGAATTTAGATGTGCACATACTTGCGTCTGGTGCCTCTTCTCCACAAAGTTGTACCTTTGATGTAGAGATGAATTGACCTTGATGGATATACTGAGGATGACATTGAGGTGCCTCGAGAAATTCAAGAATGGGTCGAAGACAAACCTAAACCCAACCTTGATCAAACCACTTCTTTCAATCTCGGAACCTTAGAAAGCCCTAAGTTAATCCAGTTGGTTCGGACCTTACCCCAAACCAAAGGAATGACATGGTTTACGCTATTAACCCAATTCGAGGATGTGTTTGCATGGTCTCGTGAAGACATGGTGGGTTTGTCCACGACATTGTCCTTCATCGCCTTCCCATTAAAGAGGATTTAAGCGGTCGAAGCAAAAGCTCGAGCGATTGAAACTTGAGTGGAGTTTAAAGGTGAAAGAAGAAATTGTGAAACAATTTCAAGTTGGCATCATCATGGTGTCTACATATCACGAGTGGATATCCAACATTGTTCCGTGCCTAAACTTGGAGGAAGGTGCGAGTTGCGTGGATTACGGGACTTGAACAAAGCTTGCTTAAAAGATAGCTTTCCGTGCCATTTATCCACATTCTCTTATTGACAATCTTTGCCTTGATCGACATGTACTCCTTTCTTTGATTGCTTTGCGGGGTACCATCGGATCATGGTTCTTTTGAGGAAGATCGTGAAAAAACTTTTTCATCACGCCTTGGGAACCTTTTTGCTATAGGCGGTTGTCATTCGGCCTCATCGATCTGGAGAGCCACCTATCGGCGAGCTATGATGGCTCTTTTCCACGACTTAATGCACAAAGAGATCGAGATCTACGTGGATGACATCATTGTCAAGTCCGGAAGGAGGATGACCATATAGACCATCTCGAAAAGTTGTTCAACGGGTTGCGTAAGTCTGACTTGAAGTTGAATCCGATTAAAATGCGCCTTTGGCGTTAAATCGAGCAAGTTGCTAGGATTTCTAGTCGACCACAAAGGATTGAAATGGATCTGCCAAAATCAAGCCATCCACGAAAATGCCCATTCCTCGAGACGAGAAAAGGAAATCTGAGGGATTTTGGGAAGAATCAACTTCATTAGCGGGTTTATCTCTCGACTCACGACAACTTTGTGAGCGATCTTCAAGCTATTAAGGAAGAACTCCTCCATGAAATGGAATGATGAGTGTCAAAATGCCTTCCTCACAATCAAAAAACAGCTAGTCAAAGCTCATTGTTGGTACCACCCGGGGATGATGTTCCCCTGTTCATGTACACATCCATAAGTGACAATGCCATGGGGGTTGCGTCTTTGGAGACGAGAAAAGGCGATAGAGGCGAAAACGAGCTATCTATTACCTCGGCAAAAGATTGATTGACGGTGAACACAAGTACACTCGATCGAAAAGACGTGTTGTGCTTTAGCATGGGCTTCCATGAGGTTACAACATTACCTCCATGGTCACACTGACCCATCTCATATCCCGTGGATCCTCTCAAATCGTGTTCAATAAACCCGTATTAAATTGTCGGTTGTCCGGATGGCGGTTGATCCTACAACAATTTGACATCGTATATGTGACTCAAAAAAAGTCCATCAAAGGTCGAGGAATTGCGGATCAATGGCGCTTTTTTTTGAGGATTTCAAACCCTTGAAACATATTTCCCGATGAAGGAGTAATGACGATTCGGCAACACCATCATCGATCTGATCTGCGCCAATCATGGAAGATGTATTTTGATGGAGCTATTAATATGGAAGGTTACGGAAGTGGAAGCGGTTCTAGTATCTGATGCGGGGAAGCGATATCCGTCGTAGTCAAAAATTGCGGTTTATCGGCACCAACAACACGGTTGAGTATGAAGGCATCTCATGGGGCTAAAACTTGCCCGTTCATGGGCATCGAGCGGTTAAGCTTGTCTTTGGAGATTGAGTTGGTAATCGAGACAATCCACGGAATCTATCAAACCAAGGAACTACATTTGTTTGCCTTACCATCGGCGAGTTTTGAAGATGGTTTTGGAGTTGAAGAAATCTCCTTTCTACATTCCTCGTAATAGGAATGACTTTGCGGACGCGTTAGCAACTTTGGCCTCCTTGATTAGCATATCGAGATAAGGAACACTTGCCAAGCGTCACAATTTCCTGCCTGAGGCCCGACTATGGAATTACGTTGGAGAAGTATCGGATGAGCTACCTCCCATCCACATCCTTGGTATCGGCATATCGAGGAATATCTACGAGATGGATCTACACCGTGAGCGAGCGAGCCCAGGAAAAAAGGCGGATCCATCGACTTGCTATGAAATTCTACACGAGTGGAGATCGCTCTCTACAAAAGAGATGCAGGACTAGGTCTCCTCGGATGTTTAGACAAAGATCAAGCCCAAAGGCTTATGGATGAAATCCATGGTGGAGTCTGTGGCCCCCACATGAGTGGCCCCCTCCTTGTCGAAAAGTCCTCGGGGCGGGGACATTATTGGCTATCTCTCAAAAAAGGCGATTGCAATGACCACGTCGAGAGATGCTATCGATGCGATTCATGGGAATGCTATACACGCCCCTCCACGGGAACTCCACAATATAAGAGTTCACCTTGGCCCTTCTCGATGTGGGGAATGGGCGTTATCGGGCCCATTGAGCCTAAAGCCGATAATGGACATCGATTTATCTTCACCATGATCGACTACTTCACCAAGTGGGTAGAAGCGACCTCCTTCCCGGGGTTACTAAAGAAGTCGTCATTGCTTTCATCCGAAATAATGTCGTTTGTCGATATGGACAACCGGAGGTGATTGTGTCGAACAATGCTAAGAACCTCAACAACAAAATGATGGAGGAATTATGCGATAAATTCCACATCAAACATCTTAACTCTGTCATCTATCGTCCAGAAGATGAATGGTGTTGTTGAAGCGGCTAACAAAAACATCGAAAGATTATGCAAAAGATGTCCTGACCACAAAGATTGGCACGACCTATTGCCTCTTACTCTGTTAGCCTCTGAAACCTCAATGCGCACTTCCACTTTGGCAACCCCTACGCATTAACCTATGGGATGGAAGCGGTGCTCCCCGTAGAAGTTGAAATGGAATCCCTCGAGTGTTGATAGGCGCTCGGTTTGGATGAAGACCAATGGGTACAAGGCGGTATCACACAATTGTCTCTACAATAGGCGAAAAAGGCGAACCGCGGCTATCTTCCATGGTCGATTATATCAACAAAGGATCGCCGGATCCTACAACAAAAAGTCCGACTATGGCGGTTTAAACAACATGACTTGGTTTTGAAGAAGATCCTTGACAACCAAGATCGATCTAAGGAAAATTAAGCTCCTAAGCGGGAAGGCCCATTTGTTGTCGAGGAAATATTGACGGGAGGTGCTCTCAGTTACAAGAAATGGGCGGCGATGAATTTCCACAACTCATCAACTTCGGACACCGTGAAATGCGGTACTATATCTAAAGTTGCCATCAAGCAAACATCACAGTGTTGGACCATCGAGATCACCGGTCATTCCGGTTCTTTAACCCTTTACCACATCTGACTTTTCTACACTTTTGCCCCTCGAGGAAACATACTTTTCAAGCCCGGCTGACTGGCTCTCTTTGCGTTCCTACGACTTAGGTCATCCCACTGGATTGAACCTCTTGCGTTTGCGGTTTGGCTACCCATACATGGGATCAAACTTCTCGTACCTGCAATTTATCCTCGAACCTAGGATTAAACTTTCTCCTCCCCATTTCGACTGCACGCATGGGATCACGCTTTTCATCTGCCTGAGGGCGAACTACGTCGACGATCTCCTCTTGATAGGAGTACGTAGGCAACCATTTCATATGGCCCCGTCATGATAAAACAAAAACAACAAAAACATTTCTACCCTTACCTCTTACAAAAAAAAAAAACAAAAACATTCCTACACCATTTACGCCCATACTGACGTTGAACCTCTTACACGAGTTTGAACTACATGAGACTGATCTCCTCTTGATAGAGAGTACGTGGCGACCATTCATGGTTCGGTCTCACCCCTACCAAAACCTGAAACCATTGTCGGTTGATGCTGGGATCATCTTTCAATCCACTACATTTCATTGGCTTGAGACCAAGGGATGGAATTACTGAACTCCTCCCAAATAGGAGATTGGCGACCATCTAAAATGCGGTCATACCTTGAAGAAACAACACCAATCCATAAGAGATGGAATTAACTAGGCTTCTCCTAAATAGAAATCTTGGCGACCATCGTAGTGCGGTCGATCTCGAGAGAGAAAAGCCACACTCCTCTCCATTTTCCATCTGAAAACCGGTCCCAAGACACCAAAGATGGTAGGGATACATACGGATCGATGATCCATTCTGAACTATCCGAGAGACAACTCGATGTCCATCCACCGGAGAGGAATTGAGAATACATCAAGATCCACAAGCCACAAGCGGCGAGCAAAAATATCAAGCAAGTAGCAAAGCATATCTAAAGGGAAGTGATCCAAAAATATATTTCCTGTCATATATATATATGTTGTTTGATATATATGATATAAAGCTATACATGACAAAATGGCTAAGCTAGTGCATGCGAGGAAAATACAAGCTCATCTACAAGTCGGGGTATATCACGAGCTAACAAGCCCAACATGGCGTCCCTCTCGGAAAGAAGGAGGTGAAGTGTGGTCTCTGTGCGAGAATATCCACACGACCCCAACAAATCTGCGACCATCTGCATGGTGACCATATGATCATCATCAATATATCGCTCATCTCTGCGATCATGCCGGTGGTAAGGGACCTCACTACGATCTCTTATCTGTGTGGCTACATCCGGGCGGATATAGCACTATCCGCTCAACTATCATCTGCATCTCTGGGTGATCTAGCCTCATCCCACTCAACAACAATGACGATATCTCTGCGAGCTAATGCCTCGTCTCTCTCTAATAGAGGCTGCGTCTCTCCCATCAAGAGCGATCGACATCATAGATCGAGCTGATCTCTCTCGAAAGGTCATCGGATGAAGACTACTGCTCAAAATCTTGTCTTTGAGTCTTTGAATCCACAATGATCTTGATCTTGGGAGAATCGAGGAAATCTTGTTGGCAACCCGGCGACGGGCTCCTCCTCGATGTAGGAATCGATGTCCTCCATGGGCTCTACATCATCGACTCACTTTATCCGATCTTGTGATCTTTGCTGCGGTAGATAAAATCTCTGTCTCCATCCATGCGAGAATACTCTGCGAACAACTTTGGATGGCTCCGAAAAAAAAATAACTATCTCACGGATCCCAATGAAAGCATACACACGGGATCGGTCCTCTGCTTGAAAGATATCGAGAAGTTGAGCGACGACTATCGCCCCCTCGAAAGGATGAAAATCCTGGCCCGGTCAAAGCTGTGACATCACGGCCCGATGGGTGATAAGTAGTCACGCCCCTCAAACCCGACCCGGAGGAGGTAGTCCATGCGGAGCATGAGTAATGAAGTTGTATGGTGAGCTAAGCCCGAACACGGCAATATCTTTGAATGGATCTACGATATACGCCAAAAATGTGGACGAAGACATAGCATCTATACACTCGATGGTTTGAAAGGAGTATATCATGGCTATATGGCTATCATGGGTGAAACAATAATATCCATGCGATCTAAAGTGTGCAATCGGTCTCAAGTGTGACATAAACCACACATATAGCATGGTAGAACTACCGTGAACACTCTGTCGGATAAGTGCGATGATGATCTTGTGCGGTCTCTACTACTAATCATAGGTATAATGGTGCGACCCTCCTAAGAGCTCTCACGCCGTGATGACACCATGTCTATCTCATCCATGTATCTGTGGCATATAGACATCTGACGATATGCATGCATACATCAACCACAGCACCGCCAATGATCCTCCGGTCGCGGTGAAAATCCCGAATGTCGTGAATAGCTATCCTCGAGCCAAATCATCATCTGAAAAATCTTTGGATATCACGCGTGGCGGATGTCGACTCATCTGCACCTACTGCTGCCTCAATCCGGTGAGAGTCATGAACAATCTCTACTCATGTCTCCCAAAGCCGTATGCTGTGAGTCACATCTAAAAAGCGACATCATCGTCGTCGTGCGTACTCCTCCGAGTAGGAGTCGACTCATGGGTCCCGAATCGAAAAACACCTGTCCGGTACCCGATGCTCTAGCATCCCGTCCACAAACCTGCGGGAACACGAAACATCAATAAGGTCATGGTATCTTTGCGACAAATGATCTCTGATCACCACATGCGATGGTGACATGCTATCATACCACGATCGCGTACCCATGCCACCAATGATGGTGGGGTATGATCTATCTGACTAACTATCGAAGAAGACATCTGTGCGGGCCGTGTGTCGTAAGACCATCCGAAATCGATCTTGAATATCTCTGGACATACATACATATGCATAACATGATACATGCATGGCGAGATAATAGATGGCAATATGATATAGGGAATGGAAAAAAGCGTGCATACATTCCTAAGTATATCATCATCTAATACATCATCTCTACATCTGACTACAAATACGAGGAAAATGGGGCACGAGCGCCCTACTACTGATGAGAGGCCTATCAAAAGATATAGCGAGAATGGGGCACAACCACCCAATATCTAACGAGAGGCTATCAAAAGATATAACGAGAATACACATCGAGAAGAAGACAATGGTGTCGATATCCACATCATCAATCTGTCCACGATGTAACTCCTCTGAGTCACTGGATCTCTATCAGCGGGGATGTCGGGGCCTATATAGAGGAGGATCTGCTGCAAAAAAACAAATGGGTCATCTCGAGGGCGGCGGCTTTTGGTGGAAGGATCAAATGAAGCGCCTCTCTGGGATCTACTGCCCAAATCTTGGGATAAATATATGTGCTGGTCCAAGCTGCCGGGTCAAACTATCAATCATGTGTCATATATGAGTGGGATCTCGGACACCTGAAGCTATCAATCCATCATCATCAGGATCACGGAACCATATCCCCCATAAAGCGTGTGGTAGGGGGGATTGGGCTCCAATAGTGCGAGAGGAACCACCAATGTATTTGGAACGTCTCCACGAGTATATGGACCCTCGATAATGCAAAAACCGTCGACCCCCAACAATGGGATATCGGTGATGGGTGGCTATGATATGAGCCCGATGGCGCTTTGACGGGGAGGCAAGATCGGCATCTGAATCTCCCATGTGGTGCTCCTAATAGCACGCTCTCTAAAATAGAGCTCCCAGCCTCCATCATGAAGAGAGAACTCTCTGGTGGAAATCACGTACTCGACTCGATCGGGTATCCATCCTCAAAAGCCAGATGGTCAAGTGTTCCCCTGAATAGGGAATCCATGTGATGGTATCGGTTGTCGACAACTCCATTTGCATCTGGCGATGAGTGAAACCCTCATTCTGAGGGACCTCCGGCAAAATGGAATGATGCCATCGTCGTCCTCGTGGATAGGTATCTAAACCTAACACACTCACGGGGCCTTGAAGCATGGGAGCCTCTCTCGTGAGCCCCAAAGCTGCCAACCTGATGGCAAAACATCTGCTATCGATAAACACTCTTAACTTTAAATGGGAAATGACAAGAGAAATACTCACCGGCGAAAATGGGTAAAATCTAGCCAAGCCTCGGTCGAACCACAGCGGCATCGCATGCCCCGGAGGAAATAGGCAAAGGTGTAGGAACCCCAATCATACTCTCGATACGGTCCACATGGCGCGTGGCGTTGATCAAAGCGAAAGACACGTAGTGGAAGAGTTATCTGCTATGAAGCGACCTCTAATGATCATCGGGAACAATCGCGCAGCGAGAATCGATCCACGATTCGACATCATCGGGCATGGGCTCACTCAAAAGCCCTTTCATAGCATCTCTACGCTCAAAAGGACACGAGCAGACGATCCACGCCTTTGGCGCCTCATGAAACTCTAACAAGGATCGGCGGCGTAGGGGGGTAATATTATGCCATGCAAGGCTTTGGCTCCCCTCGAAACTCCATACACATGATAAATCGCCAATCCATCGGCGTCATCATCACCCTCATGATCCGGCGAGATGGGTGGTGAGTGCGATGAAACCATCGCTCGAGACAATGCCACGAGGTAACCCGGGGACAACGGCGAGGAAGGATGGAAAAGAATGCCCCGAATCCCCACTCATGCACTTCTCTACTCTATAATCGGGATGAAGAGCACGATACATGGAGTGAATCTTGAACCGATTCCCTCGAGGTTTGTGTGAAGCCGGGAACTGCATGAAATGCGAGATCGACATCAAAAACCCTTTAATCCTCATCAATAGGAAAGAAGGAAGATCAAAGTCTAACGCCATACCTCGTTAGCATGCAAATACATCGATGGATGTCTGCTCAAATCACCCAGCAGCTCTTGGTTTGCCACCTGAATACAAGGTAGCTCCCTGCGAGGAACATGTGCGGCGGGGGCGGGATCCTCAATCGAATATCCTCATCCATCGTCCTCAATGTCAGCACGTCTGCGGGACGGATTTGGATGAATCACGGCCTCCACCAATCGATGAGGTATGTCTCGACGAGCGAGGGGGAGGCACTTGAAAGCCCTCCTCCAGTATACGAAGTGGTCCTACGGGAGCTACTTCTCGGTGATCCGGATCCATAATATCTGGACAACAAGTCTCCAAATCACCTCGAAAAGGGTGTGGTATTTCCTTACACAGAGCTTTCTAGAATGCATTTTATGACTATATGCATGCATGCATTTACTTTAACATATCTGATAGAGTTAAAATGCATGACTACCCAATGCCTACATTTTGAAAATTTTTTGCCATAGTCCCCTTTGAAAATAGGACTATCCACATGCACATAAGCATGTATAGGTGGCCATTCGATAGCACACACCCCCCAAGTCATATACATAATATATGCATTAAAAATCAAAATCATCCATGCATAAGGTTAACCTCAATATCAGGAGTACTTTGCCTTTCTACCTTTTGCTCATTGGACCTCAAATAGGACAAAAAATAGCATAAAAAGGTGCCAATTTGACTATCTCAAAAGTCAAATTTTTTTCACATCATTATGTTCAGCATGGTTTAATACTAACATTTACTATGTTGAATATTTTTTATCAAGTCATTTGTGCATACATAATCACTACTATGTGTTTAGATGCATTTCATGCGATAACTCAAAATCAACGGATAAAAAGCTGGAAAAAATACATGCATCGTTACGGGATAGTGTAGAACACTTGTGCGGTGACAAATTTGCGAAAAAATAGCCCGAACTTCGGCGATCTCTGAAGGAGGCTCACAGTTTTCTTTGCGCGACAAGTTAAAAATGACTTGTGAGACCAACTTGCTGGATTTTATCATCCACGGTTGGCCGCAGGCTCATCTGCGGCTGAAGCAGGTGCACTGCGGCACCCCTATGTGGGCCCCACCCCTCCGGCTCGATCGATTCGAGTTGAAAAGGAGTTCTTATGGACTAGAAAAAGGTCGAATCGAGAATAAAAAAATGCCACGCGATTGAAAGCAAAAAAACAACATCTGATCTGGTCTTCTCGGATGAAACTTTGAGTCGTACATCACTCATTGGTAGTCACCCGAACACGAGGTATACCACCTTGATGATCTCATTTGTCACAAATCACATCCGTGATACCTTATGCGGGTTCGATCACCTTGACTCAAGGTCGTTACCTACTAAACGATCAACGTGATCCCCGACGGCGAATTCTGACGTGAGTCCCCGATGGGGATTACAACGTGAGTCCCCGATGGGGGGTTCTGATGTGGAGCCCGGTGAATTCAAGCCATTGACAATTGTTGACACACATATCAATGAAAAGGTCAAGACCTTGATGTTATCTCGGTAGATGGCGATTAAACCTATTAGAGCTCTAGAGCTATTCGAGGATTTCATGCTTGATTACTCATATTCCCCAGCGGATCCCCAGCGGGGGTCACAACGCAGTGTTCCATTGATTCACACGTCAGCGGAGGTCAAGCATCCTTGACAATCTACCCACGGAGTATCAGCCGCTGGTTCACACGTCAGCGAAGGTCAAACAACCTTGACAATATATCCCCCAGGATTTTTCAGCCGTTGATTCAAATGTCTGTGAAGTACACGTCAATGAAGGTCAGGCATCCCTAACAACATTTGTTGTTGGCAGTAAGTATAATAGAATCGTGACATATTCTGGCGATACTAACCAGGAAAGGTCAACGTTATCAAAGATGATAGATGATGGAATATGTTATGCACATCCTCAAACAGACCAAGCCTTATCCCCACAGATCTCTTGCACATAAGAGGTACCTCTTCAGGATCAAGTCGTTATCAAGAACACGAGAATTTGGTGATAACTCCAACATCAACATCTAATAGATTCGGATTACACATCAATCTGGTCATCATTGCCAATCCCTAGTTGAAAGCAACGAGGATCCAACAATCATCCCCATGTGTTGAACTGACCCCGTACACATGCATCATACATTTGCATCATATTGCTACATATAGTACCATGTTTGTCTTGTTGCGTTTCAAGTGTCTAGGATTCTTTATCCTACCCATGCATCGCCATGCATGAGTATGATAAAGAGGGGCATCTGTAGACACTCAAAATTTTCTGTACTACTATCACTAACATTGCAGGAGGACAGATTTGTCTTTTAAGAGGGAACCCTGAAAGATAATCCACATCCATACCGGATACTACCAGAAGTTCAACATCAACCCCGGAGCACACTCTGGGAGTAACAATTCTAACCTCGGAGATAACCCCGAGGCATGCAGATCCAATACCGGAACACACACTAGAGAAGACTGATTAATCTCGGAGATAACCCCGAGGTATCTAGTCTCAGTCCCAACCATGGGAATATCCACCAACCTTGGTGATAACCCCAAGGAATGTAGTTTCGGCGATAACCCCGGAAATGCTTGTTTCAAATGCGACCAGCTTCAATCTCGGCGCTCACAACGAGATGTTCTGTACCAACCCGGCAATAACACCCTAAGGATGCAGACACACCTCAAAGATGATAATGAGGATCTTCAACAATTCGTGATCCAATCTCGGTGAAGCTCGAGCAACGTCTGCTTTATCGTACCCAATCCGTGATAAAAGCGGTGAGGGCAACATCGTCATCTAGCCAACGCAATGCCACGCCACGTCGTCTCAACATCTCTACACAACAATGTCCTACAAGATTAACCAATCCCGAGTAACTATTGTGCGGGGTAACGGATGAAAGTTGAAGCTTGAAGACCGGAGGGCATCGTCCCATCTTCAATGACTTCGTACAAACTCTAATCCCATGCCATCGTACAACTCGACTAACGCAAGCGATGCAGAAATAGGTCATGTATACCTCAAACGGATGCCCAGATTACACTCGAAGTCCGAGTGGACATTACGATTGCCTTTAGAGTGCACGTCTTTACCAGACGATGATAAGTAGGATTTTTAACTACTTATGGAGTACCAATGCATGCGAACTATGCCCATCTCAAGTACATTTTAGTCTAGTTTAGCTGCATTTCATGTTAATTTGCATTGCACGTTCTTAAAATTCCTTTTGGTGAATAAGTGCAGGAATCGGCCTGTTTTGGTGGTGATTTGGAGCATAAGGCAAATAGATGCTTGAAACGAGGTAAAAGGATGGGATATGCATGGCATGAAGATGCATTGGTGCAAGGAAATAGAGCATAACAGAGCAAGCAGCAGCAGTAGGAAAATAGAAACCAGGACCTGCAGATTTTAAGCCGCGCGGCAAAACAGCCTTAAGAACGCGCGCCCGCGCAATCACCTAGCCAGATCTTGGATGTTATCGCAAGTCGCTATGCGACACACAAAGTTTATGGAGCGGGCCTTGGCATGTGCGTAGAAGCAACCGAACATATGAACTCTATCGCAAGTCTCGCGTGCGAGACTATCATCTTCGGAAGAAGCGTCAAGCCGCAAGCCGCGATCTACGATCTTCTTGATTTGTTTTATTTTATTTCCGAATTTTAAAGGTTGTAATGGATTTAAAACGATTCTTGACTGGTGTCAGGGGCATCATTCGACATTTTATTAGTTTTTTAAGTATCGTTAGATCAGATTTAGGGTTTTTACTCTCTAGAGAGGATTCCAACGGAGAAGGGGGCTAGAACTTTACTTTCCACTCCTTCTTGGGATTTCTCTACGAGAGCGGATTATGAATATTAGTTTTTGCTGGAATCTTATGAGGATTGAATATTGATGTGTATCCAGCAATTGGGTTTGATAGTTTCGTCTTTCCTCTTTCAATTGTTGCTTATTGATCATGTTTAACTTTGATCCCATAATGGCTTTTGGTTCAGTCATGAACTAAACTCCATTATGGGATTCTAACGAATTTTATTATGTAGTTTGATTGCATACTTAAATGCTGGGTTGTTTTGCATATTATATGGGATGTCTGTCATGATTGTTTTGCATGCATGAATGCTTGATCACCATTCGTTTCAGTATTTGTATGGAATTGACAATGAACATGCAAATATGGATTTGTACTCATAATAATAGTATATGATATAGGGTTGTGTGATACGGCTTATGTATTTCGTGAACTGGATATAGACATATCTTTTTTCCTTTGTATAAGTTAAGATAAGAGCTTGAACATAAAATCAATATAGTTGCAATTTCACATAGACATATAGTGACGTTGGTTATATTGATGATTACATAGAGTCTATCATCTGTGGATGCTGTATAAGTAGGTCTTAGTGCATTAAAAAATGGCTAATACTCTTTTAGTGCTCTTGGCTACTTTCCTATGATATGTGAACAAGTCAGGCATGATAGTGGCGATTCAATGAAATAGTAAAAGAAGTTAAAATCCCATTAGTTCCAATATCATTTATTATATCGTTTATATTATTTTAGTTGTCATTTGCAATTCAAGAATCAACCAAGTTTAATCTTTAGTGTGAGCATATAAATATAGTGATTTAATTAATGAATACTAGTTAAGTTAAATAACTTTCTCTGTGGGATCGATACTTTACTTGCTCTGTATTACCTGTTGATGCATGTATGCTTGCATGAGTTAGAGCTCTTTTGTTAGTCGTAAAAAAGAGGCAACAAGTTTTTGGCGCCGTTGCCGGGGAAAGGCGTTTAATTTAGTATTATGATCATTAGTTTTAAGCTATATTGTATGATTTAGACAATTCTAGTCTTATCTCATTTCAGTTTTTGTTTTTGTTTCAGGAAGTTGGATAAAATTTTATGCGTACACGGTCAACCAACCCCGAGTTAATACCTGTTCAGGATAATATAAACGGGAGAGGTTGGAAAGCGGGTGTGCGTAGGAATTTACAAGAACAGTTGGAAAACACGACAGCTAACATGGCAGTCGAGGCACAAGGAGAAGATCAAAGAGAGGAGCATCGGGCTCTGAAAGAGTATTCCATGCCCAATATCAACGGACTACAGTCCAACATAGTCAGACCAGCGATAGCAGCCAATACCTTCGAGATCAAGACTGGCACTATTCAAATGGTGCAAAACACAGTTCAGTTTGGGGGTTCTGCTACGGATGATCTGAATGAACATCTATTGAGTTTCATTAAAATTTGTGATACATTCAGATACAACGGTGTGACGGAGGATGCTATTCGACTAAGGTTGTTCCCATTTTCATTGAGGGATAAAGTAAAAAGTTGGCTTCATTCTCTGCCAACAGGATCTATAACTACATGGGAGGATTTAGCACATAAATTCTTAGCTAAGTTTTTCCCAATGGCTAAGACTGCAAAGATGAGGACAACTATATCTCAATTTAAGAAACAACAGGGCGAATCGTTACATGAAGCATGGGAGAGATACAAAGAAATGCTGAGAAAGTGCCCACATAACGGTATGCCAGATTGGATGGTAATTAACACGTTCTATAATGGATTGGGATGGCAGTTGAGACCGATTGTAGATGCAGGTGCTGGAGGTGCATTATGGGCAAAGAACTATGAGGAAGCCTATGATCTTATCGAGACAATGACATCAAATGATTTTCAGAATCCTACATCCCGAATGCCACAAACCAAAGTTGTTGGTATATTGGAGGTTGATGCCATTATTCAGCTATCAGCACAGATGGCAGCTATGGCAAAGAAGATAGATACTTTGGCTGAAGGAAAGTTAAAGACGGTTGCCTACATATGTGAGATTTATGCGGGGTCACACTCGACGGACCAATGTGCTATCAACTCAGAATCAGTGCAGTATGTGAGCAACTACAGAAAAGACCAAGGCCAATTTCAGAACACCTACCATCCCAACAACAGAAATCATCCAAATTTTAGTTGGTCGAATAATCAAGGGAATCAGCAAGCTCAGTTTCAACCAAACAATCAATTTCAGGCGCAACCAGCGCAGCCGCAATTTAATCCTAGACCACCCTTTCCGCGAGTTTTCCGAACAACAACAAAGAAAATCACACTCCAAATTGCACCTCGTGAAGAAAAGAAATCGAAGTGGAGGAGATGATGAATGAAATACATGGCAAACACAGAAGTTATGATCAACAGCCAAGAAGTGGCTATAAAGAACCTGGAAACTCAAATGGGGCGGATGGCAAACATGCTTACTAACAGGGCCCTGGGGTTCATTGCCAAGTAATGTCTGAGAGACGAATCCAAGAAGAGAAGGGAAGGAACAATGCCAAGCGATTTCATTGAGATCTGGGAAGACACATCACTCTCAAAGTCGCAGCAGCTAGCAGAGAATGTCTTGAGGAGAGCGTGCGGTGCAAGCGAGGCGAGAGGAACCACCCAATGAGCGGAAAAAATTTGGAGAAATCGAGGATCGGCGGAAGAGAAAGACAAAGCGAGCTCGGAGGAGACATTAAGAATCCAAATACCACTAATGCATGCACATTCAGTTCCAGTTCAGATCCGTAGAGATTAATGAAGAAAAGGGAAGATAAAATGGTTGACAAAAATTTTTGGAGGTGTTCAGAAGTCTGCAGATCAACATACCCTTCGCCGAGGCATTGAATAAATGCCCACCACGCTAAATTTATGAAGGGTATATTGTCAAGAAGAGGAGATTAGATGAGTTTGAGACAAGTAGCCTTGACGGAGGAATGCGGTGCAAAGGCTTCAATGAAATTACCTCAAAGTCAAGGATCCGTGCGCTTTCATAATTCCATGTACCATAGGAAAGTTGAACTTCAGTAAGTGTTTATTTGATCTTAGGGCAAGCATAAATTTGATGCCCTTGTCAGTGTTTAATCAGTTGGGATTTCCGGATCCAAAGCCGATAAACATATCATTACAGCTAGCTGACAGATCGGTCACATATCCTCGAGGAATTGTTGATCGCTTTGTACAGCTGCCTGGAGTTTACTTCATGGCAGTTGATCACTTTGTACTGCTTTCTTTACATTTTGTCCCGCCTGGAGTTCCCTCCGTGGTGGTTGATAGCTTTACAACTTTATTTACGTTTTGTCCCGCCTGGAGTTTCCTCCGTGGCGGTTGATAGCTTTTAACAGCTTTATTTACATTTCTGATCCCCCATGGAAGTGCTTCGTGGTTGGTGATCATGAATGAACATCTATTGAGTTTCATTGAAATTTGTGATACATTCAGATACAACGGTGTGACGGAAGATGCTATTCGACTAAGGTTATTCCCATTTTCATTGAGGGATAAAGCAAAAAGTTGGCTTCATTCTCTGCCAGCAGGATCTATAACTACATGGGAGGATTTAGCATAGAAATTCTTAGCTATGTTTTTCCCAATAGCTAAGACTGCAAAGATGAGGACAACTATCTCTCAATTTGAGCAACAACAGGGCGACTCATTACATGAAGCATGGGAGAGATACAAAGAAATGCTGAGAAAGTGCCCACATCACGGTATGCCAAATTGGATGGTAATTAACACGTTCTATAATGGATTGGGATGGCAGTTGAGACCGATTATAGATGTAGCTGCTGGGGGTGCATTATGGGCAAAGAACTATAAGGAAGCCTATGATCTTATCGAGACAATGGCATCAAATGATTTACAGAATTCTACATCCCGAAAGCCACAAACCAATGTTGCTGGTATATTGGAGGTTGATGCCATTACTCAGCTATCAACACAGATGGCAACTATGGCAAATAAGATAGATACTTTGGCTGAAGGAAATTAAAGACGGTTGCCTACATATGTGAGATTTGTGCGGGGTCACACTCGATGGACCAATGTCTTATCACTTTAATCGGTCACAATATGTGAGCAACTACAGAAAAGACCAAGTCCAATTTCAGAACACCTACCATCCCAACAACAGAAATCATCCAAATTTTAGTTGGTCGAATAATCAAGGAATCAAGAAGCTCGGTTTCAACCAAACAATCAATTTCAAAGCGCAACCAACAAGCAAATTAATTTTAATCCTAGACCACCCTTTCCGCCAGGATTTTCTTAACAACAACAGCAAAATCACACTCCAGCTGCACCTCAGCAAGAAAAGAAATCAGAAGTGGAGGAGATGATGATGAAATACATGGAAAACACAGAAGTTATGATCATTAGCCAAGTAGTGGCTATAAAGAACCTAGAAACTCAAATGGGGCTGATGGCAAACATGCTTACTAACAGGTCCCAGGGTTCATTGCCAAGTAACACGGAGACGAATCCAAGAAGAGAAGGGAAGGAACAATGCCAAGCGATTTCATTGAGATCTGGAAAGACACATCACCATCAGAAGTCATACGCAGCGTGAGAATGTAATTGAGGAGAGCCTTGCGACCTCGCGAAAGCGAGAACCAACCACCCAATGAGCGGGAAAATTTGGAGAAATGAGGATCTACAGGAAGGGAAAGACAAAGTAGGCTCAGAGGAGACAGTTAAGATCCAGTACCACCAATGCACATTCAGGTTCCGTATCCGTAAAGATTAATGAAGAAAAGGGAAGATAAATAGTTCAGAAAATTCTTGGAGGTGTTTAAAAAGCTGCAGATCAACATACCCTTCGCCGAGGCATTGAATAAATGCCCATTCACGCCAAATTTTATGAAGGTATATTGTCGAGGAAGAGGAGATTAGATGAGTTTGAGACAAGAGCCCTTGACAGAGGAATGCGGTCTGTGCGCAAAGCTTTCAACATAAATTACCTCCAAAGTCAAGGATCCGCATAGTTTCACAATTCCATGTACCATAGGAAAGTTGAACTTGATGAAGTGTTTATGATTCGGGGCAAGCATAAATTTGATGCCCTTGTCAGTGTTTAATCAGTTGGGATTGCCAGATCCAAAGTCGATAAACATATCATTACAGCTAGCTGACAGATTGGTCACATATCCTCGAGGAATTGTTGAGGATGTGTTGGTAAAGGTGGACAAGTTTATTTTTCCAGCTGATTTCATCATTTTAGACTACGAGGAGGACAAAAGCATACCAATAATATTGGGAAGACCCTTTTTGGCCACAGGCAGAACGTCAATAGATGTGCAGAAAGGTGAACTTATTATGCGTGTCTAGGATCAAGAGATTACTTTCAACGTCTTTAAAGCAATCAGTTTACCAACGGATAAAGAAAAGTGCTTTCTAGTTGACGTGGTGGACTGGTGCCTACAGGATGAAGTACAGAAATCCAGGGATTATGGACCATTGATATATGCTATGGGTAAAAATGCAGATTTGAAGGAAAAGCCATTAACGGAAGATGAGGTCATAAAATTTTAGGGTGCAGAGAATACGAAGGGAAGCACCACAATTCCAATAGTGAAATGAAGTCAGAGACAGTCAAGCTAATTGACTATAACTTAGCGCTGAATGGGAGGCAACCCATTATTATTCTTTCCCTTGCTTAGTCTTTAATCTTTCATTTTGAGTTATTTCAGTAGTTATATCAAACCCCTTTTTAATTGGATACCATTATTCATGCATAAGATTGTCACAAGAATGGCTATGAGAATGCTTGCATGCTGTTAGTAATATGAAAGCACTAAGTCATGCCTTAACATGGTACATTAATATCTATGCAGGAATCATCACTGGATAACATCACTGACAGGCAGAATGGAAATGAACATTGAGCGGCCGCGGGGCACAAGCCTATGAAAATCGCGCGCCCGCGCGCTAAGCCGATAGAGTTAACAGTCTTCAAGCTTGCGGTAGCAGCGACCGACTGCATAAGAAACCCACCTAATGTTTACGCAAGTCTCGCGCCAAGCATGCTACCAACAATCAGTCAAGCTTCATCATGCCTTGTATGTATAATTCCAAGTTAAGACAGATCTGGCCAGTTTAAAAATAGAGTTGGGGACTATTTGGACTCTCATTTGGATATCAACAGAAGCAAAATTCTCTCCCTTTCCATAACTCACGTCGCTATCTCTTCATCAGTTACAATGTCGTGCCACACATCTCTCAATCAATCAGCCACGATTCTTTCCTCATTCAAAGTCCATATCTCATCAACTTCTCCAAAAGTGCTATAAAGCCAGGGTTTCTATATGGGAGTGTAGAAGCAAGTGTAAGAGCTATCAATTTCAAGCTTTTCTTCTTTCCCAATCATATAATCTGTACAATTATTAGCAAATACAAATGGGACCTAAGCGCGCACAATCTATTGCGTCGTCTTCTTCATCCTCTGCGGGCAGTCAAGAGGCTGACATTGTGGATCACGAAAAATTCCTTAATTTGGAAGCTCAACAAGAATACTACCGCATTGTGGCAAAAAACGTTAAATCGAGGAGAGAGGATTCAAGCCGTAAGTCGGGATGGTCAGGTTATGCGCCATGATTCGAGAGAGAGAGTTGGGGTGGATTGACTGGCTCGATACCCAGATCCTATGAGCATAGTTCGTGAATTCTATGCCAATGCCAAGGTTACTATGAGCGGAATATCTCTGGTTCGGGGTAACGAGGTAAATTATAGGCCCCGTGCTATTCGTTCAATTTTTAAAATTACGGAGGCACCGCTAGTGGGGGCTGCTAATTGGATAACCGGCACTCATTTGGAGACCAACATGGAGCTGATCATTGAAAAGTTATGTGTGCCGGGTACAAAATGGACGTATAAAGTTGGCACAACACAGCCGCGGTTATTCCCAGCTGCAGCACTAAATCGCTATGCAAAAGCGTGGAACTTGTTCATATGTGCCATGCTCTTGCCTTCCGCCCATCAGCACGAAATATCAGCGGAGAGGGCACGTCTTCTGTGGGGCATAATTACCGAAAAATACATCGACATTGGTCATCTCATTCATGAGAATATGATGCGCTATTTACGGGGAACAACGGTTGGGAGCATTCCACACGCATCCGTGGTAGCCATGCTTTGTGCTAATCAGGGATGCAACTGGGGAAATGAGCAGATGCAATACCCAAGCCAGGACATTACTCATGCCATGATCGAAAAGTTCGAAGACTGGGCGGGTGGTGTACTGCATCCACGCGGACTAGGATTCATCATTCATCTTATTTTTCTAGAACAACAACCCCATAAAATGATAAAGCGGGCGAATGGCTCCACGCATCGCGTGCCACCTATGGCGATCGACAGCTCCGAAGGTTGGAGCGCAAGGTCGATGCCATGTACGATAATTTGGGCACATTTGCGACGGGACTCACAAGGGCTCTAGCCGAAGAGTTTGCGCAACAAGGAACAACACAAGAATGGCCTCAGTTTGGAACAGCAGCACCATATCCACCACCGGACTCACCACCCGAGAAGGGTGGCACCACCGATAATTAGGGGAGTTTTCATACCTTTTACCTTCATTCAATTGGGACATTGAATATTTTAAGTTTGGGGGTATTAGGTAGTAGTTAGTAATTTTTTTTATTAGTTCTGCATGATTAGTTTAATTTTTATGTGCATGTTTAGTTCTACATTTTAGCACATAGTTGCATGTTGTTTACCTCACAGTCCTTGCCGTTTAGAAAAAAAATTTGTCTAGCCAATGATGAAAGTGAAGTTTTTAAATGAATTCTGAATATTTTGGATAACCAAATTATTAATAAATGAAATTTAATTTCCTCTATTTATCATTTTGAAATAGTAAGGGTTGATTTGATTAATGTGGTTAGTTATGGGTAAAATGCGCAAATATTTCAAATAAGTAAGTGGTTATAAAATACTCATTGTTGTCGGAGAATATTCGTTTGGTCGTGGAATATTCTTCTTTGTCGAGAATATTAAATGCACCTGTGGTAGCGACCATGTGTATGGGCCCATGTGGCGATTGGATGAAGAAAATGACAAGTATAAGTTGTTTATAAATAGCAGGCGTAGTTATTCACGATTAACACCGCTGTTGAATACCCAAAGGGTTAAAAACACGATGTCTGGCGTTGTTGCAAGAAAGAGCACACGTATTGCACCAATTATTGATTCTTACGTAAGAAGGCACTACTCGATAATTGTTACGATGAATACTTGTTCATATTTTATTTTATTGATTCAATAATTGTTGCGTTAATATTTTATATTACTTGTTGTTTCAATAATTGTCACTACACAAAGATTTTCCATTATCGAAGCAATAATTCATATTATCTGAATAATATTATTAGAAAATATTATTGGCAATGTCTAGAAAGTTACATCCCAAGGAGGTTTGGTCACCTAATCATTACTTGGCGAAGGAAAAAATTCTTATTGGAAAGCCCCTCTTTCCTGGAGAACGACACAGTTGCCAAGATCTTGTGATTCTGTAATATTATTCGTGAATAATTAATTATTGATTTATATGATGAGGAAAATATTGATTTTATGTGGTTATAGATGGAGAAATTTTTTTAAAAATTGATATTTTATCTATTCTAATAAAATAATATTTTATTATATTATATAATAATGATGATATTTTTTACAATGAATGTGGGATATATGAGTATATGAGGAGGAAGAGTATTTTTGTTGCAAAAGTTGTTTAAAACATGTTAAACATGTCCGTGGGCCCATTTCTTGACTAAAATTTGATTATAGCTTGTAAAATCGTCCGTTTATGGATTTCGGTCAATTTCTGTTTGGAATTTGGAAAAACTTTTTTCTGCAAAGTTGTAGAGAATTGAATTTCCTATAAGTAGATGCAAGATTTGAATTTTCTGATAAAAGGGCTATTTATTATGAATTATTGAAGTTCCGAAGTTCCGAAATAATTTATTTTTGGAAGTTTTAATTATTTTAATTAAGAAAAACATTTTTTTTATTTTTTGTGAGTTGGTGGCTGATGCTTGGGTCTGGTGTAGTGTGCGTAGGAAAATTTAATATATATATTAATATTTTATTAAATTTTCTGCTTTGGTGTTCTAAGCATTTTCTTATAAATAGGGTGCTTATGTGAGACCCCAGATTTTATCAATAAAGATTTAAATTTTGTCGAAATAATTTTGTAATATTATGGTGTGAATTTGAGATAATATTATAGTTGTGGGTAGTATTTATAAATTTTGCAAAGTATGCAAGTGGTTATATTATATTCGATTGGTCGGGGAATATTCGGTTTAGCGAGGAATATTCGTATGACTACTAATCTCAATCATTGGTGGACCCCACAACAGAATTATTGTCGGATTGAAAAAACGACAAAAATATTTTATTGAAATAACGGCGGAAGTTTTACCGTGGATACTGTTGAACTACTCGGTAGTAAAAGTACAGTAATACGTGTGGTTGCATAGTAGCACACGGTATTGATTATTGATGCTTATGTGAGAAGTCACTCGGTTTGATTCCATTATTGTCGATTAATAATATGAATTATTATAAGCGGCAATAACGTTTTGTTTTATTCAGTATTATTAACGTAATAAAATGAAACATCTTTTATATAAAAATGAATACTTTATTAAAGTTATTTTATAAATAGAATATATTATATTTTATTATGGATAGTGTTGCATAGTGTTTTGCATAGTATTGCATAGTGTTTTGCATAGTAAAATGTTTTATATAAATAGAATATATTATATTTTATTTAAAAGATTTTGCTTTAAATATGGATAGAAATCAGATTAAAGTAAATCAATCTGGATGAATTCATGGATTAATTACTATGCATTCTATTTTCCTATAAATAGAAGCTCATTCCTTCATTATTTTCTTACGAATTCAATTGAAACTCTAGAGAGAGAAATTATATAGAGAAAGCTATAGAGAGAAAATCTATAGAGAGAAGAAGAAGAGTATTACGGTACTTCACTACTTTGATATCCAAAGGTGTCTTTTTACGGTAAGGGGTATTATTTGTTGTACCGTAAGGGGTGTTATTCTTTCTTATTCATGAAGAGAACTTCATTATTCCATTCTTTATTATTACGCTGGAATAACTTTGTATCTGCCAGACATACCCTATACTTGGTGAAATCGCTCATTATTCCATTCTTTATTATTCTCATTGGAATAACTCAGATACGCTGACATACCCTATACATAATCAGATCACGTGGTTTACCCTATACTTGGTGACATTCTTCTATTATTCTCATTGGAATATCCCATGCATACTATATTTATCTGTGGGACACAGTTCCATTTTACTATTCCGTTTTATATTTACTCTGCCTTAATATCACCGTCTGTCTTATACTGGGGACTGGTTCCATCATTTATTATTCGCATTTATTATTCTCATTGGAATAACTCCGTCTGCTGCTAAGCACCGCATGCATGGTGATTTACATTGTTGTTACATTCCTTATTATTCATTGGAACATCCCGCTTGTGTGATTTTCACCGACTTTGTTTCCTTTATTATTATTCTGTTGGCATAACTCATACATCACAAATACCGCATGCATGGTGATTTCATTTGTTATTCCATTCTTTATTATACTCGGTTGGTTAAAGCTTTGACTTCTATACTCCATGAAATTAATGGAATATCCTTGATATTTGCGCTTTATCCAAAGATTTTCATGGAAATATTCTTACGAGCATTCTTGAATTTTACTCTACAAAAGAAGTATCATGTTGACAACGTGGGCGTTATTGGTTCTTGGATAAATTAATTCTTGAACTTGTTTTATTGAATTATTATGTCATTGTCATCATCCTCATGTTATATTATGTTGAAAGTTATCTATGTCTTATGTGTATAGATGAACTTGGTATGATTATGACCAGGGATCATTCGGTATAATCATGACCTGCTATAAATGATGTGATAGAAGTCTTGATTGGTTCTGTAATGCTTTGATGGATAGTTTTGGTATGATTATGACCGGGGTGATTCTATAGTCATGACCATTGATGATTTGATGAAAATCCTTGACCATGAATACGAGGATGATTAGATATTGTGGTTTATTCATTAAAATTTGAGTCTCGGTGATAAAAATTGATGAAAACCTTTAAAATTATAAAAGATAGTAGACTTTATTCTCTACTTGACTCTTTTAATGGATTGCATATTCCGCTGCAGTTAAACTGGTTGTCTATTGTATTTTATTAGTTTAACATTGTTGAAGACTATTGATAATTTATTCTGCATTATCTTAGTCATAATATTTCTTACTGGGCTAGTTGAGCTCACCCTTTCTTTCACCTTTATTCTCTTGAGAAATGAAATATATTTGGAGACGAGTCTGGGAATGGAGTAATGGTCCGTAGAGGATAGCATTAGTAGTCCTCACTATTCGTGAAATAGTGTGATAATAGTTGTAATGAGGACTCCTTTTGAGTTTGTATAATATCTAGTAGACAATATTTGTATTCAAACTCACGATTTATATTCGTATTGTACCACGGCAGCTTATATTAGTAAGTTGTATTTGAATTTATGTACCATGTAAGTGGCGACCCAAGATGGGTGGCGTATACCTAATTTTTGGGGGCGCCACAATTTAATATCGAGCTTAGGGAAAGTAGTATGCACACAAGCCAATCATGTTTGATGATAAAGCATATACTTTGTAATAATCTTATTCATTTATTAATAAAAAGTATTAATTTATTAAAGGCTTTTAATTATCTACATGATGTCGTTTTTTAGGAATAATATGTGATAAACCCATAGTTTTAAGCAATGCTTTTAGAATAATGATGATGATCATTCTAATGAGATCTAAATTCTTAGAAAGCTTAAAACTAAAATAGTTCCCAATCATTGATTACTAAATCGGG
The DNA here is from genome assembly GCA_020205615.1 of Panax quinquefolius. Classification (NCBI taxonomy): domain Eukaryota; kingdom Viridiplantae; phylum Streptophyta; class Magnoliopsida; order Apiales; family Araliaceae; genus Panax; species Panax quinquefolius. The sequence continues at coordinate 99,558,861 of CM035171.1, read as the reverse complement.
GATTAGTGAATCCGATAGATCGGTACATACGCTGCTTGCTTCATCGATGAGGATGATCGATCTCATGATCATTTGTGTGAGACACTAAAGCAAGTACGTAGGTGCTTATTAGAGAATAAGTTCACCGAACGTGGCTCGCTAAGGAATACCTAATGGAGTTTTATTTGCATCGTCAATAGGAATTCTCAGAGTGATAGTAGTACAAGTAATCCTCGACTTGAGATCATCATAGTATCTTGTGTATGATGAGTTATACTTTGACTTATTCCTTAAGACCCTTAGGGTATATCAAAGGGTATGCTTGGGTATAATAAGTTGTACATGGAGATAATGTATGATCAATAAAGAATCTACCACTTCTAATAAAAGAAGAGAAATGTCCTATGTGATTCGATAAATGACAACCCAAAGAGTCCTCGGTTAAGGCGTAATGAAATTAGAAAGGAGTTTCTAATTTGCATTATTTGAGTCAGGCATTTAAGAATCGAAATACATATAATTAAATAAAATAAGACTTGACAAAGAATTCCATGTCTTATATTTAATCGGGACATCAGATGGTGGAAGGATTGAATTGTATTTTAACTATTTACTCAAAGGGTTCTTTTTATGATTAATGTTGAAATCTATATTATCTCGAAAGTCGCCGATCGCTAGGGAGGCTTATCCCTATCAGAATAAATATTATTTATTTAAATAAATTAATTATTTAATTTATTTATTTAAATAAGATTAGAATTGTTCTAATTGATTTATTCACAACCTGCTTAATACGGAGAACCTAAAGGGTCACACCATAAAAGGAAGAATAATTATTTAAGAAGTTAATGGCATAATCGTAATAATATAAAGTTATGTATATTTAATTTAATCTATGGTGATAGAATAAATTAAATAGCTTAATATTTATTATTTAATATTTTAGAAATATTAAATATAAATTAATAAGAGGAGTCTTATTAATATTATTACAATTATTATTATTTTAATTTCTAAAAGAGTTTAGGAATTAATTTAATATAAGTACTCTCATTTATTCCTAATAAGATTAGGAGGTTAAATTAATTAAAAGAGTTTAATTAATTATCCCTAATAAGATTAGGGAGCTTAATTAATTAAAAGAATTTAATTAATTAAATAAAACCCAATTCCTTAATTGTTAAGGTGGGTTGCCCACATCTATAAATAAGAGGAGTCTTATTATGGGTGAAGGGTTTGTTGACTTTTTTTACATACGCATAATTCCAATTTGTTGGAGAGTACCCTTTTCTATAGAGATAGAAAAAACTAGGGTTTGAGCCAAATACACCCATCTTCTTGAATTTTCTTCTTCCTCGTGGATCACCTCTAGAGGCCAAACACTCTGGGTGGCTAACGCTGATCAAAGGAAGGAACCAAACCCGGTGGATTCAAGTCGAACGCGAAAAGGATTGGAGGTGAACTTGTACCGAGGAAGCTCGATCTTCAAGGGTATGATTTTATTCTTTATCTTTTCGCTTAATTAATAATTATGCATAAAGGGTGATCCGGTATATGGTTTGTAAAATTTTTAACTCGATTTTACACTTCGCTTTATTTTTTTATGCAATTTGATCAAGGCTTTAATATTACAAACCTAATAAAGGCATCGTGAGCCAAACCTTTATGCTAATTATTAATTGTTTTAATTTGATATGTATATTGATATGTGTTTAGAAACAATTTAATTGGGCATAATTTGTTTGTATAAAATTTAAATAAAATTTAAAAAAAAAAAAAAAAAATTAAAACAGTGAAATTTGAAGTGAATACTTTTGGGGTGGTGGCGCGCGATTTAAGCTGTGAATCTCATTAAAGTAATCTTGAGGTCGGGATTTTAATTCTCTCTCAAAGATTAATTTTTTTTTTATTATAATAAGCAAATGATGCATCATAAAAATCAAAAGCGATTTTAAGGAAATCAAGGTATATGGTATCCAAAGGATTAAAAAGTAGCATATTATTTATAATGATTGAAATGATGAAATCAAGGAATTTCAATATATGTTTTAATATATATATAAATTAAGTATTCAAAAAAAAAAAAAAAATATTATTTACTTTTTATATATTCATATATATATATATATATATATATATATATATATATATATATATATATATATATATATTATTTTTAATATATATAATTAAAATAAAAAATTTATTTTAATCTTAAAATAAAAGGTTTATTTTAATATTGAAATATAAGAGTTTATTTTAATTTTAAAATTATATATTATATATATATATATATTATTTTAATTTAAAATAAAAGTTTATTTTAATTTTAAAATAAAAGGTTTATTTTAATCTTAAAATAAAAAGGTTTATTTTAATTTTAAAATTAGAATTTCATGCTAACTAATTAGAGTTGGAATTGGATTCCATGATAACTAATTGGAGTTGAAATTGATTTTATTTTTCCTAAAATAAAGGAGTTTATTTGTTAGGAAAGTAAATCCATCTTTCCTTAAATAAAGGAGTTTGTTTAGATATGAAATAAGATTTCATATTATTCAAAATAAAAGAGTTTATTTGTGAATAGAAAGAGAATCCTAATTTCCTTAAATAAAGGAGTTTATTTAAATATGAAATAAGATTTCATATTATTCAAAATAAAGGAGTTTATTTGTGAATAGGAAAAGAAATCCGTGTTTCCGTATTTCCTTTAATAAAGAGTTTTATTTAAATATGAAATAAGATTTCATATTATTCAAAATAAAGGAGTTTATTTGTGAATAGGAAAAATAATCCGTGTTTCCTTTAATAAAAGATTTTTTTTTATATATATGGAATTGATTCCATAATTAATTAAAATAAAGGAGTTTATTTTGATTAAAATTTTGATTAAAATAAAATAGTTTATTTTATTCAAAATTGATAAATTAAAATAAAATAGTTTTATTTTGATTTAAATTTGGATTAAAATAAAGGAGTTTATTTTGATTCAAAAATAGATTTTATACTAACTAAATTTGCCCATTAAATGATATCAATATATATATTAAATGTTTATTATTCATAAGATGAATGTTATTTATCGATGCATATGGTGATGTGTATGATAATAAATGGGATTGATTATGGACTATCGACCAATAATGATTGATTTTATTTTAGTTGATGCATGAATGTATGGGTTTTATTAAATGGGGTCTCACAGACTGCCTTCTCTAATTTTTCTTAATGTAAATTCTATCTCCTCCTATGTATTTCCCTCGATCACGATCAAGGTTTCTATTTATTTTAAATAGTTTTGTAATAGGAATATTTAGAATTAATTTGAAGAATTAGAGATCAAGGAGCAAGGAGCGCTTGAAGACCCGCTTGTAAATGGAGCCCGAGTTTAAATGTAATAGTTATATTTAAATATTATTTCTCGCACCCTTAGGAGTTTGACCTTTTTTGGTCACTTGGTGGCTCTAGTGAACCAAACTAGAATAAAAGTCCATAATCAATCCGTAGAATATAGTATTCTATATGTGCATGCTTATACTATATATATATATATATTATGCAAACATGCTTCGATGTTCATTAATATGACGCGTATTTTATATATATATGTGCATGCAATGCTAAAACAAGATGAGACAAATTAATAACAAACCCCTCAATTTTTATATTAAGTCCTAAGCGCTCAAAGATATTTGAAATATCGAACGTCGCTTTCTAGCATGATAAAATTAATAGAGTATTAAATATTTAATATGAGTTTGTTGTGTCACCACAAGGCAAGTATTAAGTATTTAAGATGTTAATTTATCACATTTGATGCTTATAAAGAAAATTGAACAATATTGTTTTGTCAGGTCACCACAAGGATGATATTTTTCTTTTTTGAATATATGGAGTGCTAGGTCGACTTAACTTGGATAATTTTGATTCGATGTGCCACCACTGATCAAAATAATCTAAGAGGCAAAAGAAAAGGAGTTGCATAGTTGATGTAATTGACAAAAGCTGTCTACCTATTTATTTATATATAGTTTGTTGTGTCACCACAAGGCTATATACATTTGAAATGGATCCTTATTCTCACTAGCAAATCTTTAATTAGATTTTGCCGAACTATATAAGTGAGGGTAATATAGTTTGAAGAAAATAGTGGAGATACCAATTTAAAACAAGACCTAATTTATTTTGGTAATTAATAAAAGAATGTATGTTAAAATGTTGTTAATTACAAATTCATTTACGTAATTTTACAATGTCTAAAATTACTATCATCACAAGCATATTAGATGCTAAATTAACCGCACCAATTAAACTGGATTGGTTAAGGAATTTGAGAATAGTTCTCATAGTCGAAAAGCTATCTTATGTCCTTAATACGCCTATCCTCGCAATGGTTGCGCATAAATGCCTCCGAGGAAGAGATTGCTACTTTTAGAAAGTGGCAAGATGATGCACAATTGGCTCAACGATCATGCTCAGATCCACGAGTAACGAGCTTCAAATACACAAGATGAAACTATGGATGTTTCTACTATATTCCCCGCACATCAAGTAGTTGATGGTGAGGAAAGTAGGACCGATAGATATCGATATATCTAAGGAGCTCTTCCGATCTAGAATGGCCAATGGCACTATAAATGCATAAAAAGTTCTTAACATAATCAATTTGATTGATCAATTAGACAACTGGTTTTGTCATGGATGGAGAGTTGAGCCAAGATTTGATCTTGCACTCACTCCCTTGACTCTTTCACAATTGTTGTGAATTTTTCATATAAATAAGCTAGATATCACCTTTCGCCGATTTGCTTAACATGTTGAAAAATGATGAGAGTCACTTTCCAACCAAGAAAGACCAAGTCTTACCGGTAGGGGCCAAAGGATCTTCCAAAAGAAGAACGATTCAAAGAAGGTAAATAGAAAGGCAAAAACAAAGGATAATAAGAACAAAACTCGATACGGATAAAGAAAAGGAGTTTGCTTCCACCGCAATAAGCCCGACACCGGAAAGAAATCATGAGAAGCATCTTGCAGAGGCTAACCAAAGAAGCTTAGTGAAGTTTCTACATATAATACAAATTTTTGTTCATGATTGAAATAAATTTTTCTTTAAGTCAAGGTTCTACTTGGGTATTGATACCGACTTTGGTTATCATAAATATAGATTTATGAAGGGACCAAGCAGAAGTAGAAAGCTAAACAAATATAAGTAATCCTATGTGTGGAAATGAAGCAAAGGTCACCATATTAGCCATAGAAACTTATAGTTTAGCAATGCCTACGGCAAATCTATTAAGTCAATAAGTTGTTATCAGATTCCAGCTTCTTGTTAAAAATATTATTTCCATTTTATCATTGGACAATGAAATCTTTGGTATTATAATTAAGAACAATTGTTGTTCTATTTATAATAATAATGTTTTGTATAGAACCGAAATATTACTTAATAAATTTTGTATACTGACTTACGTGAAAAATAATTTTGTATATCGAACAAACTAGTATAAGAAAAGGAGATGATCATTCAAAGAGTCGAATGTATGTATTTGTTGAATACAAGTGTGAATTATTCAAAGGTTCAAAGAATTCGTAAGTGAAACAAATTGGCAAAGTATTAAGATTCTTTGATTAGATCAAGGAATAAATACTTGTGCAATAAGTTTCTAGATCATCTCAAATGGTTTTCTCATAATGGACACCTCCTGATACGCAATAATTGATTGATGTATCTAAAAGGAAAAATCGTACCTTGTTGGACATGGTGCTGTCCATAATGATTTTATCGACATTCCAAAGATCCTTCTTCAGGATCATGTCCTAGAAATGGTCAGATATCTACGAAAAAGGGTAACCTCAAAATCCACCCCAAGACTCCATAAAAGTTATGGATGGGGAGGATTCCTAATCTTAAGTATGTTAAGATAAGGGGTTGTCCAACTTATGTGAAAAGGTTTCAAAGGATAAGCTTGGGACAAGATTTGACAAGTACAATTTGTGGGACATCCTAAAGTAAGTTTAGGGTATATGTTCTATAATTCTACTTAGCAAAAGGTGTTTGTTACGAACACACGCCGCCTTCTAAGATAAAGGTGTTTATCATTAAAGGGCTAGTGGAGGATAATAGATCTTGAAAAGTTCAAGAACCACAAAACACTATAAGTCAAATAAGAGGAACCTAGAGATAATTCTATTGTACACAACCAATCAGAACTGAATAGTACCAAGATACCTAGGAGGTATGGATTCATCATAGATGATGATGATGAGGTACACATCATAGAAGATGATGATCCAGCTATATATACGATGAGGTAAGTGTTGTAGACACTCGCAGAAATGGATCAAAGCAAGTTTCTCAAATATGGAACATTCGCTTTGATGAGGCAATCAAAAGAGTTTGATTTTATCAAAATAAGAATGAACCTAGTGTGTACAAAAGGGTCAATGGGAGCATCGTGACATTCCTAGTATTATATGTTGATATACTACGATAAGGAATGACATACCAATGCTACAATCAAGAAAGATAAAGTTGTTCTAAACATTCCTCCATGAATGATTTGGAAGAGTATCTTAATTGGGGATATAAATCTATATAGATAGATTTAAGAGGATGCTCGACTTAACCCAAGGAACGATATTCATTTGATGCTAAAGTCGCTTAGCATGGCAAACTCCAAGAGATGTCTCATGTCGATGAGCTATGGAGTGTATCTCTTTAATAGTCCCTACAAACTCTCAAAAGAGAGATCGCATGAGTAACAATCATCATGTATGCAATGAAATATACGAGACCTGATGTCGATCACCATATTCTGGAGAAGTTCACTATGAGTCGCTGAAAAACATCTTAAAGTGCTTAACCCAAGACTAAGGATGTGATCATATTCATGGTGGGTCTAAATTAAAACTAGAGGGCTTAATGCACTCAAGTTTTTCGTATGCACTAAGATGACGTAAAAAATCCACTTTAAGGTAAAGCGTTATCTCAACAAAGGCAAAGTTGAATTGAAAGGTTCCAAACAAAGAAAGAGTTGTCGGTTTAGTGATAAAGACAAAGTATATAGCTATAAATGAAGTCGCAAGTTGATTGTTTGGATTAAAAGTTCATTACGTAACTAGAATAGTTCCTAAGTCTCATCTTGGATCTAAACATGTGTTGTGGCACTTTCATTTGATTATTAGAATCATCGAAAGATGGGAAATCACTATAGAGATAGTGGACTCTCAAGAACAACATTACATATCCATTAACTAAAGCTTATCCAACAAAGCAGGATAATCGCCACTTAGAGAAGAAGAGTATAAGATACCATGATTTATCGGCTTTAGTGCAAGTGGGAGATTGAAAGTAGTATGCACACAAGCCAATCATGTTTGATGATAAAGCATATACTTTGTAACAATCTTATTCATTTATTAATAAAAAGTATTAATTTATTAAAGGCTTTTAATTATCTACATGATGTCGCTTTTATAATATGTGATAAACCCATAGTTTTAAGCAATGCTTTTAGAATAATGATGATGATCATTCTAATGAGATCTAAATTTTAGAAAGCTTAAAACTAAAATAGTTCCCAATCATTGATTACTAAATCGGGGATTAGTGAATCCTGATAGATCGGTACATACGCTGCTTTGCTCATCGATGAGGATGATTGATCTCACGATCATTTGTGTGGAGACACTAAAGCAAGTATGTAGGTGCTTATTAGAGAATAAGTTCACCGAACGTGGCTCGCTAAGGAATACCTAATGGAGTTTTATTTGCTCACAATAGGAATTCTCAGAGTGATAGTAGACAAGTAATCCTTGACTCAGAGATCATCATAGTATCTCGTGTATGATGAGTTATACTTTGACTTATTCCTTAAGACCCTTAGGGTATATCAAAGGGTATGCTTGGGTATAATAAGTTGTACATGGAGATAATGTATGATCAATAAAGAATCTACCACTTCTAATAAAAGAAGAGAAATGTCCTATGTGATTCGATAAATGACAACCCAAGAGTCCTCGGTTAAGGCGTAATGAAATTAGAAAGGAGTTTCTAATTTGCATTATTTGAGTCAGGCATTTAAGAATCGAAATACATATAATTAAATAAAATAAGACTCGACAAGAATTCCATGTCTTATATTTAATCGGGACATCAGATGGTGGAAGGATTGAATTGTACTTTAGAATTATTTACTCAAAGGTTCTTTTATGATTAATGTTGAAATCTATATTATCCGAAAGTCGCTGATCGCTAGGAGGCTTATCCCTATCAGAGAATAAATATTATTTATTTAAATAAATTAATTGTTTAATTTATTTATTTAAATAAGATTAGAATTGTTCTAATTGATTTATTCACAACCTGGCTTAATATGGAGAACCTAAAGGGTCACACCATAAAAGGAAGAATAATTATTTAAGAAGTTAATGGCATAATCGTAATAATATAGTTATGTATATTTAATTTAATCTATGGTGATAGAATAAATTAAATAGCTTAATATTTATTATTTAATATTTTAGAAATATTAAATATAAATTAATAAGAGGAGTCTTATTAATATTATTACAATTATTATTATTTTAATTCTAAAAGAGTTTAGGAATTAATTTAATATAAGTACTTTCATTTATTCCTAATAAGATTAGAGGAAAATTAATTAAAAGAGTTTAATTAATTATCCCTAATAAGATTAGGGAGCTTAATTAATTAAAAGAATTTAATTAATTAAATAAAACCCAATTCCTTAATTGTTAAGGTGGGTTGCCCACATCTATAAATAAGAGGAGTCTTATTATGGGTGAAGGGGTTGTCGACTTTTTCAACATACGACATAATTCCAATTTGTTGGAGAGTACGCCTTTTCTATAGAGATAGAAAACTAGGGTTTGAGCCAAATACACCATCTTCTTGAATTTTCTTCTTCCTCGGTGGATCACCTCTGAGGCCAAACACTGGGTGGCTAACGCCGATCAAAGGAAGGAACCAAACCCGGTGGATTCAAGTTGAACGCGAAAAGGATTGAGGTGAACTTGTACCGAGGAAGCTCGATCTTCAAGGGTATGATTTTATTCTTTATCTTTTCGCTTAATTAATAATTATGCATAAAGGGTGATCCGTATATATGGTTTGTAAATTTTTAAACTCGATTTTACACGCTCCGCACTTTTTATGCAATTTGATCAAGCTTCATGAATATTACAAACCTAACATGTGGAATGCACCAAGCCGAAGCTTTCTAGAGGCTTACATCGTGAATGAAGATGGCAAGTTTATAGGTATCATTGTGAGGTGCTATCTAGGTTAAGGGATAGAAGTCACAGTTGGTATCAATGTGACGTAGTATCCAAGTCTTGGATGAGAGTCACAGTTTTAAATGATATTTCTATTATTAATAAATTTCCTGGCGTATTCTTGAAGACTTCCTAGCCTACCCTAGAACGTGAAATCGAATTTTGTATTGACCCCAAAGACAAAAACCCATTTCTTAAACCCTCAAATATTTCTTCAACTAAAAGGATCTGCATTATTTAGGATTATGATGAAAGTCATAATAAAAAGCATTGGACTAATGAAAATCATGGGTATATGAAGTATTAGTAAGTGTTATGATGAGTTATGTTGGTTATTATGTGAAAACATGAAAGTTTCTTAGAAATCACAAAGAGTTGAAAATCAGATTATGGTGAAAAATGTAACATGAAATTCAATTGACCATATCTCCTATTATATTTTGAATTTTTGAGTGTGGTCAAGTCCTAGAGTTAGATCTATGAGTTACCTAACTAATCCAAGTGGAATTACTGGAAAAGGTGTTGTAGATTTTTGTGTGGACTGATTTTAGCAAAGGAGTGCAAAGCTGCAAAAAAGCCTAAAAAGTTTGCTGCCATGATTTTAGAGGGGCTGTTTCGGCCACTTAAATTATGAGAAAAATTCTGGCCTTTTGGGACATGAAGGTATATGGTATAAAGTACCTCCTGTCCAAAAATGAGCTCATTCTGACTTAAAATGAGCAAGTTATGACAATTTCAATATTTAGGTTTTTCCGACGAAAAACTCTATAACCGGAGTTCTATAACTCCGATGACCATGAAATTTAAACTAGAAGCTCACATTAACATGTGTAAGGTCCTGCCAAGATTTGGGAATTTTTGGAGTTAAACTTGAGGTAGCTAATTTCTTAAGGAATTAATTAGAAATTGATTTTTAAAAAATAGTAAATGAATTTTAAAAATTCGAGAAAATATATTTTCATTATGGGACTATATTATGCTAAATCCCAGAAAAGAAATATTTTTGGGACTAATTTGGTATTTTCATGAAAATAGTTTAGTTACTGAACATATGAGTTAAATATGTTATGTGAAGTAACAAAGTTGAAAATAGGATTTTATGGCTAGAGAATCCTATATAGAGTATATGCATATTTTTTTTTGATGAGGATTTGATAATTGGTGATGATATCTTATGAGTATGACATTTTGAATGATTAAATGCATTATATGGTAAAGCGTAAACAATTGAGATAAATTGTTTATAAATTCAAGAAGTGATTAAAATATTGTTATAATATTAATGATATTAGATTATGAGATTATTAAGTGATTGATAACATGGGGATATTCTTGAATCCTGGATAAATTATATTATAAATGTTTAATATTATCATTTATCTCATTTGATTGATTCTTTATATCATTATCCTCATGCTTATATTATGTTGAAAGTCATCTGTGGCTCACGTGCATAGATGGACTTGGTATGATTATGACCAGGGATTGTTCGGTATAATCATGACCGTAATTGAATACACGATTATCTTTGGCACGTAGTGCATGGATAATTTGTGGTCGTGATACTAATGAATACACGATTATCTTTGGCACGTAGTGCATGGATAATTTGTGGTCGTGATACTAATGAATACACGATTATCTTTGGCACGTAGTGCATGGATAATTCGTGGTCGCGTGATACTAATGAATACACGATTATCTTTGGTAGTAGTGCATGGATAATTTGTGGTCGTGATACTAATGAATACACGATTATCTTTGGTCGTAGTGCATGGATAATTTGTGGTCGTGATACTAATGAATGCACGATTATCTTTGGTAGTAGTGCATGGATAATTTGTGGTCGTGATACTAATGAATACACGATTATCTTTGGTAGTAATGCATGGATAATTCGTGGTCGTGATACTAATGAATATCCTTGGCACAGAGTGCGGGGGATGATTCGATGATATGGATTAATTATTGAGCCGAGTCTCAAAGAATGAAATATTAATTCATGGATGTGGTAAAAGTCATCTTTGGTCAGTAGTGCATTGATAGACTTGATATGATTATGACCACGGATTATTCGGTATAATAATCACGATCAGATTGAAAACACGAATATCCTTGGCGATGGTGCATGGATAATTCGTGGTCGTGATACTATTAGGGTCGCTAGTCTCAAAGATTATTGGTTTTACTGATTGTATATCTTTGGCACAGAGTGCAAAGATGAATTGTTAATGAATATCTTTGTAGGATTACGAAGATGAATTTAATATTTTTAACGATAAAGGTATTCAAGGTATCCTCACCTCTTTATCATATCAGTATCGCATACCTAATTTCGAGGGCGAAATTCCATAAGGAGGGGAGATTGTGAGGCCCCAGTTTTATCAATAAAGATTTAAATTTTGTCGAAATAATTTTTTAATATTATGGTGTGAATTTGAGATAATATTATAGTTGTGGGTAGTATTTATAAATTTTGCAAAGTATGCAAGTGGTTATATTATATTCGATTGGTTGGGAATATTCGGTTTAGCGGGGAATATTCGCACAACGACTCAATCATTGGTGGACCCTATAACGTAATTATTGTCGGATTGAGAAAACGACAAAAATATTTTATTGAAATAACGGCGGAAGTTTTACCATGGATCTTTGTTGAACTACTTTCGGTAGTAAAAGTACAATGAATACGCAATGGTTGCATAAGTAGCACACGGTATTGATTATTGATGCTTATGTGAGAAGTCACTCAGTTTGATTCTATTATCACGATTAATAATATGAATTATTATAGCGATAATGACGCTTTTGTTTTATTCAGATTATTAACGTAATAAAAGCGTAAACATCTTTTTATATAAAATGAATACTTTATTAAAGTTATTTTATATATAGAATATATTATATTTTATTATGCATAGTGTTGCATAGTGTTTTTGCATAGTGTTGCATAGTGTTTGCATAGTAAAATGTTTTTTATATAAATAGAATATATTATATTTTATTTAAAAGATTTTGTTTTAAATATGGACCGTCGATTAAAGTAAATCAATCTGACCGTTCATGGATTAATTACTATGCATTCTATTTTCCTATAAATAGAAGCTCATTCCTTCATTATTTTCTTACTAATTCAATTGAAACTCTAGAGAGAGAAATTATATAGAGAGAAGCTATAGAGAGAAAAATCTATAGAGAGAGAAGAAGAAGAGTATTCTCGTACTTCACTACTTTGATATCCAAAGTCTCTTTACTAGTAAGGGGTATTATTTGTTGTACCTGTAAGGGGTGTTATTCTTTCTTATTCATGAAGAGAACTTCATTATTCCATTCTTTATTATTCATTGGAATAACTTTTGTATCATGCCACATACCCTATACTTGGTGAAATCCTCTGTTATTCCCTTCTTTATTATTCTCGTTGGAATAACTCAGATACGCCAGTGATATACCCTATACATAATCAGATAACGTGGTTTACCCTATACTTGGTGACATTCTTCTATTATTCTCATTGGAATATCCTGTTTGTGCTATACGGGGACTGGTTCCATTTTACTATTCCGCTTTATATTTCGCTTTTAATATCCTCGCATGTATATACGCCGACCGGTTCCATCATTTATTTTTCCACATTTATTATTCATTGGAATAACTCGTCTACATCTGAAGCACCGCATGCATGGTGATTTCATTGTTGTTACATTCCTTATTATTCATTTGGAACATCCTGCTTGGTGTGATTTTCACCGACCGTTCCTTTATTATTATTCTCATTGGAATAACTCGCTCATGTCTGACCCGCATGCATGGTGATTTCTGTTGTTATTCCATTCTTTATTATACTCAGTTGGTTAAAGCTTTGACTTCTATACTCCATGAAATTAATGGAATATCCTTGATATTTGCGCTTCATCCAGTATTTTTCATGGAAATATTCTTCTGAGCATTCTTGAATTTTACTCTACAAAGAAGTATCATGTTGACAACGTAGACGTTATTGGTTCTTGGATAAATTAATTCTTGAACTTGTTTTATTGAATTATTATGTCATTGTCATCATCTTCATGTTATATTATGTTGAAAGTTATCTATGTCTTACGTGCATAGATGAACTTGGTATGATTATGACCAGGGATCATTCGGTATAATCATGACCTGCTATAAATGATGTGATAGAAGTCTTCAATGGCACTCGTATGCTTTGATGGATTGTTTTGGTATGATTATGACCGGGGGGTGATTCGGTATAGTCATGACCATTGATGATTTGATGAAAATCCTTGACCATGGTATGCAGGGATGATTAGATATTGTGGTTTATTCATTGTCGAGTCTCAATGATAAAAATTGATGAAAACCTTTTAAATTATAAAAGATAGTAGACTTTATTCTCCACTTAACTCTTTTAATGGATTGCATATTCCACTACAGTTAAACTGGTTGTCTATTGTATTTTATTAGTTTAACATTGTTGAAGACTATTGATAATTTATTCTGCATTATCTTAGTCATAATATTTCTTACTGGGCTAGTTGAGCTCACCCTTTCTTTCACTGTTCTCTTCAGGAAATGAGAACATAGCTGGGACGAGTCGGGGAATGGAGTAATGGTCTAGAGGATAGCATTAGTAGTCCTCACTATTCTGTGAAATAGTGTGATAATAGTTGTAATGAGGACTCCTTTTGAGTTTGTATAATATCTAGTAGACAATATTTGTATTCAAACTCACAGTTTATGTCGTATTGTACACGACAGTTATATTAGTAAGTTGTATTTGAATTTATGTACCATGTAAGTGGCGACCCAAGATGGGTGACGTATACCTAATTTTGGGGGCGTCACAGCTTAGGTTAGAATTGAAAATCACACCAGAAACTAAAGATTTCTCTCTACTTCTCTCTCTATAATATCGAGCGTATTTTGTGAGTATTGTAGTACTTTTTGAGTATTGCTATACTGGCAAGTTCTTTCAAAGACTATATCCAAAGATTCCAAATGTAAGTACTATTCTTTCCGAGGTAAGGGAGATTATTTTTTCATAAATGATATTATTTCTTCAATATCATTATCTTGAAATATTGGTTTGAATTTTTATCAAATTTGGAACTTTTTCATGTCGGGGTTACTATTCATGAGTTACTATTCACGAGTACTATTCACGAGTACTATTCACGAAGCATGATGATATTTTTGTGAAATTTCTATCTTTTGGTGTCGGAGTTACTATTCACGTATACGACACTATTCACGAATACGACACTATTCACAAAAAAATTAAATTTTCTTTTCTATGTCCAAGATTGTCTGTTATAGTTCCTATCTTTGATTGGATCTATGTTTTGGTCTTCATTCTTGAATTTTACTCCACTTTGGTTATTTATGAAGTATTTTTCGAACTTGGGTTATTTAAAGTATGAATCCTTAATACTTGTTCTTTTGTTTCACTGGATTCGTTTTCTTTAAAATATTTTTCATCATCCTCAGTCCTAAATGATGATATTACTGAATATCTTTGGCCTGTAGTGCAAAAATGAATGATTTCTGATGAATATTTTTGGCCTGTAGTGCAAAGATGAACAGGTGTTTAGATGAACTTGACCAACTGATGAATATCTTTGGCCTGTAGTGAAAAGATGAATATTTGATTCCAGATATATATTAATTGATGTTACAGGGATAAAAGATAGACGATGAACTTTTATTCATATATAGAAGATAGTAAATTTCATTCTCTACTTAACTCTTCAAATGAATTATTATTTTCGCTGCGAATATTGATTTAAAACTTGTTGTCTATTGTATTCTATTAGATTTTTCCTCATTGAAGACTAACGATAATTTGTTCAGTATTATCTTAGTCATAATGTTCTTTATCGGGCTAGTTGAGCTCACCCTTTTCCTTTTGTTCTATTTTTCTTCTCGGGAGGCGAGAATGTAATGAGTACTAGTCGAGGTATGGAATGATGGTTCTAGAAGTTATTTTAGTAGTCCTCACCATTTTGTAAAATAATGTATCAATAATTGAAATGAGGACTTATTTGAGTGTGGATATTGTCTAGATGACAATATTTGTATTTAAACTCACGCTTTTATGTTGTATTAATAAAGTTATAGTTGTTTACATACCATGTATTTTGACGACTCGAATGGGTGTTGTATACCGCTTTTGGGGCGCCACAACAGTATTAGAGCTTAGGGATATGGTCTCTGGCGGAGATCGGGGAATAGTACTAGGAGGGGAGAGACGAGTAATCCTTCGCTAGTATGTCATACCTAAGCTTATTTGTTGGTCAGTTGAAGTATATGGTTAATATGTGATATGTTAATTTGTTTAATTAACCCTTGTTTTATGGCAGTATTTAAGAATGGCAGCTGAGAATATTAACGGTGGAGTTAATGAGACCGTGGAAACACCTTTAATCACCACCCAGGGGAACGTGCAACAGGAAGGCAATATTCCTCCTGTAAACAACACCACTGAGCAGACGATGAACGACGGGATGTTTAGGAGCTTTTTACAGTTCATGTAAAACCAGACGAGGGAGACTCGTGTACAAAATACGGGTGGAAATGATAAGAACGCCTTGCATTGTCACGACCAAGCGCCGAAAGAGTTGGGACCACCGAATTTAAAGGAAAGCTGGATCCGATCATGGCGGAACGTGGGTCAAACAAATTACCAAGATATTCGATGTCTTGGGATGCACGGAGAAACGAAGGTTCCATTTGCCACCTTATGTTCCGTGGCGAGGCAGACATCGGTGGAGTCTCGTGAAATGTACCCGACTGCCGCACTCGCATGTCTTGGGAAACGTTTGAAACTTTTTTCAACAAAAAATACTTTCCCGAAAGTATTCGCCATATGAAGGAGGTAGAGTTTATTAGACTAGAACAAAAAAAACGATGTGTCCCAATACGAGGCGAAGTTCGCAGAGTTATCCGTGTTTGCACCTCATTTGGTAGAAAACGAGGAACGAATGACGAGGATGTTTCGAGAGGTTTAAAACCGAGATTCGCAATATCTTATCTCTCATAAATTTTTTTATATTCAGATGTTGTCAATGTGGCTCAATTATTAGAAGCGAGATAATGAATACGTTTCAACCAAGGGACCGCAACTGAGGTCATACTGGTGGCGGCGAATCATCGAAGTAATGAAAACCAAATGGGAGGAAAATATTCGGATTAAAAGCGGTAACCACTCGGTGGTAATCGTAGCCATGAAAATAAAAGAAGCGACTCGGGGAGATTTTAAAAGAGGAGATTCAACAATGACAATGTGAAGACGTCGGCACCAAAGAAGAATCGGTTCCAAGGGAGGAGAACGACCACCCATTATATGCTATAAGTCACGAAAAAGAAGGACATATCATTGAAACCGCCCACAACAGCTTTAAGGTATGTTATAATCGTGAAAAGGAAGGACATATCGCCGAGATTGCAGATCAGAGCGAAACCAAGTCCAGCGGGGATGGTGACTCAAAGGGCTGTCCCAGAAAAGTCAAAGTCAACGGTTCTTGGAAGAGCGTTTGTCGTGACGGGTCAACATGCGAGGAACCCAAACGAGGTGATCATGGGTAAGCTAATCATAAATTCATACGAAGTTTATACATTACTTGATACTGGTGCTACCTATTCATTTATCTCTCCTGCTTGTGCTCAACGTTTAAACTTGACTCTGGAGAATATTTGATTCCAGATATATATTAATTGATGTTACAAGGATAAAAGATAGACGATGGACTTTTATTTATATATAGAAGATAGTAGATTTCATTCTCTACTTAACTCTTCAAATGAATTATTATTTCTGCTGCGAATATTGATTTAAAACTTGTTGTCTATTGTATTCTATTAGATTTTTCCCTGTTGAAGACTAACGATAATTTGTTCTCAGATTATCTTAGTCATAATGTTCTTCTTCGGGCTAGTTGAGCTCACCCTTTTCCTTTTGTTCCATTTTCTTCTCGGGAGGCGAGAATGTAGCGAGTACTAGTCGGGGTATGAAATGATGGTTCTAGAAGTTATTTTAGTAGTCCTCACCATTTTTATAAAATAATGTATCAATAATTGAAATGAGGACTTATTTGAGTGTGGATATTGTCTAGATGAAAATATTTGTATTTAAACTCACAGTTTTTATGTTGTATTAATAAAGTTGTAGTTGTTTCTGTACCATGTATTTTGACGACTCAGAATGGGTGTTGTATACCTGTTTTGGGGGTGTCACAACGTGTCTTTTGCTCGACGAAAAAATGTAGTGTTAAAAAGAGAAATATGTGAAAAGTGGCTGTGAGACTGTATAAAACATTGAGTTTTAAACTCTGGGAAAACATGGGTATCTGTGTATAAAAAAAAGAAAAAGAAAAGAAAAAGTAGAAATAGCATGGCTAGTCTTATTTTGGGGCCCAGCTACTTAGGTAAGAAATGCGCTTTGAGGGGATTGTCTCTACACCTAGCGCCTAAAGGTCTTTCATGGTGCAGGGAGTCGTTGGTCGAAAGCTCGCTAAGGGGTAGCAGGTGTGCCTAATGGAGTAAGACATTGCATACCATGTAGAAAAAAAGAAAGAAAAGAAAATAGCAATAAACACCGCGAGAAAGAGCGAAATTCGTCCTCTTGAGTAGAATAAAGCAGATAAACTCATTGTTGAACCTTAGTTTATTTTAAGATGTT
The DNA here is from genome assembly GCA_020205615.1 of Panax quinquefolius. Taxonomy (NCBI): domain Eukaryota; kingdom Viridiplantae; phylum Streptophyta; class Magnoliopsida; order Apiales; family Araliaceae; genus Panax; species Panax quinquefolius. Next base: position 99,540,908 of record CM035171.1, on the reverse strand, counting down.
GGAATAGTTCATGTCGCATATATAAACATAAGTCTTGATTTATGCTATAATTTTTCTGGTTTGAGCAAGATAGCATGAGCATTCTACACCTAAATTAAGTATTGGGCGAAAACAACACACACACACAGCATCTATATAGCATTGGTGAATTATTTGCGTATATGACATTATGCCTGCAATTTGGATTGAATTTCTATTCTCAAATCTAGAAAAACTTCGCTGAGGCAAATTGGACTGAATGCCTATAATGGTTGGGACAATGTGAGAATTAAGTGCATAGTAATGTAGTTGCATCTTTCATTATTCATTAGTATGCATTGCTTGAGGGCAAGCAATGGTTCAAGTTTGGGGGTATTTGATAAGTAGGATTTTTACCTACTTATGGAGTACCAATGCATGCGAACTATGCACATCTCAAGTACATTTTAGTCTAGTTTAGCTGCATTTCATGTTAATTTGCATTGCACTTTCTTAAAACTCCTTTTGGTGAATAAGTGCAGGAATCAACCTGTTTTGGTGGTGATTTGGAGCATAAGGCAAATGGATGCTTGAAATGAGGTAAAAGGATGGGATATGCATGGCATGAAGGTGCAAGGAAATAGAGCATAACAGAGCAAGCAGCAGCAGTAGGAAAACAGAAACCAAGACCTGCAGATTTCAAGCCGCGCGACAAAACAACCTTAAGAACGCTACCACAAGAATCACCCAAATGAGATCTTGGATGTTCTTCGCAAGTCTCGCGGCAAAGGAGACGAATAAGCCTATGGAGCGCGCTACCAAGCACGTGAAACGACCAAACATATGAACTTATTACAAGTCTTCGCTGCCATGAGACTATCATCTTCGGAAGAAGCGCTGGCCGCTGCTGATGTCTGATCTTCATTGATGTGTTTTATTTTATTTTTGAATTTTAAAGGTTGTAATGGATTTAAAACTATTCCTGACTGGTGTCAGGGGCATCATTCGACATTTTATTAGTTTTTTACGTATCGTTAGATCGGATTTAGGGTTTTTACTCTCTAGAGAGGATTCCAACGGAGAAGGGGGCTAGAACTCTACTTTCCACTCCTTCTTGGGATTTCTCTACGAGAGCGGATTATGAATATTAGTTTTTGCTGGAATCTTATGAGGATTGAATATTGATGTGTATTCAGTAATTGGGTTTGATAGTTTCATCTTTCCTCTTTCAATTGTTGCTTATTGATCATGTTTAACTTTGATCCCATAATGGATTTTGGTTCAGTCATTAACTAAACTCCATTATGGGATTCTAACGGATTTTATTATGTAGTTTGATTGCATACTTAAATGCTGGGTTGTTTTGCATATTATATGGGATGTCTGTCATGATTGTTTTGCATGCATGAATGCTTGATCACCATTCGTTTCAAATTTTGTATGGAATTGACAATGAACATGCAAATATGGATTTGTACTCATGATAGTATACGACATAGGGTCATGTGATATGGCTTATGTATTTCGTGAACTGATAGACATATACCGTTTCACCGTATAAGTTAAGATAAGAGCTTGAACTTAAAATCAATATAGTTGCAATTTCACATGTATATATAGTGACGTTGGTTATATTGATGATTACATAGAGTCTATCATCTGTGGATGCTGTGTAAGTAGGTCTTAGTGCATTGAAAAATGGCTAATACTCTTTTAGTGCTCTTGGCTACTTTCCTATGATATGTGAACATGTCAGGCATGATAGTGGCGATTGAATGAAATAGTAAATGAAGTTAGAATCCCATTAGTTCCAATATCATTTATTATATCGTTTATATTATTTTAGTTGTCATTTGCAATTCAAGAATCAACCAAGTTTAATCTTTAGTGTGAGCATATAAATATAGTGATTTAATTAATGAATAGTAGTTAAGTTAAACAACTTTCTCTGTGGGATCGATACTTTACTTGCTCTGTATTACTTGTTGACGCATGTATGCTTGCATGAGTTAGAGCTCTTTTGTTAGTCGTAAAAAAAGAGGCAACAAGTTTTTGGCGCCGTTACCGGGGAAAGGCGTTTAATTTAGTATTATTATCATTAGTTTTAAGCTATATTGTATGATTTAGACAATTCTAGTCTTATCTCATTTCAGTTTTTGTTTTTGTTTCAGGAAGTTGGATAAAATTTTATGCAGTGCGATCGACCAACCAACCCCGAGTTAATACACTGCTCGTGATAATATAAACGGGAGAGATTGGAAAGCGGAGAGGTTGGAAAATTCGGTGTGCATAGGAATTTACAAGAATGGGTTGGAAAACACGATACCAATACGGGCAATGAGGCGTAAGGAGAAGATCAAAGAGAGGAGCATCGGCTCAAAAGAGTATTCCATGCCCAATATCAACGGACTACAGATCCAACATAGTCGAATCAATGATAGCAGACCAATACCTTCGAGATCAAGACCGCACTATTCATATGGTGCAAAAAAAGCTCATTCGGGGGGTTACGCTACGGATGATCCGAATGAACATCTATTGAGTTTCATTGAAATTTGTGATACATTCAGATACAACGGTGTGACGGAGGATGCTATTCGACTAAGGTTGTTCCCATTTTCATTGAGGGATAAAGCAAAAAGTTGGCTTCATTCTCTGCCAACAGGATCTATAACTACATGGGAGGATTTAGCACAGAAATTCTTAGCTAAGTTTTTCCCAATGGCTAAGACTGCAAAGATGAGGACAACTATCTCTCAATTTGAGCAACAACAGGGCGAATCGTTACATGAAGCATGTGAGAGATACAAAGAAATGTTGAGAAAGTGCCCACATCACGGTATGCCAGATTGGATGGTAATTAACACGTTCTATAATGGATTGGGATGGCAGTCGAGACCGATTGTAGATGCAGCTGCTGGAGGTACATTATGGCCAAAGAACTATGAGGAAGTCTATGATCTTATCGAGACAATGGAATCAAATGATTTTCAGAATCCTACATCCCGAATGCCACAAACCAAAGTTGTTGGTATATTGGAGGTTGATGCCATTACTCAGCTATCAGCACAGATGGCAGTTATGGCAAAGAAGATAGATACTTTGGCTGAAGGAAAGTTAAAGACGGTTGCCTACATATGTGAGATTTGTGCGGGGTCACACTCGACGGACCAATGTGCTATCAACTTAGAATCAGTGCAGTATGTGAGCAACTACAGAAAAGACCAAGGCCGATTTCAGAACACCTACCATCCCAACAACAGAAATCATCCAAATTTTAGTTGGTCGAATAATCAAGGGAATCAGCAAGCTCAGTTTCAACCAAACAATCAATTTCAAAGCGCAACCAAACAAGGTATTATATGAATTTAATCCTTGACCACCCTTTCCACCAGGATTTTCTTAACAACAACAGCAAAATCACACTCCAGCTGCACCTCAGTAAGAAAAGAAATCAAAAGTGGAGGAGATGATGATGAAATACATGGCAAACATAGAAGTTATGATCAAGATCCAAGCAGTGGCTATAAAGAACCTAGAAACTCAAATGGGGCAGATGGCAAACATGCTTACTAACAGGCCCCAGGGTTCATTGCTAAGTAACACGGAGACGAATCCAAGAAGAGAAGGGAAGGAACAATGCCAAGCGATTTCATTGAGATATGGGAAAGACCTGTCAGCTACTGTAAGTCGCGCGCCCACGCGAGAATGTACCAAGGAGAGCGCGCGACCGCGCGAGGCAGAGGAACCAGCGACCCAATGAGCAGAAAAATTTGGAGAAATCTGAGGATCGACAGGAAGAGAAAGACAAAGCACGCTCAGAGGAGACAGTTAAGAATCCAGTACCACCAATGCACATTCAGGTTTCGTATCCGCAGAGATTAATGAAGAAAAGGGAAGATAAACAGTTCAGCAAATTTTTGGAGGTGTTCAGAAAGCTGCAGATCAACATACCCTTCGCCGAGGCATTGGAACAAATGCCCAGCTACGCCAAATTTATGAAGGGTATATTGTCAAGGAAGAGGAGATTAGATGAGTTTGAGACAGTAGCCTTGACAGAGGAATGCGATGCGGTCTGCTTCAATGTAAATTACCTCCAAAGTTAAGGATCCAGGCAGTTTCACAATTCCATGTACCATAGGAAAGTTGAACTTCAGTAAGTGTTTATGTGATCTTGGGGCAAGCATAAATTTGATGCCCTTGTCAGTGTTTAATAAGTTGGGATTTCCAGATCCAAAGCCGATAAACATATCATTACAATTAGCTGACATATCGGTCACATATCCTCGAGGAACTGTTGATCGCTTTGTACAGCTGCCTGGAGTTTACTTCATGGCAGTTGATCGCTTTGTACAACTTTCTTTACATTTTGTCCCGCCTGGAGTTCCCTCCGTGGCGGTTGATAGCTTTACAACTTTATTTACGTTTTGTCCCGCCTGGAGTTTCCTCCGTGGCGGTTGATAGCTTTTAAAAGCTTTATTTACATTTCTGATCCCCCATGGAGGTGCTTCATGGTTGGTGATCATGTATGTATATATATATTTGCAGCTTATATATATATACCTGCTTACTGCTTTCATACAAATTGCGGTATCTTGTGCGCCTAGGAATCATATGATCATAGATTCAGCCCATTGGATCTAGATTCGGTTCCCGTGATGGACATTTTCAGCTATAAGCAGCTTGTAAATTATTCTGCGGTGTCTGAATTTCCTCAGATGGTTTCCATACCCACGAGGAAGTCGGCATTATTTTGTACATTATTTTCATACGGATGCCTCGCATCTGTAAAATAAAATCAATCAAGCCGAGCACTTAATAAAATGGGAGTGTGAAAGGTCTCAATTACTATTGAGCATCATGGTTTGAAAAACCTCTTTTATAAAACATCACTGCCATATCTTGCTTAAAATTGAATTTTTACATAAATTCAAACCAATAATATATAAAAAGAACGAGGCCTCGCACTACTTCCAAATAACAGCACATTGACCCACACACACACACATTCAGATAACACGGATGTCGGGGGGTGCCTAACACCTTCCCTCCGCATAACCAAGTCCCCGGACCCTAATGAATCTCGGTTTCACCGACCCGTTTAGCAGTGTCACATCACTGGGTCAATGTGCAAACCTTTTCTCGGTTGTGTTGGTACAACCATTTAAAAACCAATGGCGACTCTTATCAGTCCATCGTCGACATTATACATGTCGGGACCTTTTTACTTGTTATTTCAAACAAATCTCACCTAAAATGAGAACACCAAAGAACAAGTAACGAAAGGGACATCTAAAAATCCCGACGTCGACAGGTGGCGACTCTGCTGGGGACTCCAGTAAGAGGACTTAAGCCGCTATTACAATCTTTTCAAAACTGTATATAAAAGCAATAAACGCTCTGGATGTAAAATCCAGGCTCATCGAACAAAGTTCGACCACAGTTTATATATATATATATAAAAACAAATAAACGTTCCAGACGTAAGTCCAGGCTCAATCGAGGTAATACTCGATAATGTTAGTCCATATATATAAATATATAATATATACAAAAAGAAATAAAAGCCACGGACCGAAGCCCGGGCATACACACGCAACACGACTCTCAATGTGAAGAACAATGTGTGCAAAGATGAAGAGAAAGGCTTTAAAGTGTGTAAGAAGGCTTACAGTGGACTGCCAAAGAAAACTTCAATGAATTGAAAGGGATGAACAATCGGCTCCCACCGGTAAAAATATAGCAATATATAAGCTCACAAGTATTTAAAATGAGAAAGCATTCAGTTTATAGTGTGTACAAAGCAAATTGGACAGGGTTTCCTCGCCTTTTCTCTATGCAAAATGACTGCCCCAAGCCCTCTATTTATAGAGGGGGGAGCCCCAGGTGTACCTACGGCAGTCGCAGATGCACCTGCGGCTGCCCGGGGTTCCCCAGGTTTCGCGAGTCCCGCTGTCTTGAAGTACGTGAATGCATGCAACGTGTTGTCCACTTGAACATTCAAAACTTCAATCCAGGCATCCGATCGAGGTGTATAAGACCTTTTTCGGCATGCTGTTATCGAAAGCTTCACAATGACATGGGATTAGAGGCTGTACGAAGTTAGGAAGATAGGTCCATGCCCTAGGTCTTCAAACTTCAAATTATCCGATGTGCTGTCTTGTGCAGTGGTCACTCATGATTGGAGCTCTTTGGTTCTTGTAGAACATTGTTGTGTAGAATGTATGTTGTTGTTGAGACGACGCGATATGGGTTTGGGATGGCAAAATGACGATTCTGCCCTTCACCGGGGTTATCTCCGGTTTGAGCTGATTTAGCGGTCGTTACTCAGGGTTATCTCTGAGATTGGATTGCTACAGGTGTTGACCGTCCTCAGGGTTGTTTCTGAGGTGCGCCTTACTTCCCAGGGTTATCTCCGGGCTTGGGGAATGAGTGCCTCGGGGCTTTTGCTGAGTGTTTGAATTTGTTTGCATGGATTTAAAATAAACATTTCTGGGGTTATCTTCGGAACTGCAACTGCATGCCTCGGGGTTGTCTCCGAGGTTGATACTATCTTTCCCGGTGTTGTTTCCGGGACTGAGTATCTCTGGGTTATCTCCGAGATGAGACGGTTTTCTCCGGTGTGATTTCTGGTATTTGAACTACATTCCTCGGGGTTATCTTCGATTGAAATTGAAACTCCCGGTGTTATTTCCGGGACTGAGGTTGAAACTTCCGGTGGTATTTCCGGGACTGAGATGGATATCTCAGGGTTATCTCCGAGATGGTAATATTGAATATCCCAGGGTTGTTTCCGGGATTGAACTAAGCTCTCTTCATCTCTGAAAAACAATTCTGCCCTCCTGCAATGTTAGTAACAGGTATGCAGAAAATTTCGAGTGTCTACAGATGCCCCTCTTTATCATATTCATGCAATGCAATGGCATGGATAGGATAAAGAATACTAGACATTTGAAATATAACAAGATAATCATGATGCAATGTACAACAACATGATGCAAATGTATGTGGTTTGTTGGATTATTTTCCAACATGGTGGGATGATTGCCGGCTCTCCTTGACTTCCACCGGGATCAGACGTATCTCTCATGTACAAGAGACTCTGTGGGGATGCATTTGGTTTGTTGTGGATGTGTATAACATATTCCATCATCGGTCCTCCCCGATGACGATGCTCTGTTGGAGTTACTACCAACAGTCTGTGTTTTCATGGTTGCCTGACCCTCGCTGAAATGTACATCAACGGATGAAATCCTTGCTAGGGATAAATGCCAAGGCTGCTTGACCTTTGTTGACGTGTACATCAACTGATGAAATCATCAGATGGCTTTCAACGCTTCGATGGGTTTAACTGTCATCGACTGAAGTAACGTCAAGGTTGTTTGACCTTCGTTGACATGTGCATTAATGGATGATAACGCGTGATACCCCCGCTTGGGATTTGTACTTTGGCAGATGAAAATGAGTGACACCCCCGCTGGGGAATCTATATTTGGACATATGAACATGCGTGATACCCCCGCCATGGAATCTGTATTTGGACAGATGAACATGTGTGATACCCCCGTCGGGGAATCTGTTTGATCTTCGCTCACGTGTGCATCAACGGCTGAAATCATCGGATGGCTTCTGACGCTTCGTTGGATTTAGTTGCCAACGGCTAAAGTGATGTCAAGGTTTCTTGACCTTCGTTGACATGTACATCAACGGATGTAAATGCGTGATACCCCCGCTGGAGATATGAACTTGAGAATGCGTGATGCCCCCGCCGGGGATGTGAACTTTGGAATTACGACCCCAAACTGATGGCATTAGACCATTGTGAGGTATTGCCAAATGTGATTTGCAACTACTGAGATCATCGGTATAGTATACCCTGTGTTTGGGCGAATACCAATGAATGATATAAAAGCCACAGTTTGGCCTAGGAAAACCAAGATTTCAGGCTATTCTGCTCAATCGCGTAACATTTTTATCCCTGATTTGACCTTTTCACATGAAAACTCCTTTCAGAACTCGAATCGGACCAAGCCAAGGTGGGCCCCACTCGAGGAGCCGCAGGTACACTGCTGCGCAACCGCAGTGAACTCGCGGCCAGCCATGGATGGCTTTAAAGGTTGCATGTTGCTTTCTCAAGTCATTTTACGTTGCGTCGTACAAGAAATTCGAGAGTTCTTCTTCAGATCTGCTGAGTTTGGACGTCTTTATGCAAATTCTGTCATTGTACAAGTGTTTTACACTGTCCTGGTAACGTATGCATGCCTTTTTTTCCAGTTTTTATCCGTTGGAAAATGACTTTTTATATGAAATGTGTCTAAACACATAGTAGTGAATATGTATGCTCATATGTCTTGATAAAAAATTTTTAACATAGTGAATGTTAGTATAAAATTATGCTGAACATAATGATGTGAAAAAATTTGACTTTTGAAACAGTCAAATTGACACCTTTTTCTGCTATTTCTTATCCTATTTGAGGACAATTGAGCAAATGTGGTAATGCAAAGTAATCCTGGTAATTAGGCTACCCTTATGGATTGATGACTTTGACTTTTTAATACATATAGTATGTATATGACTGTGGGCAGGTGTGCTACTGAATGGCCACCTAGTCATGCCTATGTGCATGTGGATAGTCCTATTAATAGAGGAAACTATGGCAAAAAAATTTCCAAAATGTAGGCATTGGGTAGTCATGCATTTTTAACTCTACTATAGACGTTTGTTAAAATAAGGCATGCATGCATGTAGTCATAAAATGCATTTTAAAAAGCTTCAAGTTAGAAAATACCACACCCTTTTTGAGGTGATTTGGAGACTTGTTGTCCAGATATTATGGATCCGGATCAGCTGAGTAGTTCCCGCAGGACCACTTTAGGTGTGCGAAGGACTTCCGAAGTGCCTCGACCCCGTTCTGTTAGACAGCCTCGTCGTCTGGTGGAGGTGGTGATACGTCCTATCCAGGTTCATGTACTGGATGTCGAGGACGAGGAAGAGGATGTATCAGTAACGGCTCCAGCTCCTGCAACTTATATTCCCCGTAGGATTTCCCAGGCATTCAGGTGGCTATTCCAGATCTTCTGGGTGACTTGAGTCGCCACCCCTCAGTTTACTTGCATGTAAATGTGGTAAAAGCTAGATTTGATCTTCCTTTATCCTATTAAGAAGGAACAAGGATTTTGACATTGATTTGCATGTGATGCAGGTTCCCGAGTTTACACAGCCTCGAGGGAACTGGTTCAGCATACACTCTCTGTATCAGGCTTTGCATCTATATTACCAAGGTATAGTGCATGATTGGGGTTTTGGGGCGTTCTTTTCCATTCTACCCCGTTGTTGTCCCTGGGGTTACCTCAGGGCATTGTTTGAGCACTGGTTTCACCAGACTCAGTCTCTCTATTTGTTGGACTGTGAGGTGATGATGACGCCGATGGATTGGCAATTTATCACCAGTATGGAGTTTGGAGGGGCGCCAGTGCCATGTACGGCGAACATTATCCCGAATACCATTAGATCTTTGTTGTGAGTTCCAGCTGAGGCGCTCAAGGATATGACCGTCTGTACGGGTCCTTTGAGCGTAGACGTTATGAGTGGGCTGTTGAGTGAGCCCATACCTGCTGATGTGAGAGTCAGGGATCACATTCTTTGGCGATTGTTCCTGGTTATCATAAGGGGTTATTTTATAGCAGATAACTCTTCTACGGTGTCTTTCGCTTTGATCAGCGCCACGCGGGAGGTGGACCGTATTAGAGAGTATGATTGGGGTTCCTACACCTTCGCCTATTTCCTTTGGGGAATGCACATGCGTTCGTAGGGCTTAACCGAGGCTTGGCTAGGATTTTACCCGTTTCTACTGGTGAATAGTTCTCTTTTGATTTCCCATGTACAGGTTTAAGAGTATTCACTGGCAGCAGGTGTTTTGCCTTTGTGTTGGCAGTTTTGGGCCTATGAGAGGCTTCCATGTTTGCGTCCTGTGAGTGTGTTAGGTTTAGATACCTATCCACGAGGACGGCGATGGCATCACTCCATTTTGTCAGAGGTTCCTGTAGCGGAGGGTTTCACCCATTGTCGACTACAGTTGGAGTTGTTGACAGCTGATGTCATCACTTGGGTTCCCTATTCTGGGGAACATTTGACCATTGGAGTTGAGGATGGATTCCCGACTGGTGTCAAGTACGTGATATCCATCCATAGGATTCCTCTCTTCATAGATGGAGGATGTGAGCTCTATTTAGGAGAGCGTGCTATTAGGAGCACCACAAGAGAGATTCGTGTACCAATCTTGCCTCCTGCCAGGCGTTATTGGCATGTGTTGCATTCACCCGTTGATGACATCCCATTGATGGGTATGGACGGATATACTTTGTCAGAGGGTTCACATACTCAGGATACGTTCCATCGCTGGTGGTCCCTTCGTACCATTGGAGCCCAGACCCGTACCACTCAGTTTATTGGGGATATGGTTCCTGGATCCGTGATTATGATGGATTGGATGTCCTGTGTCCGAGATCCGACTCATTTGACACAGATTGATCATTTGACCCGGCAGTTGGACTGGGCACATTTCTTTATCCGGCACTTGGGTAGAGATCCTTCAGAAGCAGATACTTTTGATCATTCTAACTCAGGCGCTGGCCCCTCAGGTGACCCATATGGCTTTGCCGGTGCAGATCCTCCCTTGTATAGGCCTGACATCCCTGTTGATAGATTTCCAGTGACTCAAGATGAGTTATATTAGGTGGACAAGATTGATGATGTAGATATTGACACCATTGTCTTCTTCTGATGTGTATTCTCGTTATCTCTTCTGATAGGCCTCTGTTAGATATTGGGTGGTTGTGGCCCATTCTCGCTATATCTTTTGATAGGCCTCTGTTAGTAGTAGGACGTCTATGCCCCATTTCCCAGTATTTTTAGCTGTACAGAGATGATGTATATAGACGATGATGTACTTAGGAATGTATATACTATTTTACATTCCCTACATCATATTGCCATTTATTATCTGTCATGCATGCATCATGTTATGCATATGTATGTATGTCCAGAGATATTCAGCATTGACCCCTGGATGGTCTTATGATACGGCTTACACAGATGTCTTCTTCGACAGTCAGCCACATTGATCACACCCTACCAATGTTGATAGTCTCACGTTTGAGGTCGTGGTATGATAGTATGTCAACTACAGATAGGGTGATTGTAAATCAGCTATTACACCCTCTTAATGTTTCAGGTTCCCACAGGCTTTGTTGAGGGTATGCTGGAGCATTGGATACTGGGGAGACAGGTTTTCCAGTTTAGTACCCAGGAGTTGACTCCTACATTGGAGGAGTACGAGCGGTTGACAGCTTAGCCCTTAGATAGACCTTGCGCCCATATGGCTGTCGGAGATATGCGCCAGTAGTTCACCTCACCGGGTTACGGCGTAGAGTAGTAGAGGATGAGATTACATCAGGTCATGTATTATCCCAGCATTTCCTGATAGATAAGTTTGGCTCATTGGACAGCTACGCAAGACATTCTGGGGATTTTACCACACCAGAGGATCAGTGGTATTTGGCCAGAGTGGATGTATTCGTGATGTGTATAGTGGCGTATGTATACATGCCACGATATATGGATGAGCTGGACATCGATGTTATCATGGAAGTGAGTGCTCTCAAGGAGGGTCATACCATTATTCCGATGATCTTAGCGGAGACGTTGAGGTCGGCCACGTTTTGCAGCACCTACCCTGTAGGAGTATTTACAGGTAGCTCGGTTATATTATACGTGTGGTTTATGTCACACTTGAGACCGATTGGTACTTTTCGCCGACATGGGTACTGCTTTACCCATGATATAGCTATGTCTTACTCCTTTCAGCCATCGGAGTGTACAGACGCTATGTCTTGGTCGGTATTTTTGGCAGGGATCGGAGATCCTTTGGCATCCTGTCGTGCTCAGGGCTCAACTCACCCTATAGCTTCATTACTCATGCTCCGGGCATGGATTGTCTCCCTCTCGCTGGTTTGAGGGGCATGACTACTTACCACCCCCTGGCCGTGATGTCACAGTTTGACCAGTTCCAGGACTTCTATCCTTTTGATGGGCCGTTAGGTCAGCGTTTAGTTTCTCGCCATCCATCAGCAGAGGACCGATCCCGGGTGTATGCATGTTGGGATTAGTGTGTGTGTGTGGGTCAATGTGCAGTTATTTGGAAGTAGTACGAGACCTCGTTCACACCTATATACAAAGGGTTTGACTTTGTGTGCAAATTCAGTTTTAAACAAGATATAACAGTGATGTTTTGTAAAAAGAGGTTTTTCAAACCCTTGTGCTCAATAGTAATTGAGGCCTTTGATACTTCCATTTTATTAAGTGTTCGGCTTGATTGCTTTTATTTTTGAGATGCGAAGCATCTTCGAGAAAATAATATACATAGCTGTACCGAATAATTTACAAGCCGTATACAGCTGAAAATGTCTATCACGGGAACCGAATCTAGATTTAGTAGTCTAATCTGTGATCACATGATTCATAGGCTCATATGATGTAGCAATTTATATAAAAGCTGTAAACAGTTATATATATAAAAGTTGTAAATATATATATACAGACATGAACACCCACCACGAAGCACCTCCATGGGGGATCGGAAATGTAAATATATAAAAGAGGTAAATATATATATAGAGACATGATCAACCACCACGAAGCACCTCCACGGGGGATCAGAAATGTAAATAAAGCTGTAAAAAGCGATCAACCGCAACGAAGTAAACTCCAGACGGGACGAAATATAAAGAAAGCTGTAAAAGGCCACAAAGTAAACTCTAGACCTGACAAAAATGTAAATATATATATATATATATATATATATATATATAAAAGCGATAAATGCACAGGATATATATCGATCCTGGCTCGGTTATCATTTCGGCGATTTGTCACTATATATATATAAAAGCAGTAAACGCACCGGATGTAAAATTCAGGCTCAATCAAACAGAGTTTGATGGCAACAACAAATATATATATATATATATAAGTATATATATATAAGCAATAAACGCTCCAGATGTAAAATCCAGGCTCATCGAACAAAGTTCGACTACAGTTTATATATCTGTATATATATATATAAAAGCAAATAAATGTTCCAGACGTAAGTCCAGGCTCAATCGAGGCATAACTCGATAATGTTAGTCCATATATATAAATATATATATATATATAATATACAAAAAGAAATAAAATCCATGGACCGAAGTCCGGGCATACACACGCAACACAACTCTCAACGTGAAGAACGGTGTGTGCAAAGATGAAGAGAAAGGCCTTAAAGTGTGTAAGAAGGCTTACAGTGGACTGCCAAAGAAAACTTTAATGAATTGAAAGAGATGAACACTCGGCTCCCGTCGGTAAAAATATAGCAATATATAAGCTCACACGTGTTTAAAATTAGAAAGCACTCAGTTTATAGTGTGTACAGAGCAAATTGGAAAGGGCTTCCTCGCCTTTTCTCTATGTAAAATGGCTGCTCCAAGCCCTCTATTTATAGAGGGGGGGAGCCGCATGTGTACCTATGACAGCTGCAGATGCACCTGCGGCTGCCCGGGGTGTCCCGGGTTCCGCAGGTCCCGTCGTCTCAAAGTACGTGCACGCATACAACGTGTTGTCCGCTCGAACTTTCAGAACATCAATCCGGGTATCCGATCGAGGTGTATAAGACCTTTTTTGGCATGCTGTTGTCGAGAGCTGCACAATGACATGGGATTAGAGGTTGTACGAAGTCAGGAAGATGGGACCATGCCCTAGGTCTTCAAGCTTCAAATTCTATCTAGTGTGCTGTCTTGTGCAGTAGTCACTCGGGATTGGAGCTCTTTGGTTCTTATAAGACATTGTTGTGTAGAATGTATGTATGTTGTTGTTGAGACGGCGCGATGTGGGTTTGGGATGACAAAATGACGATTCTTCCCTTCACCGGGGTTATCTCCAGTTTGAGTTGATTTAGCGGTCGTTGCTCAGGGTTATCTTTGAGATTGGACTGCTGTAGGTGTTGACCGTCCTCAAGGTTGTTTCTGATGTGTGCCTTACTTCCCAGGGTTATCTCCGGGATTGGGGAATGAATGCCTCGGGGCTTTTGCCGAGTGTTTGAAGCTGTTTGCATGGATTTGAAACAAGCATTTCTGGGGTTATCTCCGGAACTGCAACTGCATGCCTCGGGGTTGTCTCTGAGGTTGATACTATCTTTCCTAGTGTTGTTTTCAGGACTAAGACTGAGTATCTCGGGATTATCTCAGTCAAGTCAACGCCAAAGCTTTTCTTTTGCCTAATTTATTCGGATATCATCGGCCGAGATGAGACGATCTTCTCCGGTGTGATTTTTGGTATTTGAACTGCATTCCTCGGGGTTATCTCCGAGGGTGAAACTGAAACTCCCGGTGTTATTTCCGGGACTGAGGTTGAAACTTTCGGTGGTATTTGCGGGATTGAGCTGGTTATCTCGGGGTTATCTCCGAGATGGTAATACTGAATATCCCATGGTTGTCTCCAGGATTGAACTGAGATGTCTTCCAGGGTTATCTCTGAAAAACGATTCTGCCCTCCTACAATGTTAGTAACAGGTATGCAGAAAATTTTGAGTGTCTACACAAGTGAGATAAATGATAAATATTAGAGAATTCTAATTCAATTTATCCAGAGTTCAAAATTGTCCAAATTGTCAACATGATAACTCTTTGTGGAGTAAAATTCAAAAATGACATTAATGTATCAAAAATAATTTTGACAGAAAATAAAATTAAATTCTTTTGTGAATAGTACCATATGAATGAATAATGCCCATGAATAGTATCGTATGAATAGTACCCATAAATGAAATGTTTAAAATTTAATAAGAAAGTTCAGACCAATATTCCAGTGAAATGATATTAGATGAAGCGCAAAACTTAAGGAATTTCTAATCATTTCAGGAATTATAGAAGCAATATTTATCATAGTAAGTTTAAATTTAGGAATACAAAATAAAATAATATCCCTGTCATAATATGGTGTATGAAAGAAAATAATATTTCTTGCGAGTATTGCAAAAAAAAATATCGTTTACCGTAGTAGAAACTGGATTTGACTGGAATATCGGATATTATTCTGAGAAAATCTTGCACAAAAAGCTACACTCAAAGTATCTTTATACTCAAGAAAAATACTCACAATACTATAGAATAAGAATTTCTGTTATTGAAGGTGTGTTTTAGGAAGGAGGGGTTACCCCTATTTATATCTTGGTAATCTGCTTAATCCATGTCTTTGCCTTTAGTGGCTCTGGTTTTCCCAAAAACTTCGGCGGTCCTAACACCTTGAATTGCTTAGCAGTTACAAGCCGTGAGTTACCATTGTTTCCACCTGCATTTTGAACAGGAGTCTCTCTCGTCTAGTTTTGCATGAATTGTAAAAAGCTCCTAAACATCCCATCGTTCATCATTTGGTTGGTGTTGTTGTTTACATGAGGACTATTGCCTTCTTGATGCACATTATCCTAGTTGTTGATTGTCGGTGTCTCAATGGTCGCATGTGCTCCATTGCTCATCTCAAAATTTTCAGATGTCATTCTCAAATACTGCCACAAAACAAGGGTTAAATAAAGAAATTCCATGCCACATATTAACCCTATATTCTGACCAGCCAATAACAAATAACAAATAAGCTTAGGTAGGACACACTAGCGAATGTTTTACTCGGGTCTCCCCACCTATTTCTAATCCCAGATCTCCACCTGAGATCATATCCCTAAGCTCTGATACCAACTGTGAAACCCCCAAAATAGGTACACACAACCCATTCTGAGTCGCCAAATACATGGTACAGAAACCAAATACAAACAATACAACTGTCGTGCAAAATACGACAATACATACGCTGAGAGTTTTAATACAAATATTGTCTTGTAGACAATATCCAAACTCGAACAAACTCCTCATTACAATTATTGATACATTATTTTACAAAATAGTGAGGACTGCTATAATAACCGTCTTGAACCATCACTTCACACCCCGACTAGTCCCAACTATATTCTCGCCTCCTGAGAAGAGCAATGGAACAAAAAGGAAAAGGGTGAGCTCAACTAGCCCAGTAAAGAATATTATGACTAAGATAATATAGAACAAATTATCTTTAGTCCTCAACAAGGAAAAATCTGAGTGACTTCTTATGTAAGAATCAATAATCAGAGATATTGTGCAATACCGTTTGCTACTGTGTAACCACGCTTGTTATTGTACTTTTATCACCGAGTATTTCAACAGTTAACGGTAAAAAAAAGGTTATTTCTGTCACTTTCTATATCCGACAATTATTCCGTTATGTGGTCCACCAATGATTGCGCCGTCGTACGAATATTCCCCGACAAAAAGAATATTTCCCGACCAAACGAATATTTTATAACAACTTGTTTACTTTAAAAAAGTTTCACATTTCACCCATAACTAAAGCATTATATCAAATCAACACCTTATTATTCAAAATAATAATTAGAGAAATTAAATCTTTATTCATAAAGAGTTGGGGTCTTACAAAAGTGACTCAATTACACTAAACTTGTGACGCCCCCAAAACAGGTAAAGATCACTAATTCTAAGTCGCCAAATACATGGTACATAATACAAATACAAACTTAATTAATTATACAACATGAGCTGAGAGTTTTTACACGAATATTGTCATCTAGACAATATCCAAACTCAAATGGAGTCCTCATTATAATTATTATCACACTATTTTATACAATAGTGAGGACAACTATAACCA
Source organism: Panax quinquefolius (assembly GCA_020205615.1). Lineage (NCBI taxonomy): Eukaryota > Viridiplantae > Streptophyta > Magnoliopsida > Apiales > Araliaceae > Panax > Panax quinquefolius. The sequence goes on along the minus strand of CM035171.1, from coordinate 99,524,156 downwards.
CCATCTCGGACCATCACTCCATTCCCCGACTAGTCCCGGCTACGTTCTCATTTCCTGAAGAGAACAATGAAAGTAAAAGGGTGAGCTCAACTAGCCCAATAAGAAATATTATGACTAAGATAGTGCGGAATAAATTATCGTTAGCATTTAACAGTGTTAAACTGATAGAATACAATAAACAACAAGTTTAACTGCAACGGAACAAGCAATCCATTAGAAGAGTCAAGTAGAGCATGATATCTACAATCTTCTATGATTTAAAAAGTTTATCATCAATTTTATCGCTAGGACTCAGCTCAATAAATAATTCATATAACTGAATTATCCATGCACTATGGGTCAAAGATATTCATTAGTATCACATCCACGAATTATCCATGCACTACGGGCCAATGATATTTGTATTATCACCAATGGTCATGATCATGCCAACAACTATCCATCAATGCACTACGGGCCAATGAAGACTTTTACCACATCATTTATAACATTACAGGTCATGATTATACCGAATAATCCCTAGTCATAATCATACCAATCAACAGTCCATCTATGCACTACGGGCCAAAGATGACTTTCATCACAATATAAGCTTGAGGATGATGACAATGATATAAGAATTCAATTAAATGAGAGCAAGGATAATTTTTAACGATTTATAATTTAATTTATCCAGAATTCAATAATGTCCAAATTGGCAACATGATACTGCTTTGTGGAGTAAAATTGAAGGATAATATCGTATCAAAAAAATTTGGACAGAAAAAGAATCAATTTTTATCATGAATAGTACCCTGGGTGAATAGTACCCCGTGAATAGTATCCCGACATGAAAAGGTTAAAAATTATCAAGAATGTTCAGAATAATATTTTCGTGAAAAGATACTAGATGAAGCGCAAATTTCAAGGATATTCTACTAATTTCACGTAGTATAGAATCAATACTTAACAAAATGAGTGTAGAATTCGGAATCTGAAATGAAATAATATTACTTACATACTACAGAGTATGGAAGAAAATATTATTTTTTTACGAATATTGAACAAAAATAATATCCTTACCTTATAAAGAGAGTACTTCTGACTAGTTGGGCGGGGATATTATTGAAGAAAACTTATACTGTTTTCTATACTCAAAGCTTTCTTAAACTTTAAATAAATACGCTCAATATTATAGAAGAAGAATTTTTTGATTCTGGTGTGATTTTCAATTCTAAACTACGCATTCTATTTATAGGAGAATGAAATGATACTATTTAGGAAAAATCACTAACTGCACGGTGGGAAAAAAAATTTCACGGGCATTCGGCGTCTGAATTCACATGAATTACTATGCAAACACTATGCATGATAAAATATAATATATTCTATTTTTTATAAAGAACAAAACTTATTATAATATATATAACACCCTCCATTTCACGTTTCCTTCCCCCCCCCCCCCCCAATTTCCCAGACATCATATATATATATATAACAAAACTGAGATAACTTTCTACCGACAATTTTGAAAAATGGGTAAGTGGGGGTCCATATAATAAGCAAAATTTACAAAAAATACTTCATAAAAATACCCTCAATATTTTTAACAACATTTATTCATCAATAACATAATTTGCAATATTAACAACCAGATCATTTCCAAGAAAGAGGGGGCTTTCCGATAAGGATTTTTTTCTATTGGCGTGCAATTAGGTGACCAAACCCCTTTCCTCAATAGAACTTTCTAGACATTGTCAATAATGCAAATAATAATATGAATAACGTATCATCTCAATTATTGATTTAATAATATAAAATATTGTGACAATAATTGAATCAATAACGTGAGATATTATGCAGCAATTAATGTGGCAATAATGTGAGTGACTTCTCACGTAAGCATCAATAATAAAAAAATACTGTACAAAACCGTGTGCTACTATGCAACCACGTGTATTACTGTACTTTTATCACCGTGTATTTCAACAGTTAACGGTAAAACTTTCGCCATTATTTTTATAAAAAGTTATTTCTGTCATTTTCTAACTCAGACAATAATTCCGTTGTGGGGTCCCCAATGATTATGCCGTCGTACGAATATTTCCTGTTAAAACGAATATTCTTCGACCAATCGAATATTTTATAACGACTTGCTTACTTTGTAAACTATAATCCTACTAAGCAAAATGTTTTTGTTGTGAAACACTACCTTATTTGAAAATGAGTTATCCTTGAAGAGGCTAGCGAGAGTAAAATAGATTTTGAAGAAGTTCAAGAACCACAAAGCACTATAGGTAATATAAAGGAACCTGTACAAGTAGAGATACCTACTGTACCACAACTGAATCGTAAATCTGGAAGGGTACCTAAGATACCTGAAAGATATTATGGATTCATCACAGATGATGATGATGAGGTACACATCATAGAGGATGATAATACAGTGACATACGATAAGCCTAAGAGTAGTAGAGACTCAAAGAAATGACAAAAGGCCATGAAATCCGAAATACACTCCATGTATGAGAACCAAGTGTGGACTTTGGATAATCCACCAGAGGGCATTAAGCTTATAAGTGTAAATGAGTCTTTAAGAGTAAGACTGGAGCATATGCCAAGGTGGAGACCTATACGGTCAGATTGGTTGCAAAAGGTTTCAAACAAAAGGTAAAGAGTTGGCTATGATGAAACCTTCTCATCGGTAGCAATGCTCAAGTCCATTTGAATTTTGCTTGTGATAACAGTTTACAATGATTACGAGATCTGAAAAATGGACGTGAATACACTCTTCCTCGATTGGAAACTAGAAGAGGATGTATATATAATACAAGAAGAGAAATTTATTTCAAAAGATGGAGTAAATCAAGTATGTAAGCTACAACGATCCATTTATGAATTAAAGAAAACTTTTCGAAGATGGAACATTTGTTTTTATGAGACAATCAAAGAGTTTGATTTTATCAAAAATGAGGATGAACCATGTGTATAAAAGAAGGTTAGTGGGAGCCATGTAACATTCCTAGTACTATATGTTGATGATATACTACTTATTGGGAATGACATACAAATGCTACAATCAGTAAAGATAAGGTTATCTAAACACTTCTCCATGAAAGATTTGGGAGAAACATCCTATATTTTGGAGATAAAGATCTAAAAGGATGCTCAGCTTGACCCAAGGAACGTACATTGATTCGATGCTAAAGAGGTTTAGCATGGTAAACTCCAAGAAAGATATCATATCGATGAGCCATGGAATGAATCTCTCTATGCAATTATCCCTAAAGACACATGAAGAAAGAGATCGCATGAGTAAGATACTATTGTTCCCAAAGACACTTAGAAATCTAGAAGGGGGGGGGGGGGGTTAAATAGATATTTAAAAAAATTATGATTAAGGATATTACAAAATAATTCGTTAATCAATATTAATTATGCACAACGGAATATACTTTTAGAAAACTCCTTTAAAGATTAAAAAGAAATCTTAGTTCCAAATTTAGTTATGGTTTTTAGTCACAAATAATATAAATATTTGATAGAATTTAAGAACAGGAAAATAAATGACACAAGAAAATTTGAAGTGGTTTGGAGACTGAATAACTTATAGTCCACTCTTCTACTTTGACGAGTAAAAAATCCCCTAAGGATATAGATTACACAGATCTTTACAATTGAACTACTAAGGTTCCTTTGAGTCACTAAGTCTCGGAATAATTACTAAGATTGGGATACTAAGTCCATATCACTAAGATCTCTTCAAGTCACTTAAACATAGAAGATTGTCACTTAGACAATGAAGAACTATTGATTGCTTGTTCTTGAGTGGTGCTGCTAAGTTGGAATTAAACTTCTCTTCTCAGGTACTTAGCAGCTTGAACTAGTTGTTCAAAATTGTAGAGTGAGTTCTTTTGACTTTAACAGAGCTTTGTCTTTATGATTAGAGTTTGTTAGATTTTTTAAATTTGAATCCTTGTAGCCTTTTATAGTCTGTCTAAAAAAACTTCTCGTTGCTAGTTTCCCATTTGCGCATTTAATGCTCAGATATTTTGGGATCCTTGATGTTGATGTTTAAGTTAGTGTGTTAGCTGCTTTTTGACATGCCTGTCACATTAGGCTACAACCTCACTTACCACCTATGAGTTGTCTCTTTCAGCAAACTAGCTGGTAAACACAACTTCTAATCTTCGATTTCAACCAAACATGTTTGGTGACTTCATCGGGACCTTCAATCAACAACACTCCATTGTCAGTCTTCTTGTCAGACTTGACTTTACTCTACAATGATGGAGGATCGTAGAGTGTACTTTACGTCCGGCTCTTCTACGAAGATTTCTTTACAACAAGAAAAGTACTCTACGAAAGAACTTTACGATCAGCTCTTCGAAGATTTACTTTACGATTCACGAGTTGACTTTAAAATTTGCACTTTTACTCAAAAACTTCATGGAGTACTTTACGTTCAGTCTTCACTCAACGAACTTTGCTTGACTTTACGATTCTCTGTTCACTCTACCAGTCAGAAGTACTGTTCTTTTGATGTAAGGGATGTTATTTTCTTTGTACATGATGTTATTTCGTTCAATATCATTATGCCGAAATATTGGCATGAATTTTATTATGAAATTCTTATCTTTTTATGTTGAGATTACTATTCACGTATACGACACTATTCACGAATACGGTACTATTCACGAAGTATGATTTTTCTTGTAGAATTTCTACCTTTTCGTGTCGGGATTACTATTCACGTATATGGCACTATTCACGTATACGACACTATTCACAAATACGACACTATTCACAGAAAATTGAAATTTTCTCTTCTTTGTCCAAGATGTTTATTATGGTTACTATCTTTGATTGTATCCATGTTTTGATCTTCATTCTTGAATTTTACTCCACTATGGTTTATTACGGAGTATTTTTGAACTTGGATAATCTTTGTCCTTTTATCTCACTGGATTCGTTTCTTTAAAATATTTTTCATCATACTCAGTCCTAAATGATGATATAACTGAATATCTTTGGCATGTAGTGCAAAAATGAATGATTACCTGATGAATATTTTTGGCCCGTAGTGCAAAGATGAACAGGTGTTGAGATGAACATGACCAACTGGTGATACAAATGAATATCTTTGGCCGTAGTGCAAAGATGAATATTTGGTTCAAGATGTATATTGATTGATGTTACAGGGATAAAATATTGATGATAGACTTTTAAATCATAGAAGATAGTAGATTTCATTCTCTACTTAACTCTTCTAATGAATTGTTATTTCCGCTGCGAATATTGATCTAAAACTTGTTGTCCATTATATTTTATCTGATTTGTTGAAGGCTAACGATAATTTGTTGTTCATTATCTTAGTCATAATATTCTTTACTGGACTAGTTGAGCTCACCATTTTCTTTTTTGTTCCATTTTTCTTCTCAGGAGGCGAGAATATAGCGGGAACTAGTCGGGGTGTGGAGTGATGGGTCCAGACAGCTGTTTTAGCAGTCCTCACTATTTTATAAAATAGTGTGATAATAATTGTAACGAGGACTCCTTTTGAGTTTGAATACTATCTATTAGACAATATTTATAGTTAAACTCACAATATACGTGTTGTTGTATTTTGCACGACAATTGTAATAACGAAGTTGTAGTTATTTTCTGTACCATGTATTTGGCGACTCAGAATGGATGATGTATACCTATTTTGGGGGCGTCACAGTTCGATTTCTTAATTACATGTTGAAATTGTTTCTACAATTCTAAATACAAATAATTAGTTATTTCATATTAAATTCTAAAGTTTGTCTTATTAATAATTGTTAAATTTGTAGTTTTTTTTATTACCTAAATATCTTTTTATTTTTTTAATAATTTATTATAAGTAAACTTTTTTATTAAATAATTAATAAATAATAATGTGTATTTCTTCACTTCCAAATTCTAATTTAATTAAAATAATTTTATATTTTCATAAAATTTTGAACAATGATTGTTGGATTATTATAATTTACATCCCTAATAATTTAATAAATTATAACCCATATCATAAAGCACATAAATAAAGTCATTAATTATCATGCAATGACAATTTGACATTAATTAAAGAATGATACAATATAGTTACTTATATGTACATGAGTTATTGAAATTGTCAAATCGAGATAGAGAAATCAAGTCTTCAATGTATATATCGAGACTTCATTAATAGAGTAATAATCATTAAATTATTTATTGAATAATTTTGAAACTTAAAAAGCTACACATAAATTTGAATATCGAAAATAAAAACAAGATATTGAATTTAAAATTTGTAAAAAATGAATATTAATTAAAAATGATAACAAAAGAAATACATTACTAATATTCAATTGTGAGTTTTGATAATCATTTGTTTGTAGACTCTACTTAAAGTGGTTGGACCTTGAAGAGTTGAAAGGCTTTTCGATATTTGTAAATCAAGAATTTCTAAGTACTTGTTAGCTTTTAACTTTTAAGTTCTAACTTCTAAGTAATCATTTATAATTTTGGTCTTTTTGGATGAATGATGATTACAATATTTGCTCTAATTTTTGATTGAATACTTATACTTTTATATAGAGAAGTCATTTTTGGTATTTATTTAACTATTTTTTGCTTCAGAGTTCTAAGTTTGAGTTCATGAACAAGTTTGTGTTCGTGAGCAAGTTTGTGTCAGTGAACAAATTTGTGTTCGTGAACAAGTTTGGTGTTCGTGAACATAGTTCGTTTTCGCGAACTCGATCATGTCCGCGAACACCAAATGATCCGAACTCGTACATAGTTGTTGGTTCGATCAAGTAGGGGTGAGCATTCGGTTATAACCGAACCGAAATGTCTATTCGGTTATAACCGAAAACCGAAATATCGACAAAACAACTATCCGAAATGCTAACCAATTTTAGAACTAACCAATAACAAGAATATCAATTTACCAATGCACAATTCGGTAATTCTTGATAATAACCGAATAGACATTTGATATTAATAATTAATAATTAATAATTAATTTTCCTATAATTAATAATTAATAATTTTTTTTTTTTAAAATATTACAATTAATAATTAATAATTAATAATTATTTTTTTTAATTAATATTACAATTCGGTTATTCGGATACCCGAATAGTCTGTTTTTGAAAATCGGAACCGAAACCGAATATTGAATACTAATTTGGATATAACCGAAATTCCAAAAAAAAACCGAAAACCGAAATAATTCGGTTAAAATGGTTCGGTTCGGTTCGGTAGTTCGGTTTTAACCGAATTGTGCTCACTCCTACGATCAAGTTTCTCGAACATGTTCGAGTTCGATTTAAAGTGTTCGAGTTCGACAAAGTTCAATTCGATTCGTTTGCAGCTCTACTTGTGGAAATATCAATTTCCTAATTTATTATAAAATGAGCTGAATAATACATAATATGTTTCAGAGTGGAATAATGTACGTAATTACCTTGATGAAGAAGAAAAATTATCCGGTCTATAAGAGTTGGACCTAGCAAAAAGTGGATATAAGTTGGTTATGAATTACGAAATATGGTAATGGTTTTATTTAAAAATTAAAATCATATAACATGTTTTAAATATGAATTATGTGAGTTAAAATCAAATAATTATAGATCCAATATAGATCGGTCTATATTTTAAATTTTAAGCTTGTTATTATTATGACCCAATGAAATAAATTATTTAATATATAAATATATATATATATATATTGATGTTTTATATTCCTTTAACTTATCTCTAATTTTTTTTTACTCAATGTTTTACATTCTCTCTCTAAAATTTTTATAACTTTCTAAAATGTAACTGGCACCATAAATTTGAAACATTGATTGGTTTGTTTTTTCTGCAGGGTTATGTGTTGCATTTCTGTTTGAATTTTCTATACCTAAATATGTATTAAATGACATTGAACAACATGTATGGATAATATATGAACCCATCAGCCTCCATAATTCTTTCTTTTTTGTCTGTGACAATCCTCAATCCACGTTGTTGGGTCCTAAGACCCAATAAGCAAAATTAAAAAATAAAAACTTTAGTTAAAACTTTATTTAGTGATAGCTAGTGAACGCTGAAAAAAATATATGGAAAAATAAAATTTGAAGTATATTGAAAAAAGAAAATCAATTTTGTCACAAATTTGGTTTAATTTCACCAATTTTTGATTCGACTTTCCTATTAATATTAGTATATGTACTATCTAAATTTGTATTAATTAAATATGATCCAAATTTAAAAATATTTCTATCTCAATAGGAATAAGAAAAACAAAGATATTTTTTCATATTCAAATTAGTATATATAAGTACTATACAAATTTATAATAATTAAACATATACTACCCAAATTTGTAAAGTATTCAAAAGTATTTAAATTCAAATTTATTAAAACTAGAAATTATACCAAATCACACGATTAATTGTATTAATAATATATGTGAATTTATTTTAAAACATAATAACTATAAAATTAGTTGGAAAATTATAGTGAATTCATTACTAACTAATTGTCATAATTAAATTAAAACTTATTAGAGCTTGAGTTTCATATTTCTATTTGGATTATAATTTAAAGTAAATTTTCTCAATATAAACATTAATATAGAATTCTATTAAACTTAAATAAAATTAAAATATTTATTTTTCACAAAAACATAATTAAATAAAAATGCACTCTATTCAAATGTTTAGCTTAATAATTGATCGAAGTAACCTATAACATATAATTCAGTATTTATTATTTAAGGAAGGATAATTGACAAGGCTGGCGTGACAGCCGGTTGTGTTGATTAATATTGGCCAAAACTAATTAAATTAGTTTCAACCCATATTTTTAATTCATAATATGGGTCCAAAATCAAACCAATCCATAACCTAAAAATTAGTTAACCAACCTGAAAAAGACCAAAGTAATTTTGGTTAACTAGATGATTTTCAATCTAAATCTCCAGGTCTAATAAGAGCTTATTACATCTTATTGTTGTTGATGTGTCACTGCCTACCTTGAGGCGTTGGTTCAGTATTTGCCAGAAATTTGATTTTGATTTTGTCGAGTCTAGCCACAACCTCTTCCATATTGACTCTCCTTGTATGTGATTTTCTTGTACAATCCATGGCCAAATCAAAGATGGATGAAACACATTGCTCCTTGGCAGATATATGTTCATCCTCTAAACTTGTCAAATTGGTGGCCAAAACTTGTTTTATTGAACCATGCGTGGCTGCTTTCACCCAATCCCTTAAGCTCATTTCACCCGAAAATATTTCATCTGTCGGTCTCTTCCTTGTGAATGTTTCGATCAACATAATACCATAACTATAAACGTCGCCTTTTATAGAGACAATTCCTTGTGTTCCCTACTCTATGCATAAGATGAAGATTCATATAAGTTCAGTTAGTAAAATAAAGACTTAACTAGCAAAAAGAGCATTGAATATTCTTGTTAAGCTATTAAAAATACAAATTGCTTTTTTTGCACCATAACTGTTGAACTTTCAAATAGTTGTCAAAAATGCTCAAAATTTGACCAGTTCATACGTACGCGTCAGCAGGCATGTCATCTCATATGCTTAAATTTTGGGCATTTACTAGTATTTGAAAGTAGAATGGAATTGGTAAAAAATATTTATAGTTTGCATGTATTTTTTGATAGCTTGACAAGAGTTCAATCAGTCATTAATTCTTCAAAGAAAAAGACTCAAAAGAAGATGAAATCTGTATAAAAAAATGCAAAGGAAATAAGAAACTTTAACTCAAGTTAAAATTGTGAATATCACCTGGGGCCATATATCCAATTGATGCTAAGGTCTTAGTTTGCGCCATGAGCTCTTCTTCACCTAAGAGTTTCCCAATACCAAAATCACAAACATTTGCAATCATATCTTCATCAAGCAGAACATTGCTAGGCTTCAAATCACAGTGAAGAATAGGTCTTATATGACCATGATGTAGATATTCCAAGGCTGATGCCACATCTATCATTATGTTTATCCGTTGCAGGACATCCAAACAATAGTTATGAGAGTACAACCACTTCTCCAGGCTCCCATTAGGCATGTATTCTAACACCAAGGCTTTGATATCCAAGTTTGTGCAACTGCTGATGATTTTAGTAAGATTTCGATGACGAATATTACGCATTACTTCACATTCAATATCAAAACTCTTGAATGCTCCTTCAGACTGCAAATTAAAAACCTTAACTGCAACTGTCATCCCATTTTCAAGTGTTCCTTTATAAACTGAACCGACACTGCCTAAACCAATTAGGTTGCCTTCATTAAACCCTTCTGTAGCTTGTAAAAGCTCATGGTATGGAATCCTTTTCCAAGAATGAGGTAATGAATCTACTCGAATCAATAATTTCTTGTTTTTCCTGCGCGGTGATCTTGTCAACACAAATATTACTGCCAACGCAAGGATTGCAACTGCTATTGAGGGAACAATATATTTCAGGAAACTTAGCCATGATTGTTTGTGAGTTTTTCTTTTGCAAGGGGGGAGCTCTAGTCGAGGGGAACCACAAAGAGCATCATTTTGCATAAATGACTGAGCCGTGAAGTTTGCAAAACATCCTCCAGTGGGAATTTCTCCTCGAAGTCGATTGAAAGAAACATTAAATGATTTGAGATATCTGAGTACCTCCAAGGACTTGGGAATCACTCCCCACAAATTGTTATTAGATAGATCCAAAAACCCCAGATTTATCAAGTTTCCTAATGTTTGAGGAATTGATCCTTGAAATTTATTATGTGCCAACGAAAAAGAACTTAGCTCTTGTATTTCTCCAATGGTGCTAGGAATTTTACCTGATAACTGATTCCATGATAAGTCGAGTTCTATCAGGACCTTCAAATTTCCAATATCTGATGGTACAGAACCACTTAGCAAATTCGACGACAGGTTTAGACCCCATACATCTTCAAGCCTCCACAACGTCGATGGTATTATGTAATTCAATTTGTTTGAATCCAAATACAGCCTTCGCAAAGATTTAAGGTCTCCCAAGCAAGCTGGTATGGGTCCATAGAGCTTGTTGTCACTTAAATATATATCTCCAATTCTTTTTAATACACAAAGCTCATTTGGGATGGATCCTTCCAGCTTATTGTGTTCAAGATACAAAAGCTCAAGATATCTCAATCTTCCAAATGTTGATGGAATCAATCCTGTCAACTCATTGCTATCTAAACTTAAAGCTGCTAGGCTGCTCAAATTCCCAATTTCAATAGGGATTTCACCCTTAAATTTGCAGTCAAATGCTTGAATCAATCTAAGGGAAGTAGAGAGGTTTCCAATTGATGTTGGAATGACGCCATTCAGCTGATTATACGACAATATTAATATCTCCAAATATCTGCAATTTGCCAAAGAAGTGAAAATTTTCAGCTCTGGGGTAGAAGAGTCCCCTGTCAAGTTATTTTCTGCTAGCAAGAGACGGCGCAGGAGTCTTAAATCACCGATAGTATGTGGTATTGAGCCACTGAATTTGTTTGTGAGTAAATCGAGGACTTCAAGCTGAGAAGCATTGGAGATAGAGCTCGGGATTGATCCAGTGAGCTTATTAGTGCCTAGGAAAAGCTGTTTAAGATTTTGAAGCCAAAGCCCAGTGCTTAATGGTAGATTGCCGGATAAGTGATTCTGGCCCAAGTCGATCATCTTAGCTTTTGACATATTAAAGATGTGTGATGGAATAAGGCCTGTGAGGTTGCTTCGGTGGAGACTCAGCACCTCAAGATTAAGGTTGCCAATCTCTTCAGGGATTGTACCTGCCACAATGTTAACACTAATGCTTAATGTATTGATATTTAAGATACAGACATTCTTATTATTTTTTTTATTTTTTTTTTGAAGCCCCATAATTTGGGATATACAATATAATATCATAATCAAGTATATCATTCATTATTATAATACCAAATAACAAACTAAACTTCACTAAAAAGAGGAAGAAATAGACTCACAAACAAGTCTCATATAAAAGATGAAACACACTTCGAAGAAATAAACCCACAATCCTCGATATTCTTATTAACCTAGTGAATTGCGTATTGATGCTTGCATAACAAAACATAATATGATTTCCTTGAATTAGTGTAATGAAAAATTTCTTTATTGTTTTATTTATAATTCACAAATTATTTAATATCAGTATTTTAACTTAATATTTGATGTTAAAACGTTATATTTATATTAAATTAATTATAAAATAATTAACTTATTGATTCAACAAAAACTCTTCTTTTAAACTTAATGTACAACATCTTAGCTATGTAGCAGAACTTTGACTTCATTTATCATCATTTTTGGAATCTGGACTTTGACTGTATTTATCGTCATTTTTATTATACTGAACGTCTCAAAAACGCCTATTATTTGAAGATTCTTTTCAGATATATTACCGTAACGTTTTTATTCATAAAATATAATTGTGATATTTTGAAATCTGAAATAAGAGAAAGAATAAGAACATGAGAGAAAAAGTTGTGCATGGAAAAAAGGAAGAATCCTTCACTACACAGTCTAGCAAAGGGTTCTTTATTTTTTTTATAATCCATCAGTTCGCGATTTAAATAAATGGTGTGGTGAGTTTGGGGCTTAAAAGTTGCGTTTGTGAATTAAAAAGACTGGGTTTAAAATAATTTGTATTTAAGCGAACAAGACACTCAGAATCCAAAATCTCCAACAGTCTCAAACCAAGCATGCACTAAGAATGTTTCATGTAACATGAGGATGTCTACATACAATTTCAGAACTTAAAAGCCATAAAGATAGATGCCAACAATAGATGAGAAAAATGTGTTGGTCTGCAAACTCGACCAAAAATATGTCATATACAAGGATTGGGTATCACATGAATCTTTATTGAATTTGGATTTAGGTATTATTTATAATTTTTATTTTTGTTTAGGAGACTTATTTTTCTAGTTATACTCAATTTAGTATTTCTTATCCTATATGGTTATGAAATTTTCCTATGACCTATAAATATAGGTGTTGTTGGGTTTTTGGAGAAAAGACATGCATTCAAAAGTATTCTAAGAATTCTCATAGTTCTCTCTTTATCTTGTATTCTTTAGATATATTTATTTAGTAGATTTCTCGTCTTCTCTGTGGTTTTTTTTCGATTTGGGTTTTAATGTAAAACCTTGTGTTATTGTTTTTTATATTTTGTGTTGATTTATTGTGTTTGCCATAGTTTGTCATAACAAACTGGTATCAAATCCTCGTTATTATCGATTCATATTATGGCGTTGAGTTCGACTTCATCAACGAAATTTGATATTGACAAATTTAATGAGAATATTAGTTTCAGTCTTTGGTAGGTTCGAATGAAGGGTTGTTCTTATTCAGCAAGGCTTGAAAAAAGCCAATGTAGGAAAGCCAGTGAAGCCTGCAGATATGTCTGATACGGATTGGGAGACGAAGAAATCTAGCGAGATGTCTTAGTCAAAATGAGAAGCTATGGATGATAAAGCACTTTCAGCAATTCAGTTGTGTCTTTCTTATGATGTGTTGTAGGAGGTGTTAGCAGAAACTACAACAGCTGATTTGTGGAAGAAATTAGAGTCTCTCTATTTGACAAAGTCTCTCTGTGACGCCCCCAAAATAGGTATACATCACCCATTCTGAGTTGTCAATACATGGTACAGAAACAACTATAACTTTATTATTACAACAGTAAAACTGTGAGTTTGAATACAAATATTATCTTCTAGACAATATCTATACTCAAATAAATCCTCATCACATTTATTGATACATTATTTTACAAAAATGGTGAGAACTACTAAACAACTCTCTCTAGAACCTTCATTCCATACCCCGGCTCGTACTCGCTATATTCTCGCCTCCGAGAAGAAAAAAAATGGAACAAAACGAAAAAAGGTGAGCTCAACTAGCCCAAAGAAAGAATATTATGACTAAGATAATATACAACAATTATCGTTAGTCTTCAACAGGAAAAATCTAATAGAATACAATAGACAACAAGTTTCGGATCAATATTCGCAATGAAATAATAATTCAAGAGAAGAGTTAAGTAGAAAATGCAAACTACTATCTTCTATGTATGAATTTAAAAGTTCATCATCTATCTTTTATCCCCGTAACATTAATCAATATATATCCGAATCAAATATTCATCTTTGCACTACAGCCAAAGATATTCATCGATTAATCATGTTCATCTAAACACTGCTCATCTTTTTACTACTCACGGGCAAAGATATTCATCGAAATCATTCTTCTTTTCAGACTACAAAGCAAAGATATTCAATAATATCATCATTTAAGACCGAGGATGATGAAAATATTTTTAAAGAAACGAATCCAAAGAAACAAAATGACAAGGATTAAGGATTAAGGATTCGTACTTTTGTTTTATCCATGTCCAAAAATACCTCAAAAATAATCATAGTGGTGTAAAATTCAAGAATGATCAAAACATGGATTCAATCAAAGCTAGTATCCGAATAGATATTTTGGACGAAAAGGAAAATTTTCATTTTTCGATGAATAGTCTTAGTATTCGTGAATAGTCTTCAGATATCGTGAATAAGAACTCCCGACACTAAAAGTTCCAAATTTGATTAAAAAGTTCAGATCAATAGTTAAGCATAATGATATTAGAATAAATATTATCATTAAAAAAATAATATCCCTTACCTCGAAGATCGGTCTTTAAAATTTGAAACACCGAATATAAAGCTATGACTTGAACTTACAATCAGTATAACAATACTCAAAATATACTCAAAATACTCACAAGAATACGCTCGATAATATAGAGAGAGAAAACTTCAGTTTCTGGTGTAATTTTCAATTCTAACCTAAGCACCCTATTTATAGGAAAATGCTTAGAACACCAAAGCAGAAAATTTAATATAATATTATTATTTATATTAACCATTCCTACGCACACCTTTGAATTCAGAATTCAGCAATTGCACACATGCAAAATGAGGCCCACACATTGAAAAAACATATTTGTGAATATAAATATTTAAAACTTCCAAAAATCAATTATTTCGGAACTTCGGAATTTCAATAATTCATAATAAATAGCCCTTTTATCAGAAAATTTGAATCTTGCAAATAATTATAGGAAATTTAATTCTCCACAACTTTACAGAAGAAAGTTTTTCTAAATTCCAAATGAAATTGAAGAAATCCACAAACCAGGCGATTTTACAAAGCTATAATCAAATTTCTATTAATAATTGTGTCCACCAACACACAAAATATGTGTTAAACATTTAATGCCACAAAAATACTCTTCCTCCTCATATACTCATATATCCCACATTCATTATAAAAATATCACCGTTAATATATTAGTAAAATAATATATTTAAATGAATTATTTTATCAGAAAAAGATAAAATATTAATTTTCAACAATTGTCACATTAAAAATTTTCTCCATCTATATCCACATAAAATCAATATTTTCCTTATTATATAAATTAATAATTAATTATTCATAAATAATATTACAGAATCACAAGATCTTGTGACCAAGGCGGATTCAGGAAAGAGGGGCTTTCGAATAAGAATTTCTCCTTCATGCGCGCAATTAGGTGACCAAACCTCTCCTTAGAATGAGAACTTTCTAGACATTGCCAATAATATTATCTAATAATATTATTCAGATAATATGAATTATTGCTTCGATAATGAAAAATACTGTGTAATGACAATTATTGAAACAACAACAATATAAAATATCAACGCATCAATTATTAAATCAATAAAATCTTTGAATAAGAATTACTATAACCATTATTGAGTAGTGCCTTCTTCGTAAGAATCAATAATTGGTGCAATACTGCAAAGCTTCTTGTGTTTTAACCATCGAGTATTTTAACAAGATTAACTGTAACAACTACGCCAGTTATTTTTAAACAACTTATATTTGTCGTTTTCTTCATCCAATCGCTTTCCGTTATGGGGCCCACAAAAGACTGCGTTGTTGTACGAATATTCCCCGACAGCAAGAATATTCCACGACCAAACCAATATTCCCCGACAACACAATGAATATTTTATAACCACTTGCTTATTTTGAAATATTTATGTATTTTACCCATAACTATCCACATTAATCAAATCAACCCTTACTATTTCAAAATAATAAATAGAAAATTAAATTTCATTAATAATAAGTTGGGGTCTTACAACCTCCCTCCTTATGAAATTTCGTCCTCGAAATTGACGTGACGTACTGGTGTGTTTGAAAAGGTGAGGATACCTCGCTTTCATTTTCGTTTCCAATTCCCTGTCATTTCCTCTATAGCATGATTCCTCCACAAAACTTTAACTTGTGGTATGACCTTTCTTGCGTAGGACATGCTCCTTCCTATCCAAGATCTTGACAGTACCTCCTCATCGTTTAAGTCTTCTATTATTTCGTCCGGTTCTAACACTATAACGTGGTTCGAGTCTTTCACATATTTACGAAGTACAGATATGTGAAACACATGATGAACACGAGACATACTCGGAGGTAACGCGAGTCTATATGCTCCATTTTCTACGCGGTCAAGAATTTGAAATGGACCAATAAATCGTGGATTGAGCTTTCTTCTCTTCCCAAATCTTGTAACTCCCTTCCATGGAGCAACTCGCAACAATACATGATCCCCTATACTAAATTCCACGTCCTTTCGATGAAGATCCGCATAACTCTTTTGTCGACCTTGTGCCGTTTGTATACGTTGTCGAATCATTTGGATCTTTTCCATAGTCATATCGTATTAACTCGGGTTCCAACAATGTTGCTTCACCCACCTCGTCCCCAACATACCGGAGAGCGACATTTTCGTCCATATAATGCTTGAATGGAGCCACACCTATACTTGCTCGATAACTGTTGTTGTAGGAGAATTCCACCAATGGTAAATACTTATCCCAACTCGCCTTGAAGTCTAGGACACGAGTCTTAATAGATCTTCAAGAGTTTGAATAGTCCTCTCGATTGTCCGTCCGCTTGAGGATGGTATGCCGAATCGAATAAGTAAATCTGTGCCCATAGCTTTTGCGCAAGCTAACCCAAAATCTTGAAGTGAATCTTGGGTCACGATCCAAAACTATGGATAATGGCATGCCATGCAACCTCACAATCTCATTTACATATATACTAGCAAGACGTTCAAGGAATAAGTCTTACAGACGTGAAGAAATGAGCGGATATGGTTAATCTATCAACAATAACCCAAATAGCATTGATGCCTTGAGAAACCGAAGGAAGACCCGTGAACGAATCCATGGTAATGTGTTCCCACTTCCATTTCGTAATCTCAAGTGGTTGCAACGGACCCTTAGGTACTAGATGCTTCGCTTTTACACGTTGACAAGTTAAACACATTGAGATAAACTTTGCAATCTCTCTCTTCATATTGTTCCTCCAAAATGTATGTCAAGATCACGATACATTTTGGTACTTCCAGATGGATTGCAAATGGTGTATTGTGTGCCTCCATCGTAATCTTGTACTTCAAATCGTAGTCGTTAGGGACACAAAGTCCGAGTGGACTCAAGTATTCCTTCTTCATCAATTCTCGCTTCTGGAATAACACCTTCTTGTACTTTCTTCTTCATACGCATCAGCTTCGGGTCGGTGGCTTGAGCAACCTTAACTTTTTCTATTAAAGTTGGCTCTATGCGTATACATGACATCATCGCACTCATTCCTGCATATGATCTTCTACTCAACGCGTCAGCTACCACGTTCGCTTTTCCAGGATGGTATTGAATAGTGTGGTCGTAATCTTTCAACAACTCAAGCCAACGTCGTTGCCGCATGTTGAGTTCCTTTAGCGTGAAGAAATATTTGAGGCTTTTATGGTCTGAATATATCTCCACTTTCTCCCTATATAGATAGTGCCTCCAGATCTTTAGCGCAGAACGATCATTGCCGCCAACTCTAGATCATGAGTAGGATAATTCCTCTCATACTCTTTAAGTTGTCATGAGGCATAGGCTATGACTTTCCCATGTTGCATGAGAACACATCCTAACCCTTTGCACGAAGCATCGGCAGAGATAACAAATCCATCCGAACCCGGATGGTATTGTTAGAACAGTCAAAATAAGTCTCCTCTTAAGCTCTTGGAAACTCTTCTCGCATTCTTCGCTCCAAACGAATTTTGTATCCTTCCGAGTTAGTTGGGTTAATGGAGTAGCGATTAGAGAAAACCTTCCACGAATCTCCGATAATAACCAAATAAGCCCAAAAACTACGTGACTTGATCCACCGACTTGGTTGCTCCTAGCTTTGTATTGCTTCATCTTGGCACGGATCAACAGATACTCCATGTTTCGACACCACGTGCCCAAGGAATGCTACTTCCTCAAGCCAGAACTCGCATTTCTTCAACTTGGCATAAAACTTGTTTTCACAAAGCCTTTGGAGTACCAACTTCAAATAGTGCTCATGATCTTCACGACTTTTGGAATATATGAGGATGTCATCAATAAAGACAACAACGAATTGATCCAAATATTCCTTGAATACTCGATTCATCATATCCATGAAAGCCGCAGGAGCATTAGTCAATCCGAAAGACATGACTAAGAATTCATAATGCCCGTACCGAGTTCTAAAGGCAGTCTTTGGAATATCCTCGCCTAATCTTCACCGATGATATCCGAAACGAAGATCGATCTTTGAAAAAAATTGTGCTCCTTGCAACTGGTCAAACAAGTCATCAATACGAGGTAGAGGATACCTATTCTTAATGGTGACATGGTTCAATTCCCGATAGTCAATACAAAGTCGCATACTACCGTCTTTCTTTTTTACGAATAAAACAGGAGCACCCCAAGGAGATGTACTAGGACAAATGAAACCGATGTCCAATAACTCCTGTAGTTGGACCTTTAACTCCTGAAGTTCAATAGGAGCCATTCGATATGGGGTTTTAGAAATGGGCTTTGTACCAGGTTCAAGATCAATAAAGAATTCAACTTCACGTTACGGGGTGGTAGGCGGGAAGTTCTTCAGAAATCGTCGGAAAGTCAATAACAACATGAATATTATTCAAATTTGACGTGTCTTTATTCAAATCCATAACATAGGCTAAGAAAGCTTGACATCCGCTTTTTAATAAACGAATAGCTTTATGATTAGATATGATGATGATTGATTTTAATGGTTTAGTTGTTTGAATTAAATACAACAGTCAAGTTAGGAATATGAAAACTAACAACCTTACGAAAACAATCAATTTTGGCATGATGAGTAGTTAACCAATCAATCCCTAAAATCACATCAAAAGCAAGTATCTTTAAAGAGATAAGGTCAACAGTAAGGTGATGGTGCCAACTTGAATCAAACAAGATTTATAAACAATGGATGTGATGAAAGTTTACCTAACGGAGTTTCCACAGATAGGTCAAAGTCTAATTTCTCCTGAGTCAAGTTTAAACGCGTTGAGCACAAGCGGGAGAGATAAATGAATGGGTAACACGGTATCATCAAGTAAGGTATAAACTTCGCAAGAATTTATAAATAGCTTACTCGTTATCACCTCGTTTGGGTTCCTCGCATTTTGACCAATACAACAAATGCTCTTCCAGAACCGTTGATTTTGATTTTCTTGGGCGATCTTTTGAGTCACCGTCCTCTTTGAACTAGGTTTTGCTACCGTCAATCTCGAGCGATATATCCTTCCTTTCCACAATTATAGCATACCTTGAATCATTGTGCGCGGTTTGGTGATATGTCCCTCTTTCCGCATTTATAGCATATATGACCGGTGGTCGTTCTCCTCCCTTAGAACCGATTCTTTCACGCAAGACTGCTGCCTTCATATGGTCGTTGTTAAATCTCCTCTTTTAAAATCTCCTCCCCGACTCGCTTTTCTTCTATTTTCATGGCCATGATTACCACCGAGTGGTTACCATTTTTGTCCGCTCTTTTTCTTTCTCCGCCGGTTATCGTTGTTTTGTTGATCGCTATCTCCTAGATGATCCTCGATTGTGGTCCCTCGGTTGACCGTATCACGTTATCTCGCTCTAATAATTGAGCCACATTTTAACATCTCTAATAGAGAGAAAATTTATGAGAAATGAGATCTTGACGTATCTTAGGGTTTCAAACCTCTAAGAAACATCCGCGTCATCGCTTTCATTCTCCACCAAATGAGGTGCAAACTCGATAACTCTGCAAACTTTGCCTCGTCTTTGGGACACCGTCCATGTTTGTTTTGTTCTAATCGATGAACTCTACTTTTCTTCATATATACGAACACTTTCGTGAAAGTATTTGTCATTAAATAGTTTCAAACGTCTCCCAGACATCTTGAAAAGTACCGGACGGATGTACGCCTTCACAGACTCCCACCAATGAGTCTGCCTCGCCACTGGAACATAAAGGTGGCGAATGGAACCTTCTGTTCTCCGTGCATCCCAAGACATAGAATATCTTGGTAATTTTCTTGACCCATGTTTTCGCCATGATCGGATCCGGCTTTCCTTAAATTCGTGGTCCCAACTCTTTGAATCGCTTGCGGGTCGTGACAACCTTGAAATTGCTATCATTTCCTCCTGTATTTTGAACACGAGTCTCCTCGTCTGATTTTGCATGAACCGCAAAATGCTTCTAAACATCCCATCGTTCATCATCCGCTTTCGGTGGGTGTTGTTCACAGGAGGAACATTGCCAAACTGTTGCGCGTTCTCCTCATTGGTGAGTACATGAGTCTCCACGGTCTCATTTCCATTGTTAATATTCTCGATTGACATTCTCAAATCATGTCATAAAACAAGGGTTAATTAAGGAAATCAATATATCACATAATATCCCTATATATCGACCAACTAACAAATAAGCTTAGGTAGGACACACTTGCGAAGGATTTACTCGCTCTCCCCTCTCGCTTCTATTCCCGGATCTCATGGAGATCATATCCTAAGCTCGATACCAACCGTGACGCCCCCCAAAATAGGTTTACATCACCCATTCTGAGTTGTCAATACATGGTACAGAAACAACTACAACTTTATTAATACAACAGTAAAACTGTGAGTTTGAATACAAATATTATCTTCTAGACAATATCTATACTCAAATAAATCCTCATCACATATATTGATACATTATTTTACAAAAATGGTGAGGACTACTAAACAACTCTCTCTAGAACCTTCATTCCATACCCTGACTCGTACTCGCTATATTCTCGCCTCCTGAGAAGAAAAATGGAACAAAAAGGAAAAGGGTGAGCTTAACTAGCCCAGTAAAGAATATTATGACTAAGATAATATACAACAATTATCGTTAGTCTTCAACAGGGAAAAATCTAATAGAATACAATAGACAACAAGTTTCAGATCAATATTCCCAAATGAAATAATAATTCATTAGAAGAGTTAAGTAGAGAATGCAAACTACTATCTTCATGTATGAATTTAAAAGTTCATCGCTCTATCTTTTATCCCCAGTAACATCAATCAATATATATCCGGAATCAAATATTCATCTTCGCACTACTGCCAAAGATATTCATCGATTAATCATGTTCATCTAAACACTGCTTCATCTTTGCACTACGGGCAAAGATATTCATCGAAAATCATTCTTCTTTGCACTACACGGGCCAAAGATATTCAATAATATCATCATTTAAGACGAGGATGATGAAAATATTTTTAAAGAAACGAATCCAAAGAAACAAAATGACAAGGATTAAGGATTAAGGATTAGTACTTTGTTTTATCCATGTCCAAAAATACCTCAAAAATAATCATAGTGGTGTAAAATTCAAGAATGATCAAAACATGGATACAATCAAAGCTAGTATCCGAATAGATATTTTGGACGAAAAGGAAAATTTTCATTTTTCATGAATAGTGCTTAGTATTCGTGAATAGTCTCAGTATCGTGAATAAGAACTCCCACACACTAAAAGTTCCAAATTTGATTAAAAGTTCGGATCAATACTTGGCATAATGATATTAGAATAAATAATATCATTAAAAAATAATATCCCTTACCTCGAAAGATCAAGACTTCTAAATTTGAAACACAATATAAAGCATGACTTGAACTTACAATCAGTATAACAATACTCAAAATATACTCAAAATACTCACAAGAATACGCTCGATAATATAGAGAGAGAAAACTTCAGTTTCTGGTGTAATTTTCAATTCTAACATAAGCACCCTATTTATAGGAAAATGCTTAGAACACCAAAGCATAAAATTTAATATAATATTATTATTTATATTAATCATTCCTACGCACACCTTTGAATTCAGAATTCAGCAATTGCACACATGCAAAATGAGGCCCACACATTGAAAAAACGTTTTTGTGAATATAAATATTTAAAACTTCCAAAAATCAATTATTTCGGAACTTTGGAACTTCAATAATTCATAATAAATAGCCCTTTTATCAGAAAATTCGAATCTTGCGATTTATTATAGGAAATTCAATTCTCTACAACTTTGCAGAAGAAAATTTTTCCAAATTCCAAACAAAAATTGACCGAAATCCACAAACGGGCGATTTTACAGGCTATAATCAAATTTCGGTCAATAATTGTGTCCACCAACACACAAAATATGTGTTAAACATTTAACGATACAAAAATACTCTTTCTCCTCATATTCTCATATATCCCACATTCATTATAAAAATATCACCGTTAATATATTAGTAAAATAATATATTTAAATGAATTATTTTATCAGAAAAAGATAAAATATTAATTTTCAACAATTGTCACATTAAAAATTTTCTCCATCTATATCCACATAAAATCAATATTTTCCTCATTATATAAATCAATAATTAATTATTCATAAATAATATTACAGAATCACAAAGATCTTGCAACCAGCGCTTCCTGGTTCAGGAAAGAGGGCTTTCCAATAAGAATTTCTCCTTCTTCGGTGCGCAATTAGGTGACCAAACCTCTCCTTAGATGTAAACTTTCTAGACATTGCCAATAATATTATCTAATAATATTATTCAGATAATATGAATTATTGCTTCGATAATGAAAAATACTGTGTAATGACAATTATTGAAACAACAACAATATAAAATATCAACGCATCAATTATTAAATCAATAAAATACTGAACAGTAATTACTGTAACCATTATTGAGTAGTGCCTTCTTACGTAAGAATCAATAATTGGTGCAATACCGTGTGCTACTGTGTTTTAACCACCGAGTATTTTAACAGTATTAACGGTAACAACTACGCTGTTATTTTTAAACAACTTATATTTGTCGTTTTCTTCATCCAATCGCTTTCCGTTATGGGGCCCATAAAAGACCGCTACCGTTTGTATTTAAATACTTCCCGACAAAGAAGAATATTCTACGACCAAACGAATATTCCCCGACAACAATGAATATTTTATAACCACTTGCTTATTTTGAAATATTTGCGTATTTTACCCATAAATATCCACATTAATCAAATCAACCCTTACTATTTCAAAATAATAAATAGAGAAAATTAAATTTCATTAATAATAAGTTGGGGTCTTACACTCTCACTAATAGATTGAGACTTAAACATCGTCTTTACACCTTGCATATGTCAGAAAGTACTCGAATCAAATCTCATATCACTAAATTTAATTCAATTGTAACTGAGTTACAAAATATTAATGATGAAGATCAAGCCCTATTGTTGTTAGTCTAATTACCTCATTCATATAAGCACTTTAGAGACACTATGATCTATGGTAGAGACGCTATCTCAATTGAGGATATTAAGACGAATCTTATGAGTAAACAAAAATTAGATTCTGAGATGATTTTTAGAAAAAGTGATGATCAAGGTGTTTGATTATTTGTCAAAGGGAGGTCAGTTAAGAGAAGTTCAAAAAGTGGCAGTACACATAGATCGAAATCTCAGAATAAGAATTTTAATTGTAACTATTGTCATGCAAAGGGGCACATAAAGCGTAATTGTCCGAAGTTAAAAAATAAAGAACAGAGATGAGACAATCATAGTCAGATTAATAGTGGGTAGAATGTGCAGAACCAGCAGAATTAGGGGGCAAGAAAACCTAAAGCTAGTGTTGCTGAGGATAGTGATGATCTTCTGTTACAAGCCAATGATAGAGAAAGACTTAGCAGTGATTGAATTTTGGATTCTAGGTGTTCTTATAATATGTGTCCTACTCGTGATTGTTTCTCCACATATGAACTGTTTGATGGTGGAATTATTTTGATGGGAATAATTCTAAATATAAAGCAATTGGCATTAGTACAATTAAAATTAAGATGCATGATGGCATAATGAGGACATTATAAGATGTTAGACATGTTCCAGGTTTGAAGAACAATATCATATATTTGGGCACACTAGATGAAAACGGGTGCAAGTACACAGCTGAAGGTGGAGTTATGAAGATTAGTAGAGGCTCTCTTGTGTTGATGAAAAGAATCAAGATTGGTACTTTATATAAATTGGAGGGTTTTAGTACAACTACAGATTGAAATGCAATTTGTTCTTTAGTTACTATAGAGACACCACCAGGCTGTAACATATGAGGTTAGGCCATATGAGTGAAAAAAGCATGGATGCTTTGAGTAAGAGAAATCTTTTGTCTTGATAGAAAATAGGAAAGATGGACTTCTGTGAGCATTGTGTCTTGGGGAAGCAAAAATGAGTTAATTTCCAGACTGCAGTTCATAGAAGAAAGGGGACTTTGGACTATATTCATTCAGACCTTTGGGGCCCTTCACGGGTTCTTCCAAAGGTAGCGATGCATAACCTTCATTGATGATTATTTCAGGAAGGTTTATGTCTACTTCTTGAAATATAAGAATGATGTTTTTTTGACTTTCAAACAGTGGAACACTTTGGTTGAGAATCATACAAGAAAGCAGATTAAAAGGTTCAGATCAGATAATGACATTGAGTTTTATGAGACTGAGTTCAATGAGCTTTGTAAGAATGAAAGAACTGTTAGGCATCGCACAGTAGTGAAGGCACGACAACAGAATGGAATTGCAAAATGGATGAACAGAACCTTGATAGAGAAGGCCAGGTGCATGTTGTTAAATAGAGGTTTAAGTAAAGAATTCTGGGCAGAAGTAGTGAACACAGCTTCTTTCTTGGTGAATCGTTCTCCTTGCACAACTATAGAATGTAAGACTCTTAAAGAGGTTTTGGTCAGGTAATCCTGCAGATTATTCATCTCTTAGGGTATTTGGTTTTCCTACATATGCACATGTGAATGAAGGAAAACTCAAACCTTTAGGGCCAAGAAATGCATCTTTTTTTGTTATGGTTCTGGTAAGAAGGGTAATAGACTTTGGTGTGTTGATCAGAAGTCAACAAAGGTCATCATTAGCAGAGATGCTACTTTTATTATGTCCATTATGCTTCATAAGAACAAGGAATCCTTTGTTTCTTGTATTAATAGTTTTAATAGTGTTGGTCAGAAGGTGGAGCTTGAAGTAACTTCTCCTCAGGTTCAAAAATCACATCATAGTTCAGATCATGTGCCTACTACTACTACTATTGTAGATGAGGATATAGTTTTAGAGGAGGAACATGTCGACAATTAATATAGTCTCACTAGGGACAAGGTAAAGAGGACAATGAGACTACAACAAAGATATGGGTATTCAAATTATGTTACTTATGTCTTGTCAGCTGCCAAGGCAGTTGAGTACAGTGATCCTATGACTTATAAAGATGATGTTTCCTTGAATGATTTAGAAAAGTGATTGTTTACTATGAATGAAGAGATGGAATCTCTTTAGAAAAATCACTTGGGAGCTTGTTAAACTACCTAAAGGTAAGTAAATGGATATTTAAGAAAAAGGCATCCAGAAGTTGAAGACGCTAGATACAAAGCTCAACTAGTAACTAAGGGATTAAGTCAAGTCGAGGGAATTGACTTCAATGATGTGTTTTCACCGGTTGTGAAACATAGCTCTATTCGAGTATTACTTGGTTCGGTTGCTATGCATGATATGGAGTTGGAACAAGTCAATGTGAATATGATATGATAGTTGTGTGTACTTCAAAAAACTTCATGATGACTCATTTATCTATTTGTTACTTTATGTTGATGATATGTTGATTGCAACAAAAGATAGTTCAGAGACTGGTAAACTGAAATCACAGTTGAGCACTGAGTTTAAGATAAACGATTTAGGGGCTGCTAAGAAGATTCTTGACAGGGAGATTCAGAGAGATCGCAAAATTAAGAAATTGTACTTATCCCAGAAAAACTACATCATGAAGGTACTAGATCGTTTTAGTATGAAGGATGTCAAACTAGTAAGTACTCATCGTGTTGCTCACTTCAAATTATCAGCTGAATTATCTCCTCAGATAGAAGGGGATGTTAGGTATATGTCAAGTGTTCTGTACTCTAGTGCAGTTGATAGCCTCATGTACATTCGTCGAGATATTTCACATGCCATTAGTGTGGTAAGATATTTATCATGTCCAGGTAAAATTCATTTGGAAGACGTGAAATGGATTTTAATATACTTGTGAGGTACCTCCGATGTTGGTTTATAGTTTGAAAGGAATGGCGATACCTTTTATAGGGTATGTTGATTCAGAATATTCTGGTAATCTTGATAGGAGACGATCGTTGACTGGTTATATATTTACCCTTGGAGGTTGTGCAATTAGTTGGAGAGCTACTTTACAGCATACGACTGCTCTCTCTCCTATAGAGGCATAATATATGGGCTATTACAGAGGTTGTTAAGGAAGCTATTTGATTGCAAGACTTGTTTGGAGAGATCAACATGGATTATGGAGTTACTATTGCCCGTTGTGATAGTCAGAGTGTTATACACTTGATCAATGATCAGATGTATCATGAGAGGATGAAGCATATTGATGTCATGTATCATTTTGTTTGAGACATTGTTGAAGATGGTAATATTAAGATCTTGAAGATATGTACTGCAGACAATCCAACTGGCATGTTAAGGAAACCTTTACCACATACCAAGTTCGAACATTGCTTGAACTTGGTTAGTATTCAATGCACTTGAGTTGTCCATTTGAGAAGAGGAGAAAGTTTACTGCTTGTGCTATATTTGGAGGATTCAAGTCAAGGTGAAGATTTGTTGGGTATAATGACATGAATTCTGATTGGATTTGGATTTAGGTATTACTTAAAATCCGTTTTGGTTTATTAGAGTTATCTTTCCTAACTATACTTAATTTATTATTTCTTATCCTATTTGGTTATGTAATTTTCCTATGACCTATAAATATAGGTGTTGGGTTTTTGGAAAAGAGACGTTCAAAAATATTCTTAAAATTCTCATAGTTCTCTCTTTATCTTGTATTTTTCATATATTTATTTAATGGATTTATCTTGCCTTCTCCGTGATTTTCTTTTTCGATTTGGTTTTCACGTAAAACTCTGTGTTATTGACTTTATATTTCTACGTTGATTTATTGTGTTTGTCCTAGTTTGTCATAACAACATGACAAACATATTTATAAGGAAAATGATTTATATGTATGATGGCTGTAAATTATATATAGCAGCAGGCAACAGTACTCTAGACTTACCTGTGAAATGGTTATCACCAAGGTAAAGATGTTTGAGCATTGTGAGGTTCCCAATCTCCTTAGGAATGCTTCCTGTGAAGTTATTAGCTGCTAATAATAGAAATTGGAGACCTCCAAGTTTACCCAAACTGGAAGGAATTCGCCCACTGAGACGATTATAATTGAGATACATCCCATTAAGAAGGGGGAGATTATAATGAATATCGCCAACGGGAAGACTTCCAGACAGACTGTTGTTTTCGAAATCGATCGTTCTCAAAGAGGAAATGTTAAAGATGGCAGATGGAATAGGCCCCGTCAGATAGAAACCATTCTGAAAGTTCAACATCTCCAAATTTATAAGGTTTCCTATTTCCAAAGGAATTGAACCTGCAAAATCAAAAATACAATTTTAGTACTTTAGTTGTCTACTATTCACTCTAACAATCGGTTTACCTACACAATCAACCCAACATTTAAAGATTTGTACGTATGGTGAATTGTTGTATTAGCTTTGTCAATAGTCGAACCGAAAATGAGTCGAACCGAGTCACACTTTGACTTGCCGAGCTCGAATTCGTTTAAAAATAAAACAAATCGAGTTGAGTTGAGTCGAGATTTAAACGAGTACGAATTCAGCCTGTTTAGTAAATGAGTCGAGCTCGTGGACTTAAACGAGCCGAGACTAGTTGACCTTAAACTTGACTTGTTCAACTTTTTTTTAATTATAGAAATAAGAAAAAATAATTAATTAAATGCTAAACGAGTTAGACTTACTTGACTCTGGCCTAAACAAGCCAGGCTCGAGTCTGACACCACATTGTTTGAGGTCGACTTGTTTAACTAAACTTGTTTTAACTAAACAACGCAAAGTCCGTTTACAACTCTAGTTGCTTGCATGGGGAATGCTCCTAATCTGTTTTATTTTCTATTTCAAGTTTATAGGGATCTGCTTTAGCGTACAATAGAAGCTGAGAATTGTAGTCATAATTGAATAAATCTAGCCAACTGAAAGTTAAAGGCCATAGGACTTCTAGATGCGTATGCCATTGTGCATTTGTGTATGCAGGTGTTGCAGTAATTTAAGCATAATCAAGTCAATGTTGAAAACAAACTCTTCATCTAAATGCAAAAAGTAAACATACCTTCAAATTTGTTGCCACCAAGAAATAGCCGTCTGAGCATAGTCAAGTTGCCAATTTCTCTAGCTATACTCCCATTGAATTCGTTATAAGAAACTGACAATTGCCGTAGCTGTTGACATTTGTATAATGAAGACGGAATTTCTCCGTGAAAATAATTGTAAGCAATACTAATTACTTCCAATTTAGAACGATGATCACGCATATCTACAGGAAGACTATCAAAAAGACCATTAAATTTCACATCAATTGTTCTCAATGAAGACATGTTGAAAATAACCCAAGGAATGGAACCTATAAGCTGATTAGAATTCATATCTAAGATTTGGAGTTTAGAAAGATTCCCAATCTCTTTAGGAATATTCCCAGTTAAGTGATTACCGCCTAAAATGATTGTTTCGACCTTTGAAAAGTTGCAGATTGAAGCTGGAATTGTACCATAGAAGCTATTATTATTCAAGATTATGTATTGAAGCTCGGGTGAGCTGTCGAACCATGATGGTATTTGTCTGCTGAAGTTGTTATAGCCTAGATTGATTTCTTGTAGACGACGCAAATGAGATAATTCTGTTGGGACAGAACCATGGAGATCATTGTAACTTAGATCGAGTGAAGCGAGGAAAGTGAGGTTCCCGAGGTGTGGAGAAATGGTGCCAATTAGACCCGTGTTAGAGAGATTCAAGGTGGTGACTCTTTGGTGGTTAGCGCCGCAGGTGATGCCAATCCAGCTGCAAATGCCGGTGGATTTGGTGGTGGCGGACCAGTTTGCTAAGATGTTAAAAGGGTCATTAGTGATACGGGATTTGAAGGAAAGAAGAGCAGATTGATCGATAGTTAAGTTAGTTATAGTCTGAGCTGATGAGCATGTCACAAGAGAAAATGTGAGAAAAACTAGCTTAGCAAATGGAAGCATATCAGAATGTGGGGACTTGGTATTCATGGACTTATTGATAACTGAAATCAGAAGTTTGATAGATTAGGACATGCATATATAATGGGAAAATAATGGGTTGCTACTAAAAATGTCGATTTTTGTTGTAAATAGACACATAATGTGTTTGTTTTAGTTTACAGAATATGACAGTGTGCCTACTCGCACTAAGAGTCAAAACAGTTTTTGTCATGATACATAGGGCTCTAGATAATACTCCCTCCGTTCTTAAATAAGTGTTGTTTAAGATTTTTGTAATGCAGTAATTTAAGAAAACATCATTTAATCTTTATTATTTAATAATTAAAATATGTAGCCTGAAATTCCATCACATTTGCAATTATACTTTGTGTTTTAAAACTATTAATACTAATTTATTAAATTCTAATATAAAATATTATTTTAATGAGAGAAGGAGATATATATTCTGGTATGATATAAGAAAGTAAATAATTTATTCTCCTGAGAAAATAGATAAAAGTTGTAAGCGATAAATAAATTGAAACACATTTTTTTTTTTGTGATCGTCACTTATTTAGAAATAGAGAAATTTTTATTTTGATACTTAGAGTCATAATTGTTTTTGTCATGAAACATTGGACTCCAGATAATGGTAGACTTGGCAGCTACCAATAATGTAGTCCTATCTCCAATAATAGCAAGTACTCCATCAATTTCAAATTTTTGAATAGAAGCTTTTTAATATATATAAGTTCGTTTTTAGAGTTGTTTTTGTCAAATATTAAAAAAATGATTGTATAACATTAAATATAATATTAATTGTCTATATTGCCCTTGTATTGGAGAAAAAAAATTATTTATTGAGCAAAAAATAGTGAGAGAACCAAAGTTATATTTATTACTTGGGATAATATTAGAAACTAAGCAAGTAATGCTTATTTGAAATTCTCAAACGACTTATATTAAGGACATAAAACAATTCTCTAAAACGACTTATACTCATTTCGTCCCTTAATATAAGAAGTTTTAGAGAAGTTTTTTTGTCCCTTAATATATGACGTTTTAGAATTCCAAGTAAGCATTATCAAATGTCTATATTGCTCTTGTATTGAAAAAAGAGATTGTTATTTATTGGATAAAAAATAGTGAGAGTACCAAAGTTATATTTAATATTTGGGGTAATATTGGAAACTAAGTAATTAATGCTTACTTGGAATTCTAAAACGTCATATATTAAGGGACAAAAAAATTTCTCTAAAACGTCTTATATTAAGAGACGGAGAGAGTATTATATCTAATGCTATACAATCATTTTCTTAATACTTGTGCACAATTTTAAAAAATCTTATATTAAAGGACGAAGAGAGTATTAAAAAACAGAGGGAGTATTTAAACTTGTGGGACATTTTACAAATCTTGTTGTTGTGGGACATTGCACATTCAACAGAGTATCAACAACCAACTACTTTGAGTAATGAGCACTCACATTCAAATAAGTTAATCTGACTACATTTAATCTGGCTGTGACATAATAGTTATCAGAAACATTGATTGACTAGGTATTCCATCCGTTCTTAAATAAGTGACGTTTTAAAAGAAAAAATTTGTTTCAATTTATCTGTTGTTTACAACTTTCTAGGAGAATAAATTATTTACTTTCCTATATCACCCTTACCTTCTCTTATTGTCCCAACAAATTCTCACTCTTAGTATTAATAATTTTTAACTTTCCATAAAGGGATAGTGATAGAATTTCACAGAGATTTTAATTATTAAATGACTTTCTTAATCCATGTGCAAAAACCTTAAACGACACTTATTTAGGAACGGATGGAGTATACAAAACAAAATTGGATAGGACAAAGCCAAGGCAATAAGAATTGTCTCATAATTGTCTGAAAACCCAATATAAAAGTTGCATATAATGAACAAAGTCTTGATCTGAGATCATCTAAATTTATTACACAAGTCAAAAATAGTAACATTAAATCATAAAATATTTGAAGTTTTCAACTCTTTGAATGAATGCATATTGCCACCAAATTAATCCCCAGCAACCCACCCATTTATTATGCAACAGTTTCATTTAGCAGTACGTACAAAAAAAATAATTCGTGTGAAAATAACACAAGTTCAAATAAGATAATTTTCAGTACTACAACAAGTGGACTATCAAAGTCCTTTCCTTGTGCACTTGTTAAATATATATGTCAAGGATTTCGTTTTTCAAACTAATAAAAACTGTCAATTTCTCAATAATATTTAGATAGACACTGCCAAATCTTCTACCGGACATGACCAAAGACCTCAACTTTAAAATTATTTCTTTTTTTATGTTTATTGACTTTAAAAGTCAAATTATCATTTTAATTTTGGAACGGAGGGAGTAATATTTATTTTTTAATAACAAATTCTAATATTAATATTTAGTGATAATTATCGCAATAACTTGCATAGATTAGGATTCTCATTACACTTGTTCTTCAATTTCTCCTCGTAAAAATCCTCCAATAATCTTTAGTTGCATTATAAAAGAAATAAAATAACACAAAAAAAAGAAGAAAAAAAAGAAATTATAGGATACGTGGTATGCTACATAACTAAAATGCATTACGCTAGATTATCTTTATTTGAGTGCTAATAGTTAGGAATTATATATTTTAGAATCTAAATATAATAAACTTAAGTTTTGTAGAAGAGTTTCAGTTGAATCAAGAAACTGATTGTTTTATAAATAATTTTGTAAAATGTAATGTCGTTTTGAACATTTAATACTAAGTTAGGATATTGATATTGTGCAATTATAAGTAAAATAAAAAAGAGATTTTTCGGTACGCTAATTTAGAGTTTTGGTATGTAAAATCGGCTATAGCGACGGTTTTTTTTGTTGCTATAGTATAAAAAACCGACTTTCTATGTTATAGCGACGAAAAAAATGTCGCTATAGCCGGTTCGTTCTTAGTTCGCTAAAGAAGCGGACTATATATATATATATATATATATATATATATATATATAATTCATTAGGTCAATGAGAATATCTAATAAGTCTGTATCAGCTGGTTTAAAAACTAGTTGGCCTTTAACGAATTCTGTTTGATTAAGAACAAACTCATTAATTAGTAAAGAGATGCAATTATTGGAACGCAGACTCATACTTTGTGTTAACGCTAGTTTTAAATCTGTAGCGTCCAATCATAGAATCCACGCTACTGAAACTCAAAGACAATAACGAGATCACACGAGAAGCTTGGTAAATCTTGCGTCAGGGGATAGCTCCGGTGTGAGAATAAGTACAGGCCGTTCATAAGGTTTAACAATGGAGATTATGTGTTTAGTGCTCAAAGATGTATTACCTGTTAATTGTAACCTTGGCCTAGTATTTATAGTACTCTCACTGCCTTAGCCTCCTTCTCCGAGTTGGAATAGGACTCCTAAATATGGTAGTTACCCATATTTGGGTCCAACACAATCTCCTTAAAAGGTGCAAGTGGAATCCCTTTCCAACACTACCTTTGGAGTTGCCTTGTTGACATATGATTAGGGTTAGGACCCTTAACCACGTAGACCCCTTATTACGTTCAACTCTGCGTGTGGGCCGTCCGTCTGCACAGGCCCAACCCATCAGGCATCATAAGCACCGGTCAGGGCCTTGGTCCAAAGGACGCGAAGACCCGAATCCGACCTCCATGATCACAACCGGATCCCTGCCTTTTGGGATCGGGTATCAGAACCCGAACGTTCTCGACTTCCCGTATGTCTTCAGCCCTATCGGCCCAACCTCCTCGATTCCAGCCCAGAATTACAGCCAACATGAGGATCGGTAAAACACTATCGAATAATGAGGATCGGTAAAACACTCCCGAACATTTCCCCCAGTCTCTTATTATAAGATATTTATGACATGAGACTTGAAAGGACACGAATTTGAATAGTCACGCCCGGTAATGATGAGATGTCTTGGGAACCCAAACGGTTTCTTTTCGACTCATGAGCCGGTACACGTTTTTCCAAGACGGGGCTCCACCTGCTATAAATAGCCGCCCTTGGAAACCGTGCCAGACGTGCTATATAAGTCTCTTAACACCCATCACTGTCACTTTTTCGAACCTTTATCCATTTCAAATCTTTCTGCAACTTTTTCCGGCAAGGGCGAATTCCGACGAGTATTCCATTTCCACAGATCCTTCGATTTTCATTATCCTGTTAGATTTCATGCTTCATCCTTGTCCGTTTCCTTCCTAACAACTCACAGCTGTGCCTCATCCCCCTCTAAAACATCCCAAATGGCTGATTCTAGCACTCCAACCCCGACCGATGAATCAAATCCCCCCTCTGTTACCGTCGGTGACCTGATTCCTGTCGACTTGCCTGTAACTCGCACCGATAGCCCTTCTTCTTCGATTCTCCCTACCCCTATCAGTGCCGAGGCCAAAATCCGCAACGTCTATCACTCGAAAATCGAGTTTACCCATGTCAATACCCCATCCTCCATCACGCCTGCTCAAATCTCTGATATCCGAACCCTCTTCAACATCCCCCAAGAATACAAGCTTCGGGCTCCAAATCCCGATGAGAAAATGTTCTGGAGGCCCGAAGGCGAATGGGTGGCTGTTCCCCTATATCTTCTGAAATATGGGGTTCGGTTTCCACTTCACGAGTTCATCTCTTCCTTCCTCTCATTTTCATGGGCATTAGGTTCGCCCACTCGTGTCTTGATTCGTACATCCACCTTGTTGCCTTCATCATTTGTATGCCAGGGAGCTCGGGATCACGCTTGCCTCGACTTCTTTTTTCGCCTTTTTTATCCTTTGCTTGAAGGAGCCAGGCTTAAAGAAATTAAATAAAAGACCCACCCGAACCGCTCCTGTTAAGACCCCTTCAAGTAACAAGGGTTGGCATGACAAGTGGTTCTTCACCAGAGGAACCGACCTTCAGCTCCTCCCTCGATGCGCCCAACCTGCAGATATCATAGCCAAGGTGTCCAAATTCCTGAAGGATCGGGTTAGCGCATTCAAGGTCTTCTATAAGAAATGGAATAAGACCGAATGGTCACTGCCGATTTTGTCCAACGAAGCTTGGTTGTATACCCACAGTTGTAAGTCTCTTTTTCCTAACTCCTTTATATTTCCTCCGACTGCCGAAACCCTGGACATGTCCCCTGACCTTTCCCACTCATTGTTGTTTGTGCAGTGACAATTTTCAAGCCCAATGGTGCCGCTGAATCGTTGACTCCTTTTCCTGTTGCGGTCGAGCCCATCCGAATGCCCATCACCGATGAGGCTCCCGAAGAGGATGCCATTCTCCTGGCCGAATTCTCTGTTAGTTCCTCTTCGGGTCCCACTAACCCAGCTTCCGGGGCTGAGGCTCCTGTCAAGTCGGCACTGAAGATGAATAAGGCCGATAAGATGACTCTGCTAAAGAAGGCAAAGAAGCCATCTGCCAAGGCCCCATCCAAGATCGTCCCGTCAGCTCAGCCGAAGCCGACGCCCCCACCCCCTGCAATAATTACAGTGGTCGAGGATTCGGAAGATACCGAGGATCGACCCCTCGAACCTCCCCTTAAGAAGCCTCGATTATCCGAAGGCCCTGCTCCCGTTAATGCGGTCGCGGTGCCGATCCCTAAATCCACTCCTACCTCCAAGGCCAGTTCTTCCCAAGGGTCGCCAACTACCTGTTGGCCGAAGAGTCCCGCGGACGTATTCCCCTTCAACTTGTTCGACCACTTCAAGCTTCCTGGCGACGACGAGCGGTTCAAGAGCTACTCGTCGGAAGAGTATCTGGTTACCTATATCAGAGCTCAAACCCAGGTATCCTCGATCAGTCTTAAAAATTTTTCCTTTGTCGCTATTTTGTATTTTGCATATTTGATGTTTCCTTTGTGTTTAGGCCAACGCCATCCTTGCTCGGGCTATCCCCTCTCTCGCCCGATCCACTAAGAAAAAAATCAGCTAAAACACGATGTGTTGCTTCTCGAAGCCGAGTTGCGAGGTCGTGATTCGTAATCGAAGAGGAGAGGATCTGCATCGCGATACGAAACAAGGTGACGAAGGCTGATCGTCAGATCGCCGAACTCGAAGAACAATATTCTTTACTTCAACAAGAGTTCATCGGTCTCGACGGTCATGCCAAGAAGCTTGTGCAGGACAAGGAGCTTCTGGCCGAGGAGAACAAGGTCTTGGTGGGGAATCTTCACACTATCGAAGACCAATTCAGTACGATGCACGACAACATGAGAACATTAATCCGGTCTAACAACGCATTGTTAGAGGAGCAGGTCATCATCAAGCAATCGGCCATCAAGGAATATGAAGAGTCGCCTGCCTTGACCGATAAGATTATGGCCCAGTTTGCTGAGGGGGTCGAAGCTTATCGAGAGAAGGCTCGGGCGAAGCTGGTCGAGGTCGGATTGGATGTCTCAGTCCTTGACTCTTCTGATGAGGAATCCGAGGCTGAAGCTGGTGATGATTTGCCTTAGTGTAGGATTTCCGTATTTGTAATTATTTCTTTTTTAGTTTTGTAATTCGTTCGATCTGTTAGGCTGATGGTATATGTATCTGAAGTCTGTCTGATCGGGAATTATAAAAAAAATTTGATATGAATGAAATAGTATAAGTTTCTTAGTTGTTATCTCGATTAGTTTTGCTTGTGACTTTCATCGAACAGTTAGGTCATTTATGCCTGTCTGGTCAATTTATGTCCGAAGCTTACAGTATCGGATTTATAACTTTATCGATCAGTTATACTTGTGGCGTTTACCAATCAGTTAAGTTCTTTCGGACTGTCTGATCGTTTCACGCTCGAAGCTTATCTGATCGGATGTGTAACTTTGTCAATCAGTTATACTTGTGACCTTTTACGATCGATTAGGTCCTTTGGGTATACGATCGGTTTATGTCCGAAGCGTGTCTGATTGGTAAAGCAGTGCAAGTTCAAATGAAGTATAAGTATTTCTCGAAGAGAAGTTTTTATTCCATTGATAAATTGCATAAATTACATAAATGAAGGGGTAAATAAACATGCATTTACTGGTAATATTTTCTAAGTCTTCCAGCATGCCATGTATTCTTTACCTTAGACCCATCCATTGCTCGAAGCCGGTAAGTCCTTGGCTTTGGCACATCCACTACCTCATAAGGCCCCTCCTAGTTAGGCATTAGTTTGCCTGTGTTATGGGGGGTTGATGCCTCTGCCTCCCGAAGTACAAAATCTCCTACCTCAAACCTTTTCAGCTTCACCTTCTGATTGTAGTGTCGGACTGTTCTCTGTTGATAAATAGCCAATCTCAGCATGGCCGAGTCTCGGGCTTCATCCAGTAGATCCAAATTCGTTTTTAGACCTTTATCGTTGTATAGTTCTTTGTACTGACTGTAGGAGTGAGCATTCGGATAATAACCGAACCGAATTAGGATTTTGGTTATACCCGTAAACCAAAATTACCCTGTTTTAGGTATCCGAACAAATAACCAAAATATGTGAAAACCGAATAACCGAATAACCGA
Organism: Panax quinquefolius; assembly: GCA_020205615.1. Classification (NCBI taxonomy): domain Eukaryota; kingdom Viridiplantae; phylum Streptophyta; class Magnoliopsida; order Apiales; family Araliaceae; genus Panax; species Panax quinquefolius. The sequence goes on along the minus strand of CM035171.1, from coordinate 99,487,097 downwards.
ACATGTTATTCGGTTATTCGGTTAATAACCGAATTTAAAAGCAACAGTATTGCAGTCCTGTGAATTGAAAGACAGTCCTGTAAATTGAAACTTTAAAGACAGTCTACCACATATTACACAAACAACTGCCATGACAGTCCAGTGAATTGAAACATTATGCAGTCCAGTGCCACATATTACACAAACAAACAACATTATGCAGTCCAGTGAATTGAAAGAACTACCATGACACAAACAAATAAGTAAACAACTGCCATGACATATTATGCAGTCCAGTCCAGTCCATTATCATATATTACACAAACAAGTAAACAACTGCCAATCTGCCATATGATCAACAACAACAGCACCTCTTATCACCAAGCAGGTCCGTAACAAGTCTTTCGCCCTTTTGATTCACCAATCTCGCTGCACTTCTATTCCAGTAGAGCATTTGTTTACCACTTTTTGTGACGCCCCCAAAATAGGTATACATCACCTATTCTGAGTTGTCAATACATGGTACAGAAACAACTACAACTTTATTATTACAACAGTAAAACTGTGAGTTTGAATACAAATATTATCTTCTAGACAATATCTATACTCAAATAAATCCTCATCACATTTATTGGTACATTATTTTATAAAAATGGTGAGGACTACTAAACAACTCTCTCTAGAACCTTCATTCCATACCCCGACTCGTACTCGCTATATTCTCGCATCCTGAGAAGAAAAATGGAACAAAAAGGAAAAGGGTGAGATCAACTAGCCCGATAAAGAATATTATAACTAAGATAATATACAACAAATTATCATTAGTCTTCAACGAGGAAAAATCTAATAGAATCTGAATAGACAACAAATTTTAAATCAATATTCGCAATGAAATAATAATTCATTAGAAGAGTTAAGTAGAGAATGCAAACTACTATCTTCTATGTATGAATTTAAAAGTTCATCGCTCTATCTTTTATCCTGTAACATCAATCAATATACATCTGGAATCAAATATTCATCTTTGCACTACACGGCGAAAGATATTCATCGATTAATCATGTTCATCTAAACACACATTCATCTTTGCACTACGGGCCAAAGATATTCTTCAAAATCATTCATCTTTGCACTACTGAGGCCAAAGATATTCAATAATATCATCATTTAAGGCCGAGGATGATGAAAATATTTTTAAAGAAACGAATCCAAAGAAACAAAATGACAAGGATTAAGGATTAAGGATTCGTACTTTGTTTTATCCATGTTCAAAAATACCTCAAAAATAATCACGAGTGTAAAATTCAAGAATGATCAAAACATGGATCTGATCAAAGCTAGTCTGCAGATATCGTGAATAGTCTTGGATATCGTGAATAAGGCCGATATCGTGAATAGTAACTCAAACACCAAAAGTTCCAAATTTGATAAAAACTTCAGATCAATATTTCAACATAATGATATTGAAGAAATAATATCATTCTGAAAAAAATAATATCCCTTACCTCGAAAGATCGATCTTCTAAATTTGAAACACCTGGATATAAAGCTATGACTTGAACTTGCACCGAATAGCAATACTCAAATTATACTCAAAATACTCACAAGAATACGCTCGACAATATAGAGAGAAAAACTTCGATTTAAATTGTGATTTTCAATTCTAACCTAAGCACCCTATTTATAGAAATTGCTTAGAACACAAAGCGAGAAAATTTAATATAATATTAATATATTATATATAAATTCCTACGCATTACACAATCTATGATCTGAATTCAGCCATGCTTGACAACAAATAAGTCTACCAAATAAATCAAAAACGTTTTTATTATTTAAAATAATTAAAACTTCCAAAAATCAATTATTAGTGAATTTGAAACATCAATAATTCATAATATATAGCCCTTTTATCAGAAAATTCGAATCTCGCGAGTTTTTATAGGAAATTCAATTCTCTACAACTTTGCGAAAAAGTTTTCCAAATTCCAAATGAAATTGACCAAGAAATCCACAAGCCAAGCGATTTTACGGTATATAATCAAATTTCGGTCGATAAATGGGGTCCAATTTACATGTTTAACATGTTTTAAACATTTATTGCAACAAAAATACTCTTCCTCCTCGTATACTCATATATCCCACATTCGTTGTAAAAATATCACCATTATTATATTACTAAAATATAATAATATATTTAAATAATTATTTTATCGTAAAAAGATAAAATTTCAATTTTCAACAATTGTCACATTAAAATTTTTCTCCATCTATATCCACATAAAATCAATATTTTCCTCATCATATGAATCAATAATTAATTATTCACAAATAATATTACGAATCACAATATTGACAACCAGGCGGGTTCAGGAAAGAGGGGCTTTCCAATAAGAATTTCTTCTTACTAAAGCGCAATTAGGTGACCAAACCTCTCCTTAAGATGTAACTTTCTAGACATTGCCAATAATGTTATCTAATAATATTATTCGGATAATATGAATTATTGCTTCGATAATGAAAAATCTTGTGTAATGACAATTATTGAAACAACAACAATATAAAATATCAACGCAAAGAATTATTAAATCAACAAAATCTTTGAATAAGAATTCTCGTAACCATTATTGAGTAGTGCCTTCTTACGTAAGAATCAATAATTGGTGCAATACCGTATCTTCTTGTGTTTTAACCATAAGGGTATTTTAACAAGATATTACTTGATAACAACTACTGTGAGTTGTTTTAAACCACTTATATTTGTCGCTTTCTTCATCCAATCGCTTTCAGTTATGGGGCCCACACATGGTCTATTTTTGTCGTGCATTTAATATTCCCTACAATCATTTAATATTCCACGACCAAACGAATATTCCCCAACAACAATGAATATTTTATAACCACTTGCTTATTTTGAAATATTTGCGTATTTTACCCCTAACTATCCACATTAATCAAATCAACCCTTACTATTTTAAAATAATAAATAGAGAAAATTAAATTTCATTAATAATAAGTTGGGGTCTTACACTTTTCACCTGCATATGCAACACAGCACACATACTCAAGACTCAAGAGATATGGAAAAAGAAAAAGATGGTTGGCAGGTGAACAATTGCTAAAGAAAAAGGACTTGCCCCCACATTGCTCAACAATTACCTCATTAATTAAATTGCAATAATGAATATATGTAGTGTAATATAAGTTTTGTTAACATCTAAAGTTTGGTAAACCAACACACTTAATAATAATAATCTGTCATGAATTTTCTCATTTAAGAGCAGCTAGCAATACTACAACTCTTGAATACTACTCGTATATAATTTTCATCTTTATGACTTTACCATCACAATAATAATTTTGCTTTAGGCAACATAAATTCATAGAATTATCAAAGGGAGTATCGAAGCACTCTTATTTGTTTATATATGTTGCCCTCAATACAGTTAAATAGCAATAATGAATCAAAAGATGAATTTACCTCATTAATCAAGTTGAGTCGTGGTCCTCGTGGAATCATTGGCATCATTAGTAGCAAGGCTCAACTTGGAAATTGCTGAAAAATGAAAAATATAATTAAACACATTATTTTTATAAATTGTTTTATTAATTAGTTCAATAAAATAAATATAAACAATAATTATTACCACACTCAAGTTTATCGGCAAAGTCGTTATCTTCCTCCACATCAATGCAATTCTTCTTTTTAATCCAATCTTGAGCACATATGAGAGCTTCCACCATATTAGGAGACAATGAACTTCTAAATGAATCAAGAATGCGCCCCCCCATGCTAAATGCGGATTCCAAAGCAACAGTAGAAATGGGAATAGCCAACACATCACGAGCAAGACGTGAAAGAATAGGGAATCTTGCACTATTTGCTTTCCACCACACCAAAATATCGAAAGACTCATCGGCTTCTTCCACATCTTCACTTAAATATTTGTCCAACTCTGATTTTTCTCCAAGTATCACTCCGATCTGACGCTTTTTGAACTTATCCATAAGTCTATTTGTATTTTGGGATTCCATTGAATTAGAACCTTGGGATGACATGTTACTTAAACTTGATGTGCCACTTGGCCCACTTTCTTGAGTTGAATACTTTTTTTTGTACTCATTAAACATATCTTCCATTGCTTTCTTCACACTATCGGCAATCTCTATCCCCGTGGCCCTATTCCTTGCTTGATATTCTAAATCCCTATCTTCATTGTCAATATCAAAATGAAGATCTACTCCCATACCTACCAACGGATCTTCAACTTCAATTTCATCATCTCCATACATTTCGTCTAAAACAAATTGAACAAAACTCAACTTAGACCGATGATCAAGCACAGCGAGAATATACAACAACATATTCATCTTTGTAACATTTCCCCAATACTTATCATATTTTCTTTTCATTGCCTTGGCCATTTGTTTCAATTCTCTATCATTGCTTCTTTTCCACTCACTCAACATAACATAAGTTTCACTTATTTCATGAAATGCAGTATTTGATGTGACATAAGATGAGCCGGAAATACGCGCAGTGATTTTATAAAAATGTTCTAAGAATCTCACAAACAATTTAGCTCTATTCCAATCCGAGTCTGTTGGAATATCTTGGCCCCCATCTCTTTTACAAAGCCATTATCTGCAAATCCATATCGATCAAAAGCTTCTTTGTACTTTAAGGCTGAACTTAACATCAAGTAAGTAGAGTTCCATCTAGTTGGGCAATCTAGACTTAAGCCTTTCTTGTCTTGAAGACCACAATACTCAATCTGGTCCTTAAATGACTTGACCCTAATGGGGATTGTTTTGCATACTTCACTGCACGCCTTACATTCTTAACAGATTTCTCAATCAACTTCAACCCATCATTCACAACAAGATTAATAATGTGAGCTATACATCTCATGTGAATGAACTTACCACCCAAGACATTGGTTTTCCAAAATGAACATCTCTCTCTCTCGAGTAAGCAAACACAGTATCATTTGAGCTAGCATTATCTACAATGGAGTGTCATAACTTTAGAAAGTCCCCACTCTTTTAGACAAGACTCAACCATTTCCCCAATGTCCTTCCCCTTATGACTTGTGATGGTTCAAAAATTTAAGATTTTCTTATGCAATTTCCAATTTTTATCAATAAAATGGGCAGTAACACACATATAATTCAAGCGTTGATTGGAAGTCCAAGAATCAGTAGTGAGGCAAACACGTTCACAATTTTTTCTAAGGAATGTTTTCAGCTTAATTTTCTCATTATCATACAAACGAATGCAGTCTCTAGAAAATGTAAAACGTGAAGGCAATTGAAACCTAGGACATGCAGCTTGCATAAGTCATTTAAAACCATCTTTCTCAACATGTTTGAAAGGAAGCTCATCTACAATAAGATGGTAAGTAACGGCTGCCCTAACAACTTCTTGGTCAAACCTCCAATCACAGAATCCACGCGCTGAAACCTGCACAATAACAGATCACACAGAAGCTTGACGGCCGTGCCGCCCGGGGATAGCTCCGGTGTGAGAATAAGTACAGGCCGTTCACAAGGTTTAACAATGGAGATTATGTGTTTAGTGCTCAAAGATGTATTACCTGTTAATTGTAACCTTGGCCTGGTATTTATAGTACTCTCACTGCCTTAGCCTCCTTCTCCGAGTTGGAATAGGACTCCTAAATATGGTAGTTACCCATATTTCCAACACAATCTCCTTAAAAGGTGCAAGTGGAATCCCTTTTCAACACTACCTTTGGAGTTGCCTTGTTGACATATGATTAAGGTTAGGACCCTTAACCACGTAGACCCCTTATTACGCCCAACTCTGCGTGTAGGCCGTCCGTCTGCATAGGCCCAACCCATCAGTCATCATAAGCACCGGTCTGGGCCTTGGTCCAAAGGACGCGAAGACCCGACCCCGACCTCCATGATCACAACCGGATCCCGACCTATTGGGCTCGGGTATCAGAACCCGAACGTTCTCGACCTCCCGTATGTCTTCGGCCCTATCGGCCCAACCTCCTCGATTCCAACCCAGGCTTACAACCAACATGAGGATCGGTAAAACACTCCCGAACACTTTGAAAATTGACATGAACTTGTTGATATATAGCTGTCATGCATACTGTGAAGATGTGGAACTGGCTCACGTTCAAAATATAGTAAATGTGCTGACTCGAAGTTTGTTTAGTTGAGATGCAACTAGACGACATAGTTTTTAAAACTCATTATTTATTCTTTCACCATAAATTAACCACTCAGATTTAATCAAAGATTTTAACTTTCATACTATTTATTAAGCCGGTAATACCAAGTTTGGCTTTCATACTGTTAAAATACGGCAAAACTAATGATTTGGCCACCGAAATTGACACGTTTTTTTTGAATACCTGATTGAACTTTTAATTTTTTAAATTAACTAATTGAACTAATTAAAATTGTTAAATTGGGTCATTCTGTCAAATCTGGTTAATGGATGTCAAATTGGTTCAAGATTTTTCATACGTGGAAGGAAAAAAAAAGGGAAAATAAAATAAAAAATTGAGGTGGCGAATCAGCAATAATGACATGGAAATAAATTTTTTTTTTATTTTTTGACTCATTTTTAATATTTTAAAGTTTTAAAAATGACAAAAACATAATAAAACACAATAAAAACTAATAAAAATAAAATATTTTTTCATTCATTAAATTAAATTTATTTATCAAGATAAATCAAATCTTAATCAATTAAAAAACCAAACATATTTTCCTTTTAAAAAAAGACAACATTAAAAGTAAAAAAAATCAAAAACATTCAAAACAAATCTAGATACATATGAGGATTCTTCTTAGAATTCTAGATCTACGACCAATCACGTCGATCTTCTTAACAACAATCTCCCTCCCATCTTCCGAATTCCCCTAAAAAAACCCAAAACTTACAGCGTCCTGATTGATCCAAATTACATAACCAAAGAAACAGAGTATGTGATTTTTGTTATATATATTAAAAGCAGAGCATACATATATAAATATATGTATTTGAGTATACAGATGATGGAGAAATTGGCGTAAAGTGAAATTAAAGATGCGAGAAAATAGTCTGATCAATCTGTAAGGAGATTCAAATATTAATCAATTAAAAAACCAAACATATTTTCCTTAAAAAGGCGACCGATCCCCACATCGCCGCCGACCATGTACATCGCTGCCGCTGGAAAACGCCGTCGTTGGGAATCCGAGAGTGGGGGTCGGGTCGGAGTCTCGATCGACTCGATGAATCCTTCGTTGCAATCGGGACAAGAGAGAGTCTTCCTGCCTCAAAACCCTAACGAATCGACTGCATCTGTAGCACCAATACAAAGAAGACATCTATTTGTGAAAATATCTAGAAAATACAAAACCTACAATTCCCTTTTATCTTGCAGATCTGATAAAAACCAAGAAAATAAAACCCAAAATATCGAAACTTTTCTTCAATAATCAGTTCGATTTATGAAGAATTACGTAGATTAAAGGAGGGATTGTAACTCACCGGGAAGAATATCGAAACTTTTCTTCAATAATTAGTTCGATTTATCTTCGAATTTGATTTGGAAGGAGAGAAGAGAGAGAAGGGATGAAGGAATAGAGAATAAATGATTTTTTTTAATTCTTTTCTCATGTACTATTTTTATTTCCATGAATCACCTTTTTTCTATTAGATCTGTTTTGATCTGTTTTGATGAAAAATAAAAGAAATAATCTTAATGAAAGAGAAAATACACGATTATTTGATCTGTAAAAACAAATAATCAAGATGGTTAAATCTGTTTTAGTTGAAGAAGAAAGATGTTTTGATTTTTTGATTTTTAGTTTATTTTATTATGTTTTTGCCATTTTTAAAACTTTAAAATGTTAATTTTTTTTAAAACTTTAAAATGTAAAAAGAAAGCTTATTTATTTTTTTGCCACATGTACTTTTTTTTTATTTTTTGTATATTTTTTTCAGAGCCATGTAGATAAAATTTTAATGTCTGTCTACTTTTTTTAACGGAGTGACCCAATTTGAAAATAATAACTCAGTGAGTTAATTTGAAAAATTTAAAGTTCAATCAGGTATTCAATAAAACGTGCCAACTTCGGTGACCAAATCATTAGTTTTGCCATTAAAATACACATCATTATTTCACTTACAACCATATATATTAGTGATCTTCTATTTATTTATTTGAAAAAATTCTCAACTTCTTTTAATTCTAGTTATTAATTAAGAATTGCGTTGATAAATTATTAATTACTTGAAGTATTATGTGACGCCCCCAAAATAGGTCCATTCCACCCAACCTATCCTGAGTCGCCAAATACATGGTACAGAAAATAACTACAACTTTATTACTACACTTGCCGTACAAAATACAACAACACATATGTTGTGAGTTTAAATACCAGCTGTGACTCATGTCCCAACTTGTGTCAGCACCTCTCATTGATACATTACATAAAAGTACAATCAATAATTGTTTTAGAGATTAAAATCTTTGGGAAGTGCTCAAGGAAACCTTCGTACATGGAAGGCCATGCTTTTAGGTTATGGTAGATATCATATGGCCACAGAATTATCCTTGGTTGACCCAATAGACCCCAAAGAAAAATGAGAAGGTTACTATCATGGTCCTTCCAATGGTGAGTCTTCTCTTGACATATAACTATCTCCACCGTCTGCAATTGAACATTATATTTCAAATAAACTCGAAGATCATATAGGTAGTGCTCGTAGATATACTCAGCAAGTGGATTTTCACAACCCTGTTTTATGATAACTCGTAGGTCATTAGACATCTTGTATGATAGTGGCAAAACACCCTTCCAAAGTTGGATTCACCTTACCCTATTCGGTTCACCAAAATTAAATATCAATTGACATATATAATACGACACACTTATCTAAAGTTCTCAATAAAATTATTTCCATACTATTTAGGGAGAACCTCAATAGCTATAGACCACCGTTCTATTTCCCTGTTACCCCCGTTCGACCCAGCTACACTTTTGTTACCTGAAAGGAATTGTGAAGCGAAAGGGTGAGCACAACTAGCCCAGTAAAGAATATCATGACTAAAGATAATTAAATTATCAATAGACTTCATCAGTAATAAATCAGAGATTTATAACATATGGTAGATAATAAAACTTTTCAACCATAGTTGCAGCGGAACGAGCAATCCATTAGAAGAGTCAAATAGACCATAAGATCTATTATCTTCTCCATGTTAAAAGTCCACCAACAATGTTTTATCCTTGTAACATCAATCAACAGTTCTGGTTCACAATCATATGAATAATTCATAATCATAATTGTGGTTCTAAATTCCTCTTATCATCCAGGACAAAGATAATTTAATCACCTGAAACATCAAAGATTGTGGTTATACCAAATCACAGTTCATGTTCATAATCATACTAATAAATTCATCTTTGCACTACGGGCCAAAGATATTCATCAACAGACCATCTTTGCACTACATGCCAAAGATATTCAACAACAGGTCATCTTTGCACTACGGGCCAAAGATATTCATCAACAATTCATCTTTGCACTACAGGCCAAAGATATTCCTCAACAGTTTATATTTGCACTACAGGCCAAATATATTCATCAACATTTCATATTTGCACTATAGGCCAAATATATTAATATCTCAAAGAAATATATAATCATTTCAAAATTTATATAAACAATAATTATAACCATGTTGATCAATTCACCTTTGTACTTAAGCTAAAGATATTCAATTATAAATTCAATGGTCATGATCATACCAGTCACAATTCAACTTTTCACTACTGGCCAAAGAGAACCCTAGTCATGATCATACCAATAATTTACCCATCTTTACACTCCAATGAAAGAGAATTTCAACATCAGGGTTATAAAAATGTTATATATGATAATAAAATCAATATAATCAATACATAGTTTTAATCTCCAGAGTAATATTCATAAATCAGCTAAAATTTGGTTAGAAAAAGAAACCAATTTTGTAGTGAATAGTACCCGTGAATAGTAACTCGTGAATAGTAACTCATGAATAGTAACTCATGAATAGTAACCCGTCGTGAATAGTAACTCGTGAATAATAACTCATGAATAGTAACTCGTGAATAGTAACTCGTGAATAGTAACTCATGAATAGTAACTCATAAATAGTAACCCCGACATGAAAAAGTTTCAAATTTGATAAAAATTTCCAACCAACATTCTGGCATAATGATATTGAAGAAATAATATCATTTTCAAATAATATAACATCCCTTACTATCCCTTACAATCCCTTACCTCAAAAGAGCAGTACTTCTGACTGGAATAACGCTGAACGAACTTTCACCGTATAGTAACACTCAAGATATCAAAATATTCACAAGAATACACTCGATAATATAGAGAGAGAAATAGAGAGAAAACTTCAGTTTCTGGTGTGATTTTCAATTCTAACCTAAGCACCTATTTATAGGAAAATGCTTAGAACACCAAAGTAAAAAATTTAATAAATTAATAATATAATTATATAAAATTTCCTACGCACCCTTCTTTTGCCCAAAACATCAGCCATAGTGACAAAGTGACTAAAAACGTTTTTAATAAATAAAACATTTTAAACTCCAAAAATCAATTATTCCAGAACTTCAATAATTCATAATAAATAGCCCTTTTATCAGAATATTCGAATCTTGCAACTTTTTATAGGAAATTCAATTCTCTACAACTTTACAGAAGAAAGTTTTCCAAATTCCAAATGTAAATTGGTATTTGAAATCCACATACAGACGATTTTACAAGCTATAATCAAATTTCAATTCGAGAAATGGGTCCACCAACACACAAAACATGTGTTAATCATTTAATGCAATAAAATACTCTTCCTCCTCATATACTCATATATATGCATATTCATTGTAAAAATATCATCATTATTATATTATAATAATATAATAAAATATTATTTTATCAAAAAGATAAAATATCGATTTTCAACAATTGTCACTTTAAAAATTTTCTCCATCTATATCCACATAAAATGAATATTTTTCTTATCATATAAATCAATAATTAATTATTCACAAATAATATTACGTAATCACAATCTTGATAACCGGTAGTTCCTCAGAAAGAGGGGCTTTCCACTAAGGATTTCTCCTTCTTGGCGCCATGAATTAGGTGACCAAACCTCTCCTTGATGCAGAGCTTTCTAGACATTGCCAATAATGTTATCTAATAATATTATTCAGATAATATGAATTATTGATTCGATAATAGAAAATACTATGTAGTGACAATTATTAAAACAACAATAATATAAACTATCAATGTAGCAATTATTGAATCAATAAAATACTGAACAGTAATTACTGTAACAATTATTGAGTAGTGCCTTCTTACGTAAGAATCAATAATTGGTGCAATACCGTGTGCTGCTATGAAACAACGCGTATTACTGTGTTTTAACCACCGGGTATTCCAATAGTATTAACGGTAACAACTACGCCGTTATTTGTAAACAACTTATACTTGTCGTTTTCTTCATCCAATTGCTTTTCGTTATGGGGCCCACAAAAGACTGCGCCGTCGTACGAATATTTCCCGACAGGAAGAATATTCCACGACCAAACGAATATTCCCCGACAACAATGAGTATTTTATAACCACTTGCTTATTTTAAAAAAATTTCATATATCACCCTTAACTTTAAACTTTTATCAATTTAACCATTTACTGAATAGTAATTATAAGAAAAATTGAATACTTTTATTTCATAAATTCGGGGGTCTTACATATTATGTTTGAAGGACGTATAACTTATATATATATATATATATATATATATATATATATATATATATATCGTAATATGTGAGATTTGGTAGCTTAAAATTTTAAAGTATTTTTTGTTGAGTTTACTATATCAATGTAATACAACACAACCCTGCTTTATCTAATGTATTTAACAGGATGCTTTGGACTATGGATTATGAATTCTGTTATCATGAAATTAATTTCAAGGTAAATTGGTCAATATTTGACTAATACAGTGTTGACATGCAAAAAAAAAAAAATCACCTCCCGCCTGCATGTTGACACTGTATTAGTTAACTTCATAACTAATTGAACAAAGTTAACTTCATACTAACTCTTAGGGTGTGTTTATTTGAGCCCGGATACGGTGGACCATAGTCCGCATGGAGGTAATTACCCCACGTGAAAACCTGTTTAGACAGTTAATGATTTTAAGAAATCTAAGATTCCTAACTATATTTGATTTTCAACTCCTAAGGAAATAGTCATGATACAATCCGATTTCCTTTCCTTAAGAAGATTGACTTTAATCCCATTAAGGTATCTTACCTAATGAGGAATTATATTCCTATACGGGGAAGGGCTTGGAGAAGGTGGTATGATCACTATAAATATAAGGACACACTCTCATTATCAAGTACACATTCATATTATATTTTAGCACTAGAGCATTGAACCTGCATTGTTAAACCTTATTCAGTCTGTACTTATTCTCACACCAGAGCTATCCCTCGGCGGTCCAAGTCGTCAAGCTTTTTGTGTGACTTCATTTCTGTACAGGATTTGATGGGCATTGGTGATTGGGCGTTGTTGGTCGTTTTACCGATCAATATATGCGTGCAAGTATACACGGTCAACAAGTAATAAAGAGCAAGTAAAGTATCGTTCCCACGGAGAATTAACTAATAAAGTTTACCAAGCATTAACCCATAACCATCTCAGTCTTATTTAAGCGAATGATATTATATTTTATATTTAAACTATTAACTTAAATAAACCTAACTATTCCTAGAGTGAGACTAGATAATGAAGACCTGAGATCACAATTTCATCTATTGACTCATTCAAAACAATACACTTCATGTTAGGCCAAACTAATTGTACCGGTTTGTTAGTCGAGAACACAAAAATAAAGTACAGCCATCTCTCAATGTACCATACCCATATCACATATAATCCACAATTGATAGAATACACATAAACATCCACATTACCTAAACCACTATATGTCTATGTGATTTATAAATAATTAGGGTTTAAGCCCAACTTCTCAATTGACTACGAGCGATGCCTCGGTATATGTCTATTCTAAGCACGAATCATACATTCCATCACCATGTAGAACATACAAACACAAGCTATCAAGATCAAATCTAAACTCATACTTCGTCTTTCAAGTTCATATGAGTTATCACAGTAATTGATGGCCAATCAACTAAGCAAATAAGCATGAATCTTAATAGACAATCCCATAGCAATCAATAAGGTTAACAATGAAGTATATCAGATTAAACTAAGCAATAGAATCCATTGCAATCCCAAAATAAAGTTTAACTCATCATAGAATCAAAATCCATAATCCACAATTGATTATACATTCAGAAATAAAGATAGAAGTAAAGAGAAGTTAGGGAATTAGGAATGCAAATATGAGATTCTCCTCTTGCTCCAATTCTGAATTTCCAATGCTCTTCGATTGCTTCAATCTTCAACTCTAATCTAATCTAGGGTTCTAATCTAATCCAAAAAGAAAGAGAAGAAAAGAGCATATGTAATCTAGATTAATCCCCCCAAGGGTGGAATGAATCTTACATAATGAAAATACGTCTAATATATAAGCCCTAATTGAACCTCTCTCTCCGTTACGCTTCAATTGCACTGTTTAATGAAAAGTCAGCTTTGGTCAACTTCCGGTGGCAGCGACCGCGCAAGAATTGGCCTAAAGTTGAATGCCCGCGTGCATGAAGTATTAAATCGCGTCTTTTTGCTCTCAGTAATTCCTTGTGACCCTTGCGAGAAAATCGCGTGCCCGCGAGGTTGATTTTCTGCTGCAGTGTGCTCTGGTAAAATGGCCATAACTTTTGATTCGAGAAGAGTTACGGGGCCTTCCACCTATCAAATTGAAGCTATCGACGAGATCTACAACTTTCATTCTTTGATGATTCAGAAATTCTGGACGGATGAAGGCTGAAAGTGGTCTGGAAGTGACTGCTATGAAACTGGCTAACCAAAACAGCGAAGTTCGACGTCCGTTGGTACAAAGATCATAACTCTTGCATCCGAACTCCTATTGGAATGATTCAAGATGTTCCGAAAAACTTAGAAGAAGCTCTACAACATAGTCCAAGTTCGAAATCAAGAACATGAAATGAACACGATAGCATAAATGATATCCGGATTGCTTTTCTTTGCACTTCCCTTGCTTTTCCTTACCAATAGTCGCTCACACTACTCCCAAACGTATAACCTACAAAATGAACACAAAATGCATGAAAAGTAACTAAAACACATAAATATAAGCAACTAATTCAAGTAAAAGGTACCGGATAAGTGTATATAAAATCCACTTATCAGGCGCATGGACAAATCTTGGCGTTAATATTGGCGCTAGAAGGAGAGTTTTCTAGTGCTACACAAATTTCAATCATAAAGGAGTTTTTGGGTGGAATTGTGATGAATAACAGGAAGACAATTTTAGTACGTGACCAGTCGACGACGGACCCCCCCTTCTTGACAATCAAAGGGTTTAACCAAAGACATGTTGGGACCATTAGTTTCTAATTAGTTGGGGTCCCATGACAATTATGTAGCCCCATTGAAGGACAAGGCGTGAGGGCCGAGACGGAGGATGTTCTCAACGATTAGCAAGGACGCAAGACCAGTGTCGAGGACGCACCGTCCCGAACACATCCCCAAGACGATTGTCAGGATGAGAGGAGGTCGATCTTGGCAAAAAAGGAGCAGGAGACCGATGATGCATTAAAAGCCTTACTCTTGCAGCGGTAAAAGATTGACCAACAGATGATACTCTTGATAGGTGAAGATGACGGTGCCTCCAGCCATAGCCAAAGGTGGGGGCGGTCACGAGGGATTCAGTCCAAGACACATCTTCCAGATAATTCTCGGCGGACCGAGAGCAGGCTCTGAAATCGCTCTCGGGTCAAGAGTAGGCGACGAAGCCAATCACGAAAACATTTGCCAGGGAACCAATCTAGGACACATCGTCCGGACAGTTCTTGGCAGATTGAGAGCAGGCTCCGAAGTCGCTTCAAGGAAGCGAGCTCTAAAGGCAGGGGACGATCTGATTGAAGGAGGTGGGATCTCTCTCCAGATAGAAGAAGACGGGATAGACTATCCTTCCTCTCGAAGAAGTGAAATAGAGGCGCTGGCTAAAAAGTTGGCAAAGCTGGAGAAAAGATTAACTGAAGGAGATCAGAATAAAGGAACCCCGATCAAATCATCATCACCATTCTCCCAAGAGATCATTCGGGAGAAGGCTGATCCAAACAAAAAACTCCTGACATGGAGAGCTACGATGGTTCGGGAGATCTTTATGAACACATGCATGATTATGATTGGATGATGGATTACTATGACTATTCTGATGCTACCAAGTGTCAAGTGTTTATGACTACCCTAAAGAAGGATGATCGGCAATGGATGATGATGCTGGCTCTGAACTCAGTTTCGCTCTGAAAAGGGCTCTATGATAAGTTCCACGCCTGGTTCGACAATAATAAGAGGATGGGAAAGCCAATGGGGTTCTTATCTTAGATCAAACAATATTCGAACGAGACTTTGGGTTAATATATGAAATGGTTTTGGGAAGCAGTCGGTTAGGTTACGAATTTGAATGACCTTTAAGCAGTCGGTCTGTTCCAGAATGATTTGGATATCGTAAAGTCAAAGAAGCTTGTGATGGATATAATGTTCAATCACCCGAAGGACTTGACTAAAGCATTTGACAGAGCCGAAGGCTTCATAAAAGTTAAAGAGGCAATGAACAATTTGAAGCCAAGCACAACGGAGAAGCCGAAGGGCTAGGAGAAGAACATCTACACCAAGGGTGAAAATAACAAGTTCGACAATCAGACGAAGAGCTTCAACATCGGGGGTTCGGGAGGAGGCCGACCGCCCTTCCCGAACCGGGGAGTTAACAAAATCTATACTCCTCTCAGCACGAACCGAGAAACAATATTGGAGGAAATTAAAGATAAGCCGTATTTTGAGCCTTGCCTAAGTAACACTCATCCAGAGAGAAGAAATCATAACAGATACTGTAAATTTCATCAGACATCTGGACATGCTACAGAAGACTGCGGGGATTTGAAGGACCTAATTGAGAAGAATGTTAAGAATGGGGAATTAGTTCAGTACGTCGCGAGTCGAGAAGGTTCAGGAAGGGGACAAAATAATATCAGTCAGGAACAGAACCCTTAGCAACAACCGGAACAAAGGCAAACAGTTCGACGAGTGGTGGACATAATAACAAGTGGCTTTGTCAGAAAGGTGATCGAGAGGAAAATGTATAAAGTGTTGGATTCTATACTTATAGTGTTCGAACAGCTTGCAAGGAGGGACCAATGGTACCCTAGCACAGTCATCTCTTTTTCTGATGAGAATTACCCATAAGAACCTATTGAGTCGTATTATGGAGCACTAGTAATCACTACACATAATGGATTAGGGGACATAAAGTGGATCATGATTGATAACGGTTTATCGATCGATATATTGTACGCCTATGCATAACAAAGGATGGATTTGGATGGAAGGAAAATGGAGATTGGGCAAGAGCCTCCTCTATACAGATTCGATAATGACCTAGTTCGAGTAGCAGGTGTCATCGAACTGTTAGTCATCTTCGGGACAACTCCTCGGCAGGTGAAAGTGATCTGTAGATTTTTTATGGTATATGTGTATTTGTTATACAATGTCATACTTAAAAGACCAACATCCATTTGTACAAGCGATGACTTCCATACCCCATTTTAAAATAAAGTTCCCCACACCAAACAGTGTCGGTGAAGTCGTTGGGGATCTTAACTTAGCAATGAGATGTTATCGGAATGCTTTAGTCTCTTCGGGAGTATGGGACATCAAGCAAATGGATCAAACCAAAGAGGTTCAAAGTTGAAGTGCTGAGGCCAGAAACTTACCGGCTTCGAGTAATGGATAGTACAAAAGTCAAAAACACTTGACATATTTGGGGAAAATTATCAAGTTTTTTTATTTTATGGCTGTAAATTTTTCAAGTTATTAATAGGAATGAACATTGAAAAAATAGTTTTCGTTCATAGTTGATGTTTTTTGTATCGGAGGTATAAGGTCGGATGACGTTATAAGGTTGGATTAAAGCCTCCCACAGAGGTCGGGAAGGCTATTGAAAATCCTTCGAGATAAACCAGTGTCCTCCCGAACAGATAACATCCTTCGGGATGGATCAACGTCATCCCGAACGGAAAACATACTTTGGGATGGACCAACATCCTCCCAAATGGACAAACATCCTTCGGGACGAACCAACATCCTCCAGAACAGATGACATCCTTCGGGACGGACCACGGTCCTCCCAAACGGATGACATCCTTTGTGACACCCCCAAATCCGGGTACTTCAATTCCACGGGATTTGGTGTTCACTGTACAAATATCATCTATCTATCTACCCATAATAAATGCAAACCATGCAATAAATAGAAATAAAATCTTCCCCTTAAGGGTTACAACATCCGAATAATAATACAATCCCAGGTTAAACTAACCTTAAACATCTGTGCGGAAATATAAACAATAAGTCTTAAGTAACATCAATTCTAATTACATCACATAAATAATCAGTCTTCATTACTTGCTAAGCTTGCCCTTGCCTTTACTAGTGGAAGGTTCGTCCGCCCTTTCGTTCTTAACTGCAATGTTATTATTATGCAAGAGTGAGCATGATTGCCCAAAAATAAAATAATGAATAACAATGTATAATAACATGCGAGGGAATCAAAGACTTCTGAAATAAAAGTTCAACTTTTGAATCAAGAATGAATAATAAGAATCAAAAGATTTCTGAGTGTCATAAGACCTTGAACTATGTCCTAGGTTATCAAGGGTTATACTTGAAACCTTTAACAGTCATAAGACTATGGACCTTTCTACTCGTACTTAGGGGGATAAGCCCTTAGTACCATACTGTGTACAATATCTTAACGCTAACGCATAAGTAAATTCCTTTGCAGGGTTGTTCATCTCAGTTTGAAATTCGAGTCCGCACCAAAGGAAGTTTGGTTTGGATAATTCAATAAGGGTTCTGAAATTTAGAACGTTCATCAATTAAGGACTAGTTGAATCAATAAAGTTCACTAGTCTATTAAGGTTCAACAATAATGATATTCGATTTGAATAATAATCTCAAGAAGTATACAATAGGACAATTATTGTATAACTGAATCATGCTTTGAAAAGATAATCAATCTTAATATAACATTTGAACTTGAATAATAGTAATGATAATTTACTCGAGGTAACTAATAAACTTGAACAATAATGACAAGTAGGGTTAGGAAACTTGCCTCGTGCGTAGATTACACTTTAACTAAGCACGTTCTTTGAATTTAATCCTACATACCATTCACATTTACAATACCAGTTAATTATAACTTAACTAATCATCATAAACTCATTCTTTTGCCTAATTCGAATATTGACTATACTTAGTCAAATTACCACTTTGTCACATAATTCACACTTCATGAATAACAAGCTAATTATGTATTCAATAATTCAATCCACATGCAATTATGTTATTTACATGTTAAACATCTATTTTATCATCTCATCATACTTCTAACATTTTTACATGTTCATTAATTAAGTTACTAACACATTGCTAGACTTAATCATTTTACAAAAATTTCATTTCTGAACTTTCTGGAGAGTGGCTCTGCGGCACCACTTTTGTACTAAGTCTTCGCGCTACGCCATCGTATTTGCAATTGACATCTAACGTCATGCTGATGGCGCGATGGTATTCTGCATGATAATGAACGAAAACTGCTGTAATTCTCAAAAATTGCAGAACACAACCAAAAAATTCCAATTAAATTATCATTACACGAATTTAATCATACCCACATGTTAGAATTCATATATAATAATTACCCAACATTTATAGAGTGACTTTAACCATTTAAAACACATAATCACTGAATTAATTTATGCAAATTATACTGTTCTTGATGTTCTTGAAGGTTTTGAAAATAATTCATGAAAATTGACACTACGGATTCGTTATAACACCGAATCCGTTCATTTAAGGTTTGGTCTCTTCGTATCAACATGCATAATAAAATAAGGGTGTAAATTTTACGAAATCATTTATGGTTGACATATTAAAGTCACGTATAAGGCCATACGGCCATAACCCAAACTCTATAATTTTGCAGCAATCATATACGATGTATTTTCATGAAACAGATGATATGGTTTATACAATATATATAATCAAATACGATGTGATATGTCATAACACATACACAACCCATAATCATTACTCCTATCCCAATTACAGAGGTTCACAGAAAGAATGAAAGCCATATTCATGAAAACTTTTAAAGACTTAAAATAAACATTTGGGTTGAAGAGAATTACCCAAACGTAGATAAAAAGGATGACAATTACTCTCTAATCTTTCTCAAAGATTTCTCAAACTCTCTCTGAAATCTCTATGGCTCTCAATTAACTAAATGAAAAATACGTAAGTTAAACTCAACTGAGCCTTTATGCGCAGAGTTGAGGTCAGTTATTCCATTCGTGGTTTAACTGCCCCCAACTCCTCCTAAGGCCTCATTTGGCTAGCAAACTAGGTTCAAAGCTTTTTATTTTAATAAAACTTTTTATCATATAGTTACAATAATGCCACACTCCTTTATAAATTAAATCAATATCTTATTTAATTTGTTTTAAATAAAATATAATAAATTCTCATAAATTCACATAGTCACATAATTAACTTTCTCATTAATAAATAATGTCAAATTATTAATGCTCTAATTAATAATTAAATTAATTAAAATACCAATAAGCTTATTAAATATTTCTTTTAATACCATAAGCTCACATAATCACATACTTCGATAATAAAAATTCTCCACATTAATTTAATAAATGTAACACATATAATTAAATTAATCTACCACAATTGCATCAATTAATTATTTAATATAATAATTAAATCATTGAAAATATTTATTTAATCCAATATATATTTAAAATTAATTACAAAAATCTCGTTCGTCACATCTTTCCCCCCTTAAAAGGATTCTGTCCCTAGAATCATGACTCAATAAATTTGACCCATTAAATTCTCCCCTCCTTACAAAGATTCTATCCCCAGAATCGCTTACACATGAATTAAGTAAATAAATGAGGGTAATTCTTTATCATATTCTCTTCGAGTTCCCACGTAGCTTCTTCAGCGTTGTGGTTCCTCCAAATTACCTTAACAGAAGGTATTACTTTATTTCTGAGAACTTGTTCTTTTCTATCGACAATTTGAACATGAATTTCTTCGTAAGATAAGTCTTTTTCAAAATGTAGGGGTACGTATTCAATTACATGCTTGTAATCGGGTTTGTAAGGTTGTAAAACATAAATATGGAAGACGTTATGGACATTCTCGAGTGCTGGAGGCAGAGCTACCTCGTACGTAACTTCTCCGATTCTTCTGAGTACTTTAAATGGTCCAATGAATCTTGGGCTCAATTTCCCTTTCTTTCCGAACCTGATTTTTTTTTCCAAGGAGAGACCTTCAAGAAAACATAACTTCCTGATTCAAATTCGATATTTTTACGATGTGGATCGTCAGTATTTCTTCTGCTTGATCTTGAGTCGCTACCAAATCGTGTTTCGGATAACTTTAACTATTTCTCATTGTCTGCTTGTACCAATTCTCGCCCCTAGCAATTGCCTTTCACCAACTTCATCCCAATGAAAGTGGAGTTCGCACTTTCTCGTATAACGCTTCATAAGGCGGCATGCCAATACTAGCGTGTAATAACTGTTGTTGTAGCCAAACTCTACTAACGGTAGAGTGATCATCCCAATTTCCTTTAAAGTCCATCACACGTGCTCTTAGCATATCTTCTAATGTCCGAATCATTCTTTCGCTCTCATCTCAAAATCTATTTGAGGGTGGTATGCTGTACTCATTCGCAATTGCGTACCCATGCATTCCTGAAGACGTTTCCAGAAATTCGATGTGAAGCGCGGATATCTATTAGAAATAATTGACATCGGCACTTCGTGCCTCGAAATAATCTCTTTCACATATAACCTTGCCAACTGATCTAAGTTGAATCTGATTTTGATCGGAAGGAAGTTTGCAGATTTCTTCAGTCGGTCAACGATAACCCATACTGCATCGTAGCCTTTCTGAGTCGTCGGAAGGCCAACCACGAAGTCCATTGTAATATGTTCCCATTTCCATTCTGGGATCTCTAACGGTTGTAGCAATCCACTTGGTCTCTGATGTTCTGTCTTCACTTTCTGACAGGTAAGACACTTGGCAACACATTCTGCAACATCTCATTTTAAATTTGGCCACCAGAAATGTCGTCGAAGATCTTGGTACATTTTGGTACTACCAGGGTAAATCGAATATCGTGAACTATGAGCCTCGCTCAAAATTTCTTCCTTAATCTCTTGTACTGGCGGAACCCAAATTCTACTTTCAAATCTCAGTATTCCTTCCTTATCCATCTTAAATCTTGGTTCAGTTCCTTCAGATATCTTCTTTGTCACCTTTTATATTTTTCGTCCTGAAGCTGAGCGTCCTTTACTTTATCTAGTAGAGTTGTACCAGATTGAATCTGAAATAGCTTCTCATCAACCTCCATAGGATACTTCACTTCTAACTCCAGTTTCTCCATTTCTGAAATTAGCTCCTCCTGAGTAGTTAACATCATCAATTTCTCACGACCCTTTCTACTTAAGGCGTCGGCAACCACATTTGCTTTACCCGGATGGTATAAAAGCTCACAGTCGTAATCCTTAATTAATTCCAACCATCTT
Source organism: Panax quinquefolius (assembly GCA_020205615.1). Taxonomy (NCBI): domain Eukaryota; kingdom Viridiplantae; phylum Streptophyta; class Magnoliopsida; order Apiales; family Araliaceae; genus Panax; species Panax quinquefolius. Next base: position 99,465,242 of record CM035171.1, on the reverse strand, counting down.
CTTTGACGCATATTCAAATTCTTCTATGTGAAAATATATTTCAGACTTTTGTGGTCCATATATATTTCACACTTCCCCCGTAGAGATAGTGCCTCCAAATTTTCAAAGCAAAAACAACTGCAGCTAACTCCAAGTCATGGGTCGGGTATCCCTTCTCGTAATCCTTCAACTGTCGTAATGCATAATAATGACGTAATGACTTCTGTAGCTTTGCATCGACACACAACCAAGTCCTTTATGCGACGCATCACTATAAACAACAAAATTTCTGTATCATCCTAAGAGATAACACAGGTGCCGTACTCAATCTCTTTTTTAATTCTTGAAAACTTTCCTCACACTTATCTGTCCAAACAAATTTCACAGCTTTTCGAGTAAAATTCGTTAACAGAGTTGCGATCTTGGAAAAGTCTTGTATGAACCTTTTATAATATCCTTCCAATCCAAGAAAACTTCGTACTTCCGACGGCGTCCTCGGTTAATCCCAGTTAATCAAGGCTTCGACATTTGATGGATCTACCAAAATTCCATTTTTATCGATCACGTGACCAAGAAATTGTACTCGTTCAATCCAAAATTCGCATTTCTAAAACTTAGCATACAACTTCTCCCTTCTCAATACCTCCAACGTTAATCTCAAATGCTCTTCGTGTTCTTCTTTGGTTTTCGAATATACCAAAATGTCGTCTATAAATACCACTACAAACTTGTCTAAAAATGGCTTGAACATACCATTCATTAGTCCCATAAATGCCGCAGGAGCATTCGTAAGACTAAACGACATTACTAAAAATTCGTAGTGACCATATCGCGTTCTGAATGCTGTCTTCGGTACATCCTCTGGCCTCACCTTCAGTTGATGATAACCGCTTCTCAAGTCTATCTTGGAAAAATATCTCGCTCCCTTCAATTGATCAAACAGGTCGTTGATCCTCGGTAATGGATATCTATTCTTAATTGTGACCTTATTCAGTTCTCTGTAGTCAATGCAGAGCCGCATCGATCCATCCTTCTTTTTCACAAATAACACCGGCGCTCCCCACGGCGATACGCTCGGTTGAATGTACTTCTTGTCCAATAATTCTTGTAGTTGTACCATTAATTCTTTCATCTCTACTGGTGCCATTTGGTATGGTGCCTTCGATATTGGAGCGGTTCTGGCGCCAAATCGATCACGAAATCTACCTCTCTATCTGGTGGAAGTCCTGGTAAATCGTCTGGAAATACGTCGACGAAGTCCCTCACAATCGGTATCTCTTCTATCTTCGGATTCTCTTTTCGACTGTCGACTATGTAAGCTAAGTATCCTACACAACCTTGTCTTAATAACTTCCTGGCCTGCATCATCATCAGATAACTCGCTTGTCTAGGTGACTTACTACCGTAAAACACAACCTTTGACGGAGTCATAAGGTTAATACGCTTCTTTTGGCAATCAATTACAGCCTTGTAATTGAATAACCAGTCCATTCCCAATATAACGTCAAATTCCCCAAGTCGAATAGGGATAAAATCTACGTTCATGATATTACCCTTAATATCCACTCTACAGTTCTTATGTATATACTTAACAGGGATTATTTCTCTATTCGCAATTTCTATGTTCATGGGGTAATCCAATTCATCCCTAGGAAAATCTAAATTCTTAGCAAAGTCATCGGATATAAAGGAACAAGTAGCACTTTTAATCAATCAAATAAAATATAAGCATTAATTTTATTGATCGGAATGATACCCCGACACCACATCACGGATCGAATCGCATCCTCATCTCATCATATTGAAAGTCCCAAGCGGTCGGTTTGGTTTGTTGTGGTTGGTCCTAAGTAATAGTTAAGGCATTTCCACTGTTGTTTCCCCGGTTTCCTCCTGATCCTGACCCTCCCGGTCCCTTCTTAGGACAATCTCTTGCCAGATGGTCCTTTGAACCACAAGTAAAGCAAGCACCCTTCTTTGGGTTAGGACAATTAGGTGCTATATGGCCTTCCTGACCACAATTGTAGCACACTCTTTTTCCTTTCATACAAACTCCCAGATGGGCTTTCCCGTAGGTCGGGCATGCTTTGATTCTTTTCTTTTGACTACCTTGCTGATTCCCCAATGATGAGTTGTCATTCCACCTCTTCTTCTGATTAAAATTTCCACCTCCTGTGCCACTTCCACTAGCCTTATTATTTACTTCACCTTCACTCTTCTTCTTCTTCTGATCTTGATTGTACTTGGTCACCGCATCGCTTCCACCTTCAGCGAGGATGGCCTTTTCCAATACTCCGACAAATGTGTTTATCTGAAACATTGATACTTAGCTGTACACCCAAGGTTTTAGTCCTTTCTCAAACCATCTCGCCTTCCTCTCATCCGTGTGAACATGATACGGGGTGAACCTCACTAACTCGTTAAATTTTGCCGCATAATCAGGTACGCTCATATTTTCCTACTTCAATTCCAGAAATTGAACCTCCATCTGGTTCTGCTAGCTAGTTGAGAAGTACATCTCGAAAAACATTTCTTTAAATCTCTCCCAAGTAATTACACCTTCACCTCCACGAACTTTGTTTGCTTGCCACCAATAGCTAGCCTCAGACTTCAGCATAAACATTGCAAAAACGTTCTTCTGGTCTTCTCTAACCCTAACAACATCGAAAACCTTCTCCATTTCCATAACCCACATTTGAGCCTCGATCGGGTTCATGGAACCTTTAAATTCTGGCGGTCCCACTGCCTTGAAATCTTTAAACGTAGTATTTGGTGGAGCTTGAGGTTGATTATTCATTGCTCCAATCGAGAAGTTAACCAACTTCTTTGACAGGATTAGCATTAGCATTATTGTTGTTATTTGTTGACTCTTCCTGAGCTTTGGTTGATGTTGTTGTCTTCTTCTAGGCGGCATATTTCAGTTAAGAATAATATATGCTTATTAAATCTCTATTAAATTCTCTAAATAGTTAAGACTTAACTCAACAATTTAATATAATCATTTAACACATCATCTCAAACAACTTAATATATTTAATTCAAACTAAAAGTTTTACATCAAACGATAACATAACTGCTATTTACATCCACCATCCTGAGATAAAGAATCCACATGATTTAAATATTAAAATATTCCTTCATTCATAAACATATCGGAATTTACATATAAAAACTAACTAAGTTTTTCACATAATTAAACAGATTATATCACTGTCTATCAAGGTGCTGAATAGCCTTGCCACGCTCCTCTTCCATGATACGAGACATCGTCTTGCGATCTAGCATGTACGATGGAAGTCCTTCGAACTGGATGGGGTACCTCAAAACTCGATCCTGGGCCTCATCCATTGCATGATTAAGTGTAGAGTATGTCTCTCCAAGCTTTGCCTTCTTTACACGACCATCCTCTTCTGCGAAATCAGCACGACGTGACTCTCTTACCCAGCCCTCCTCTGCTATGGAAAGCCTCTCTAAACTCTCTTTCAGATCCTTCTTCAACTTTTCTATCTCTGCGGTCTTATCTTCGGTTTGACCTTTCTCATGGACCAAATCTCATTCTACATTTCCCAGTCATGAGTGAAGAGTCAAAATCTCCCTCTCCTTCTCGCTTTCGAGAGTCTATCTGTCAATAATAGCCCGCTTCGATCAGATCCTCAAGACCTCATCTCGTAACTACACGTTACGGTCGTATAATGTGTCATACATCTCAGCATCAATGGAGTGCTGTGGAAACTTATCTTCCTCCTCTTCCTCGTCAAATTCCTCCTCAGGATCCTCCTCAGGATCAATCTCAGGTTCATGCTCCTGACCAACAACGGTGATCAATGGAGATGACTCCCTCTGTACCAACTGTTCCCTAACGACATGAATGTCTCTGGTCTCCTCCTCTGTAGGTACTATTGGTACTCGGGGTTCCTCCTCCCCTTCTCATCTAGTTCCTCCAATGTCACACACCCTTACAAGAAAATTTCGAGTTTTAGTTACTAAGTCGTACTAGTGAGCATATAATTTAACACATAAGCACATAAAGTCTTTTATTATCTTTAATGAATTACAAAAATTCATTTCCTAGAACTTGATAAGAGTTTTCCATCACTATGTTCTTTCTATAAGGCTACTACCTAAGGTTTTTCCCTCACCTAAGGTTCATAACCTACGGCTTTGATACCAACTTATGAGACCCCAAAATCCGGGTACTTCAATTCCACGGGATTTGGTGTTCACTGTATAAATATCATCTATCTATCTACCCATAATAAATGCAAACCATGCAATAGATAGAAATAAAATCTTCCCCTTAAGGGTTACAACATCCGAATAATAATACAATCCCAGGTTAAACTTGAAAGTAGTATGCACACAAGCCAATCATGTTTGATGATAAAGCATATACTTTGTAACAATCTTATTCATTTGTTAATAAAAAGTATTAATTTATTAAAGGCTTTTAATTATCTACATGATCTTTGTTTTATAATATGTGATAAACCCAAACCCATAGTTTTAAGCAATGCTTTTAGAATAATGATGATGATCATTCTAATGAGATCTAAATTCTTAGAAAGCTTAAAACTAAAATAGTTCCCAATCATTGGATTACTAAATTGGGGATTAGTGAATCCGGATAGATTGGTACATACGTTGCTTGCTTTCATTGGATGAGGATGATTGATCTCATGATCATTTGTGTGGAGACACTAAAGCAAGTATGTAGGTGCTTATTAGAGAATAAGTTCACCGAACGTTGGCTCGCTAAGGAATACCTAATGGAGTTTTATTTGCTGTCATCAATAGGAATTCTGTAGTGATAGTAGTACAAGTAATCCTTGGACTTGAGATCATCATAGTATCTTGTGTATGATGAGTTATACTTTGACTTATTCCTTAAGACCCTTAGGGTATATCAAAGGGTATGCTTGGGTATAATAAGTTGTACATGGAGATAATGTATGATCAATAAAGAATCTATCACTTCTAATAAAAGAAGAGAAATGTCCTATGTGATTCGATAAATGACAACCCAAAGAGTCCTTGGCGGCGAATGAAATTAGAAAGGAGTTTCTAATTTGCATTATTTGGAGTTGTGCATTTAAGAGTCGAAATACATATAATTAAATAAAATAAGACTTGTGATAATTCCATGTCTTATATTTAATTGGGACATTGTATGGTGGAAGGATTGAATTGTACGGTAACTATTTACTCAAAGGTTCTTTAATGATTAATGTTGAAATCTATATTATCTGGAAAGTCGTTGATCGCTAGGTAGGCTTATCCCTATTGTAGAATAAATATTATTTAAATAAATTAATTGTTTAATTTATTTATTTAAATAAGATTAGAATTGTTCTAATTGATTTATTCACAACCGGTTTAATATGGAGAACCTAAAGGGTCACACCATAAAAGGAAGAATAATTATTTAAGAAGTAAATGGCATAATCGTAATAATATGTTATGTATATTTAATTTAATCTATGGTGATAGAATAAATTAAATAGCTTAATATTTATTATTTAATATTTTAGAAATATTAAATATAAATTAATAAGAGGAGTCTTATTAATATTATTACAATTATTATTATTTTAATTTCTAAAAGAGTTTAGGAATTAATTTAATATAAGTACTCTCATTTATTCCTAATTGGATTAGGAAGGAAAATTAGTTAAAGGAGTTTAATTAATTATCCCTAATAAGATTAGGAAGCTTAATTAATTAAAAGAATTAATTAATTAAAACCCAATTCCTTAATTGTTAAGGTGGGTTGCCCACATCTATAAATAAGAGGAGTCTTATTATGGGTGGTATGGGTTGTTGACTTTAACAAAGTACGTAATAATTCCAAGTTGTTGGGAGTATGCCTTTTTCTATAGAGATAGAAAACTAGGGTTAGCCATAACACCCATCTTCTTGAATTTTATTCTTCCTTGGTGGATCATCTCTAGAGGCCAAACATTTGGGTGGCTAACGTTGATCAAAGGAAGGAACCAAACCCGGTGGATTCAAGATTGAACGCGAAAGGATTTGGAGGTGAACTTGTACCTGAGGAAGCTCGATCTTCAAGGGTATGATTTATTCTTTATCTTTTCGTTTAATTAATAATTATGCATAAAGGGTGATCCGGGTATATGGTTTGTAAATTTTTTAAACTCTGATTTTACACGCTTCCGCACTTTTTATGCAATTTGATTGCGCACATGAATATTACAAACCTAACAATGGTATCAGAGCCAAACCTTTATGCGAATTATTAATTATTTTAAATTTGATATGTATATTGATATGTGTTTAGAACAATTTTTTTGGGCATAATTTTATTGTATAAAATTTAATAATAATAAAAAAAAAAGGTTAGCCACGTTAATTATGGCCACGTTAATTAAAAAAAAAAAAAAAAAGCATGATCTTTAGTTTTTTTTTGTTGTTTTTCTTGTGGTTATTTGATGCAATGCACGAAAATCGGGGAGTAGCTTGATTTAAAAGTTGCAAAGTCCGGTCAATTTGCTTTTAAAAGCATTGGCATGTTTTTTATATAATATATATATATATATATGTAATAGTTATATATATATATACTATATAAATATATATATATACAGATGACTCACGAAATTTTGAAAAAGAAGGTGCATGGATTTGATTATATATATATATATAATATATATATTATGAATATATATATATATATATATATATATATATATTCTTAATTATTATATAATTAAAATAAAAGTTTATTTTAATTTTAAAATAAAAGGTTTATTTTAATATTAAAATATAAAGTTTTATTTTAATTTTAATAATTTTATAATTAAAATAAAAGGTTTATTTTAATCTTAAAATAAAAGAGTTTATTTTAATTTTAAAATTAGATTTCATGCTAACTAATTAGAGTTGGAATTGGATTCCATAATAACTAATTGGAGTTGAAATTGGATTTTATTTTTCCTAAAATAAAGGAGTTTATTTGTGAATAGGGAAGTAAATCCATCTTTCCTTAAATAAAGGAGTTTGTTTAGATATGAAATAAGATTTCATATTATTCAAAATAAAAGAGTTTATTTGTGAATAGGAAAGAGAATCCATGTTTCCTTAAATAAAGGAGTTTATTTAGATATGAAATAGATTTCATATTATTCAAAATAAAAGAGTTTATTTGTGAATAGGAAAGAATAATCCGTGTTTCCTTTAATAAAGATTTTTTACATGGAATTGGATTCCATAATTAATTAAAATAAAAGAGTTTATTTTAATTAAAGATTTTTTACATGGAATTGGATTCCATAATTAATTAAAATAAAGGAGTTTATTTTGATTAAAGATTTTGATTAAAATAAAATAGTTTATTTTATTCAAAATTGGATAAATTAAAATAAAATAGTTTTATTTTGATTTAAATTTGGATTTAAATAAAGGAGTTTATTTTATTCAAAATAGATTTTATACTAACTAAATTTGCCCATTAAATGATATCAATATATATATTAAATGTTTATTATTCATGAGATCAATATTATTTATTGATGCGTATGGTGATGTATATGATAATAAATGGGATTGATTATGGACTATTGACCAATGCGATTGGATTTTATTTTAGTTGGATGCATGAATGTATGGGTTTTATTAAATGGGGTCTGCGTACCTCGTCTTCTCTAATTTTTCTTAATGTAAATTCTATCTCCTCCTATGTACTTCCCTCGATCACGATCAAGGTTTCTATTTATTTTAAATAGTTTTGTAATAGGAATAGTTAGAATTAATTTTGAAAAATTGGAGATCAAGGAAAGGAGGCGCTTGAAGACCCGTTTGTAATGGAGCCCGGATTTAAATGTAATAGTTATATTTAAATATTATTTCTTGCACCCCTAGGGTTTGACCTTTTGGTTCACTTGGTGGCTCTAGTGAACCAAACTAGAATAAAAGTCCATAATCAATCCGGGTAGAATATAGTATTCTATATGTGCATGCTTATACTATATATATATATATATTATGCAAACATGCTTCGCATGTTCATTAATATAACGCGTATTTTATATATATATATGTAAATGCTAGCTTAAACAAGATGAGACAAATTAATAACAAACCCCTCATAATTTTATATTAAGTCCTAAGCGTTCAAAGATATTTGGAATATCGAACGTCAGCCTTCTAGCATGATAAAATTAATAGAGTATTAAATATTTAATATGAGTTTGTTGTGTCACCACAAGGCAAGTATTAAGTATTTAAGATGTTAATTTATCACATTTGATGCTTATAAAGAAAATTGAACAATATTGTTTTGTTGTGTCACCACAAGGATGATATTTTTCTTTTTTGAATATATGGAGTGCTAGGTCGGACTTAACTTGGATAATTTTGATTCGGATGTGCCACCACTTGATCAAAATAATCTAAGAGGCAAAATACAAGGAGTTGCATAGTTGATGTAATTGACAAAAGTTGTCTACCTATTTATTTATATATAGTTTGTTGTGTCACCACAAGGCTATATACATTTGAAATGGGATCCTTATTCTCACTAGCAAATCTTTAATTAGATTTGCCAAACTATATAAGTGAGGGTAATATAGTTTGAAGAAAATAGTGGGAGATACCAATTTAAAACAAGACCTAATTTATTTTGGTAATTAATAAAAGAATGTATGTTAAAATGTTGTTAATTACAAATTCATTTACAGAATTTTACAATGTCTAAAATTACTATCACTGCGAAGCATATTAGATGCTAAATTAACAGGACCGAATTAAATGGATTGGTTAAGGAATTTGAGAATAGTTCTCATAGCTGAAAAGCTATCTTATGTCCTTAATACGCCTATCCCTGCAATGGTTGCAGACAATGCCTCTGAGGAAGACATTGCTACTTTTAGAAAGTGGCAAGATGATGCACAATTGGCTCGATGCATCATGCTCTCGCATCCACGAGTAACGAGCTTCACACGACGTGAAACTATGGATGCTCCTACTATATTCCCGCACATCAAGTAGTTGATGGTGAGGAAAGTAGGGGCCGATAGATATCGAGATATCTAAGGAGCTCTTCCGATCTAGAATGGCCAATGGCACTATAAATGCAGAAAAAGTTCTTAACATAATCAATTTGATTGATCAATTAGGACAACTGGTTTTGTCATGGATGGAGAGTTGAGCCAAGATTTGATCTTGCACTCACTCCGGACTCCTTTCACAATTGTTGTGAATTTTTCATATGAACAAGCTAGATATCGACTTCATTTGATTATTAGCTTAACATGTTGAAAAATGTTGAGAGTCACTTTCCAACCAAGAAAGATCAAGTCTTACTGGTAGGGGCCAAAGGATCTTCTGAAAAGAAGAACGATTCAAAGAAGGTATATAGAAAGGCATAAACAAAGGATAATAAGAACAAAACTGATACGGATAGCAATGGAGTTTGCTTCCACTGCAATAAGCCTGGACACTGGAAAGAAATTGCGAGAAGCATCATGCAGAGGCTAACCAAAAGAAGCTTAGTGAAGTTTCAATTACAAATACAAATTTGTTCATGATTTAAAATAAATTTTTCTTTAAGTCAAGGTTCTACTTGGGTATTGGATACCGACTTTGGTTATCATAAATATAGATTTATGAAGGGACCAAGCAGAAGTAGAAAGCTAAACAAATATAAGTAATCCTATATGCGGGAAATGTAACAAAGGTTGCTACATTAGCCATAGAAACTTATAGTTTAGCAATGCCTACGGGCAAGTCTGTTAAGTCAATAAGTTGTTATTGTATTCCAGTTCTCGTTGGAAACATTATTTTATTTTATTGTTGGACAATGAAATCTTTGGTATTATAATTAAGAACAACTGTTGTTCTATTTATAATAATAATGTTTCGTATAGAACTGAAAGATTACTTAATAAATTTTGTATACTTGACTTACATGAAAATAATTTTGCATATTGAACAAATTAGTATAAGAAAAGGAGATGATCATTCAAAGAGTTGAATGTGTGTATTTGTTGAAATACAAGTGTGAATTATTTGAAAGGTTCAAAGAATTCAGAAGTGAAACAAATTGACAAAGTATTAAGATTCTTTGATTAGATCAAGGAATAAATACTTGTGCAATAAGTTTCTTGATCATCTCAAATGGTTTTCTCATAATGGACGCCTCCTGATATGTAATAAATGATTTATGTATCTGAAAGGAAAAATCGTACCTTGTTGGACATGGTACGGTCCTTAATGATTTTACCGACATTTCAGTATCCCTCTAGGGTCATGTCCTAGAAATGGTCAGATATCTCTAAAAAAAGGTAACCTCAAAATCCAATCCCAAGACTCCATAAAAGTTATGGACAGGGAGGATTCCTAATCTTAAGTATGTTAAGTTAAAGGGTTGTCCAACTTATGTGAAAATGTTTCAAAGGATAAGCTTGGGACAAGATTTGACAAGTACAATTTGTGGGACATCCTAAAATAAGTTTAGGGTATATGTTCTATAATCCTACTTAGCAAAAGGTGTTTATTGCGAAACACGCATCCTTCTAAGATAAAGGTGTTTATCATTGAAGGGGCTAGTGGGAGGATAATAGATCTTGAAGAGTTCAAGAACCACAAAGCACTATAAGTCAAATAAGAGGAACCTGTAGATAGACCTATTGTACAACAACCGAATCGTAAATCTGGAATAGTACCAAAGATACCTGGGAGGTATGGATTCATCATGGATGATGATGATGAGGTACACATCATAGAAGATGATGATCCAGAGTTACATTCGATGAGGTAAGACTTCTAGTGTGTACAAAAGGGTCAGTGGGAGCGTCGTGAAATTTCTAGTATTATATGTTGATATACTACGGATAAGGAATGACATACCAATGCTACAATCAGTAAAGATAAAGTTGTCTAAACATTCCTCCACGAATGATTTGGGAAGAGTATCTTAATTGGGGATATAAATCTATATAGATAGATTTAAGAGGATGCTCGACTTAACCCAAGGAACGTATATTCATTTGATGCTAAAGTCGTTTAGCATGGCAAACTCCAAGAGATGTCTCATGTTGATGAGCCATGGAGTGTATCTCTCTTAATAGTCCCCATAAACTCCAAAGAAGAGAGATCGCATGAGTGACAATCATGTATGCAATGAAATATACGAGACGTGATGTTGATCGGTCATATTCTGGAGAAGATCACTGTAAGAGAGTGAAAAACATCTTAAAGTTCTTAACCGGCACTAAGGATGTGAGCATACATGGTGGAGTCCGAATTAAAACTAGAGGGCTTAATGAGACTCAAGTTTTTTCGAGACGGAACTAAGATGATGAAAATCCACTTTAAGGTAAAGGTTACCTTGAACAATGGTGCGATGAATTGGAAAGGTTCCAAACAAACAAAGAGTTCTTTGGTTTAGTAATAAAGACAAAGTATATAGCTATAAATGAAGCTTCAAGTTGATTGTTTGGATTAAAGTTCATTCTGACGAACTAGGAATAGTTCCTAAGTCTCATCTTGGATCTAAACATGTGTTGTGGCACTTTCATTTGATTATTAGAATCATTGAAAGATGGGAAATCACTATAGAGATAGTGGACTCTCATGAACAACATTACATATCCATTAACTAAAGCTTATCCAATGACAGGATAATCGTCACTTAGAGAAGAAGAGTATAAGATACCATGACGATTGGCTTTAGTGCAAGTGGGAGATTGAAAGTAGTATGCACACAAAGCCAATCATGTTTGATGATAAAGCATATACTTTGTAACAATCTTATTCATTTGTTAATAAAAGTATTAATTTATTAAAGGCTTTTAATTATCTACATGATCTTTGTTTTATAATATGTGATAAACCCATAGTTTTAAGCAATGCTTTTAGAATAATGATGATGATCATTCTAATGAGATCTAAATTCTTAGAAAGCTTAAAACTAAAATAGTTCCCAATCATTGGATTACTAAATTGGGGATTAGTGAATCCGGATAGATTGGTACATACGTTGCTTGCTCATTGGATGAGGATGATTGATCTCATGATCATTTGTGTGGAGACACTAAAGCAAGTATAGTAGGTGCTTATTAGAGAATAAGTTCAATTGAACGTGGCTCGCTAAGGAATACCTAATGGAGTTTTATTTGCTGTCAATAGGAATTCTGTAGTGATAGTAGTACAAGTAATCCTTGGACTTGAGATCATCATAGTATCTTGTGTATGATGAGTTATACTTTGACTTATTCCTTAAGACCCTTAGGGTATATCAAAGGGTATGCTTGGGTATAATAAGTTGTACATGGAGATAATGTATGATCAATAAAGAATCTATCACTTCTAATAAAAGAAGAGAAATGTCCTATGTGATTCGATAAATGACAACCCAAAGAGTCCTTGGCGCGGCGTAATGAAATTAGAAAGGAGTTTCTAATTTGCATTATTTGAGTTGTGCATTTAAGAGTCGAAATACATATAATTAAATAAAATAAGACTTGTGATGAATTCATGTCTTATATTTAATTGGGACATTGTATGGTGGAAGGATTGAATTGTCTGCAGTAACTATTTACTCAAAGGTTCTTTAATGATTAATGTTGAAATCTATATTATCTGGAAAGTCGTTGATCATTAGGAGAGGCTTATCCTATTGTAGAATAAATATTATTTAAATAAATTAATTGTTTAATTTATTTATTTAAATAAGATTAGAATTGTTCTAATTGATTTATTCACAACCTGTTTAATATGGAGAACCTAAAGGGTCACACCATAAAAGGAAGAATAATTATTTAAGAAGTAAATGGCATAATCGTAATAATATATTATGTATATTTAATTTAATCTATGGTGATAGAATAAATTAAATAGCTTAATATTTATTATTTAATATTTTAGAAATATTAAATATAAATTAATAAGAGGAGTCTTATTAATATTATTATAATTATTATTATTTTAATTTCTAAAAGAGTTTAGGAATTAATTTAATATAAGTACTCTCATTTATTCCTAATTGGATTAGGAAGGAAAATTAGTTAAAGGAGTTTAATTAATTATCCCTAATAAGATTAGGAAGCTTAATTAATTAAAAGAATTAATTAATTAAAACCCAATTCCTTAATTGTTAAGGTGGGTTGCCCACATCTATAAATAAGAGGAGTCTTATTATGGGTGGTATGGGTTGTTGACTTTAACAAAGATGCGTAATAATTCCAAGTTGTTGGGAGTATGCCTTTTCTATAGAGATAGAAAACTAGGGTTAGCCATAACACCCATCTTCTTGAATTTTATTCTTCCTTGGTGGATCACCTCTGAGGGCCAAACATTTGGGTGACTAACGTTGATCGAAGGAAGGAACCAAACCCGGTGGATTCAAGATTGAACGCGAAAGGATTTGGAGGTGAACTTGTACCTGAGGAAGCTCGATCTTCAAGGGTATGATTTATTCTTTATCTTTTCGTTTAATTAATAATTATGCATAAAGGGTGATCCGGGTATATGGTTTGTAAATTTTTTAAACTCTGATTTTACACGCTTCCGCACTTTTTATGCAATTTGATTGCGCACATGAATATTACAAACCTAACAAAACTAACCTTAAACATCTGTGCGGAAATATAAACAATAAGTCTTAAGTAACATCAATTCTAATTACATCACATAAATAATTAGTCTTCATTACTTCCTAAGCTTGCCCTTGCCTTTACTAGTGGAAGGTTCGTCTGCCCTTTCGTTCTTAACTGCAATGTTATTATTACGCAAGAGTGAGCATGATTGCCCACAAATAAAATAATGAATAACAATGTATAATAACATGCAAGGGAATCAAAGACTTCTGAAATAAAAGTTCAACTTTTGAATCAAGAATGAATAACAAGAATCAAAAGATTTCTGAGGGTCATAAGATCTTGAACTATGTCCTAGGTTATCAAGGGTTATACTTGAAACCTTTAACGGTCATAAGACTATGGACCTTTCTACTCGTACTTAGGGGGATAAGCCCTTAGTACCATACTGTGCACAATATCTTAACGCTAACGCATAAGTAAATTCCTTTGCAGGGTTGTTCATCTCAGTTTGACATTCGAGTCCGCACCAAAGGAAGTTTGGTTTGGATAATTCAATAAGGGTTCTGAAATAGAATGTTCATCAATTAAGGACTAGTTGAATCAATAAAGTTCACTAGTCTATTAAGGTTCAACAATAATGATATTCGTTTTGAATAATAATCTCAAGAAGTATACAATAAAACAATTATTGTATAACTGAATCATGCTTTGAAAAGATAATCAATCTTAATATAACATTTAAACTTGAATAATAGTAATGATAATTTACTCGAGGTAACTAATAAACTTGAACAATAATGACAAGTAGGGTTAGGAAACTTGCCTCGTGCGTAGATTACACTTTAACTAAGCACGTTCTTTGAATTTAATCCTACATACCATTCACATTCACAATACCAGTTAATTATAACTTAACTAATCATCATAAACTCATTCTTTTGCCTAATTCGAATATTGACTATACTTAGTCAAATTACCACTTTGTCACATAATTCACACTTCATGAATAACAAGCTAATTATGTATTCAATAATTCAATCCACATGCAATTATGTTATTTACATGTTAAACATCTATTTTATCATCTCATCATACTTGATATTATATGTAGAAATCATAACATTTATTTGAAAGCAATCCAAACCACATTGTTGTGGTACGGACTCATGATGTAAGACTGAGATGAACAACCCTTATAAAAAGGGGAACTTTATTGTAAGACATCCTACCCCTTGCGCTATTTTTGAGTATTATACATAATATAGTGTACAATGGGGTTGATCACCTCATGTACTCGCAGTAGAGTATGATTTAATCTTTATGGTTAACTTACACTTTTGAGGTAATTCAGTATTAATTAACTGATAATTCATATATTAGTTCTTGATCCATTTGTGATCACTTAGCATGAAATTTGGGAATATCCCACTTTATTGAATATTGTTGTATTATTGCTAATTATTCCTAATCAAATGAATATTATTGAATCTTCGAAAGAATTTAACTCTTTCATTCTTGATATGTTATTCAGCTTGGAATTGAAGAAAATTCTTGTTATTTAAAATGATTTATTGTTCAGCTACTTCACAATCTTTTGAATATTATCGAACTTCAAGAAACTTAGATTATTCTATATCTTTTATTGACCACTTTAAATTGTGGAGCAAACTAGTTTCTCACCCTTGCTTTAAATAAAATATTTCAGCTAAAGTCGAGGTAGCCGAAGGGTCAAAGAAAGACTGTGACAACCCAAATTTTCGGTTAATATTAAAATAAGAATTAAACAAATAGAATTCTTATTTGATGATATGTTATGTGAAATTGTATTGCATAAGTGAATATGTGTTATGCAATATGTGATGTTGTGGAATAAATATATTAGTATTATATATTTATTATATGTAAGCAAAGTGTAGGAGAAATTTATTAATGGAAATGAGACGAGTAAGAGTAAATTAAAATAATTTATAATATTAAATTATTTTAATATGGTAAAATGATGACATTAAATAAATTACTTTTATTTAGTGTGTAACATTCATTTTATGAAAGAAAATATGAGATATAATATATTATGTGTAATATGTTATATATATTATGTAATGTGTAATATATGTTATTTGTTATATAATATAAAAGTAAGTGAGTGACTTGCAAGGAAATAATTAGTTAAGATAAGGACTAATGGAGTGTTTGTTTAGAGCTGAATGAAGCTAAATGGTTTGAATAATGAATAAATAAATCGGTCGGTCAGGCGTTTGTTTTTGATCTCGAATGGTCAATCAAGTAAGATGGACGAAATTTGAATGGCTAAGTCGATATTTTTTAGTTTGAATGGCTGAATGAAGTAAAAAAAATTTAAAAAATAAAAAAAAATATTAACTATTATATTAAGTAATATTAAATAAACAACAATTTTGAATTTTTTCAGAAGGGTAAAATAATAAAGTTTTGTCATTCAGATATTTCAGACATGTCAATTATCAAACAGATTTTTTCATTCAGATTCAGATTCAGCTCATTCAGATTAAGATTTAGATTCATTCAATTTTTATCAAATACCCCCTAAGACTAAGTCGGTTAAGGGGGAAAAACAGCAAGTCGACAATAGAGCAAGGGAAATCAGCAAAAGCAGTTCGTGGAGGCCAAGGAATTTGCTTGCGAACCAAGGGGAAACTTGGCCTATTAAAACTCTACCAGCCCACCCCTTCTTCTTCTTGTTCTCTTTCCTGGTCGAAAACTCCTCACTGCCTCTCCCCTGTTCTGGCCGAAACTATTGTCCAAAGCAGCCCAAAAATCCGACCCTCCCTTTCCAATTAACTCTGAAATTGCTTAGTTAAGCTTAGAATTAAGACTAAAAGAAGCTAATTGGGAGTGATTTCAAGTTAGCAAGAGGTTTAATACCTTCAATTTTTATGTTTTTTAACTAATTGTGCAAAATTAGTTAGTTAATTGGTTAATTGGAGAATTTGTGATGAAATTAGTTAATGGATAAAATTGGATGCTAAATTAGTGATTGGGTTACGGTAAATGATTGTGCTAACTGTTAGAGGTAATCAAATTATTGCATATTAATTATGTATGAAAAAATATTGATTATGTATGAAAATTAGAAAGTGTAATTTTGTAAAATAAGAAAAAAAGAAAATAGTTAGTTTCCTAATTGTTTGAAAATTGACTGTGAAATGTTGTGGGTTGTTGAAATTAGAGTTAAGGATATTAGGTTTGGTTGTGTGATGTTATAAGGATGGAAATTACGGAATACCCGCAACCAAAAGGCTATGAAATTGAACGAAAACGAAATCGCACGCGTTATGTGCGTTAAATGGCCATAAAGAACAAAATCAGATAAAAACTTGAAATTTAATGAAGTCGATACCTTAGACGACTCTTACTATACTAATTAAGGCTTTGACTGAAAGGGAATAGGGTTGGAACGCGTCGAGGTGAGTTTTGACCTCTAAACGAAAAATTGAAAATTAGTGTGAACAACCTTTTTGAGCACACTGTTTAGGCAGTTTAAAATACCCGAATTTCAATGTTAGTATTTTTTTTAAAAAATACCTTGATATGCCAAGTCTAATATATCCAAATTTGGGATCAATCTGATTAACGATCAACGTGTGAGATATTCGCAAGAAGTAAGTTGAAGTTGAATAAGTTGCCAAATTTGTAGTAACACTGCTTGCTGTGCACATGTGCGATGCATCTTTGTTGGTGCTGTTATGCAGTGCAAAGGTACTCTTGGTCAAACTTTTTTGAGCTATTTTGCTTGACTTTCGTGGTTTCTTTTTGCGATTAGAAAATTTAAAAAAATATGATGACATAAGAACTCCAACATACCAAGAATTCGCTGCAATCCGAGTAAGGGATTGAGAATTAAAAATGGGCGAACGAGCATGTTAGAACATGTTAGTCGGGCGACGCCGAACTTGGCCACCGCGGGCTGTTTTGACATTTGTTGTCCCAAATCGCGTTTGGGCTAAAATTTAAGCAAAATAAAGCAAATAAAGTCCAAATAGACAAGTTTCTACATTACGGGATAATTTATGCCACAAAACTTCTTTCCAGGCATAATTAATGTAATAAAAATATAGTTGAAGTATGAATTTTCATATTTAAGTAATTGTAAGTCAGAGAGGGTATGTAAAATGGTTTTATATCGAAATGAAAAGCGTGAAACCATTAAAGATTGTAATAAACATAAAAATAATGTAATGAAGGTTTTCGGGGTTCAAAACGAAGGTTTTGAACTATGATTTATATAACGATGTATATATATACTTAATATATATACGAAGCACATATGAGTTATTCACGAAATGAAATGCGTAGCAAATTTGCTTGTGGAATAAAATATATTTGATATGATGCAATGACTTGAGTTGACTCATGAACTGTCAAAAAGGCATAAAAATTATTTTAAACAAGGAAATATTATAGTAAACTAAGTTTTACTATAAAAGCTATATATTAGCTATTTAAATCTTGAATTTTCAAGTAAAGGCAAAAGATATTTCTAAAATGGGATATGAATGATTTAAGCTTCAAGATGTAAAATATTTACATATTAAAAATGTGAGACCTTTATTTTGCATAAAAAGGTTGAAACGAATAAAGTTTTTAAATGAACCAAGATTGGTTTTGAGTTAAGAATAAATAATAATTTTAGTTTTTATAAGCTAATAACTTTTTGTTGGGAGATTGCATATTTAAATTTGATGTTGAAAGTAAATATTCATGATTATGTGTAAAGTCCTTCAAGGAATATATGTACAAGGACTTAGTGGCAGATCAAATTTGTTAGGTTGATCTAAGCTTTTAATGTTTATCATTTTGTAAATGAATGTATAGATGAAGAGATTAAAGCTGTTAGGTTGATCTATGTCTTGAGATGTAATAGATAGGCTTCAACAAAATCGTAGTCTATTGAGCTGATCAAGTGATTGCAGAAGCCAAGGCAGAATTATAGAGCATCGTGAATCGTGTGTCTGCCTTGAAAGAGCTCTCCTAAAATCGTAGAGTGGTCCAAACGTTTGCCGAGCCAACTCAAAGTTCGTAGTGTGCTCTCGGAAACATAGAGTTCGCAAGACAAGCAAGTGAAGATCGTAGTGTGCCAGTCCTTAAGAGAAATCGTAGTGTTCTCATTTGCCAGTATCAGATCAAGCACCAAGGTGTTAAGACACCATGATCAGAATCATAGAGCATCATCTGCATGTGTCAAAAGCATCGAGCCTTGCCCATTAATTTAAGAATAAAACCTAACAAACGTGGAATGGATTATAAACGTTGAAGCCCTTGACAGTCCCAATGTCACAACAGTCATCCTTAATATACAACAAGGAAACATATTGAAGAAGCTAAGGAAAGTACTTTGGGTCAGCAGAAAACACCTTTTAAGGTGTTAGGTGAGATAGCTGAAAGTAGTATGCATACAAGCCAATCATGTTTGATGATAAAATATATACTTTGTAAACAATCTTATTCATTTATTAATAAAAAGTATTAATTTATTAAAGGCTTTTAATTATCTACATGATGCTGTTTTATAATATGTGATAAACCCATAGTTTTAAGCAATGCTTTTAGAATAATGATGATGATCATTCTAATGAGATCTAAATTCTTAGAAAGCTTAAAACTAAAATAGTTCCCAATCATTGGATTACTAAATTGGGGATTAGTGAATCCGGATAGATTGGTACATACGTTGCTTGCTCATTGGATGAGGATGATTGATCTCATGATCATTTGTGTGGAGACACTAAAGCAAGTATGTAGGTGCTTATTAGAGAATAAGTTCATCTTTGAACGTTGCTCGCTAAGGAATACCTAATGGAGTTTTATTTACCGTCAATAGGAATTCTGTAGTGATAGTAATACAAGTGATCCTTGGACTTGAGATCATCATAGTATCTTGTGTATGATGAGTTATACTTTGACTTATTCCTTAAGACCCTTAGGGTATATCAAAGGGTATGCTTGGGTATAATAAGTTGTACATGGAGATAATGTATGATCAATAAAGAATCTACCACTTCTAATAAAAGAAGAGAATGTCCTATGTGATTCGATAAATGACAACCCAAAGAGTCCTTGGCGGCGCGAAATGAAATTAGAAAGGAGTTTCTAATTTGCATTATTTGGAGTTGTGCATTTAAGGATCGAAATACATATAATTAAATAAAATAAGACTTGACGATAATTCCATGTCTTATATTTAATTGGGACATTGTATGGTGGAAGGATTGAATTATGCATTAAATATTTACTCAAAGGTTCTTTAATGATTAATGTTGAAATCTATATTATCTGGAAAGTCGCTGATCGCTAGGGAGGCTTATCCTATTGTAGAATAAATATTATTTATTTAAATAAATTAATTATTTAATTTATTTATTTAAATAAGATTAGAATTGTTCTAATTGATTTATTCACAACCTAGGTTTAATATGGAGAACCTAAAGGGTCACACCATAAAAGGAAGAATAATTATTTAAGAAGTTAATGGCATAATCGTAATAATATGTTATGTATATTTAATTTAATCTATGGTGATAGAATAAATTAAATAGCTTAATATTTATTATTTAATATTTTAGAAATATTAAATATAAATTAATAAGAGGAGTCTTATTAATATTATTACAATTATTATTATTTTAATTTCTAAAAGAGTTTAGGAATTAATTTAATATAAGTACTCTCATTTATTCCTAATTGGATTAGGAAGAAAAATTAGTTAAAAGAGTTTAATTAATTATCCCTAATGAGATTAGGGAGCTTAATTAATTAAAAGAATTTAATTAATTAAATAAATCCCAATTCCTTAATTGTTAAGGTGGGTTGCCCACATCTATAAATAAGAGGAGTCTTATTATGGGTGGTGAGGGGTTGGTTGACTTTTTCAACATACGACATAATTCCAATTGTTGGGAGAGTACCCCTTTTTCTATAGAGATAGAAAACTAGGGTTGAGCCAATACACCATCTTCTTGAATTCTTTATTTTTCCTTGGTGGATCACCTCTAGAGGCCAAACACATGGGTGGCTAACGTTGATCAAAGGAAGGAACCAAACCCGGTGGATTCAAGTTGAACGCGAAAGGATTTGGAAGTGAACTTGTACCTGAGGAAGCTCGATCTTCAAGGGTATGATTTTATTCTTTATCTTTTCGTTTAATTAATAATTATGCATAAAGGGTGATCCGTGTGACGCCCCCAAAATTAGGTATACGTCACCCATCTTGGGTCGCCACTTACATGGTACATAAATTCAAATACAACTTACTAATATAACTGTCGTATGTACAATACGACATAAACTCATCGAGATTGAATACAAATATTGTCTACTAGATATTATACAAACTCAAAAGGAGTCCTCATTACAACTATTATCACACTATTTCACGTAATAGTGAGGACTACTAATGCTATCCTCTGGACCATTACTTCGCTCCCCGACTCGTCCCCAAATATGTTCTCATTTCAAAGAGAACGGTGAAAGAAAGGGTGAGCTCAACTAGCCCAAGAAGAAATATTATGACTAAGATAATGCGTAATAAATTATCATTAGCCTTCAACAATGTTAAACCGATAAAATACAATAGACAACCGGTTTAATCTGCAGTGAATAATAAGCAATCCATTAAAAGAGTCAAGTAGAGAATAAAGTCTACTATCTTTTAGGTTTTAAAAGGTTTTCATCAATTTTTATCACCGAGACTCAAATTTTAATAAATAAACCACCACATCTAATTATCCACGTATTACGGTCCAAGGATTTTCATCAAATTATCAATGGTCATGACTATACCGAATCACCCCGGTCATAATCATACCAAAACTATCCATCAACGCATTACAGAGCCAATTTGAGGACTTTTGTCACATCATTTATATCAAGTCATGATTATACCGAATGATCCTCGGTCATAATCATACTAAGTTCATCTATGCACGTAAGCCAAAGATAACATAATATAACATGAGGATGATGACAATGACATAATAATTCAATAAAACAAGTTCAAGAATTATTTAATCCATGAATTATTAACGCCCAAATTGTCAACATAATATTGTTTACAGAGTAAAATTCAAAATGATCGTAAGAATATTTCCGTGAAAAGATATCTTTGGATGAAACGCAAATATCAAGGATATTCTACTAATTTCATGGAGTATAGAAGTCAAAGTTTTAACCAACCGGGTATAATAAAGAATGGAATAACAAAAGAAATCACCATGCATGCGATTGCAGATGATACAAGTTATTCCAACGTAATAATAATAATCTAAACCGTGTCGTGAAATTCACACCTACGTGATGTTCCAATGTAATAATAAAGATGGAACCAGATCCGGTGTAAAACACACGAATAGGATATTCCAACGAGAATGATAAAGATTTTAACCGTGTCCGTGTAAAACACACGTATGTGATGTTCCAAATGTAATAATAATAAAGATTTTAACCAGTCCTGTAAAACACACGCATGTGATGTTCCAATGTAATAATAGAAGAATGTCACCAAGTATAGGGTAAACCGATATATACAAGTTATATTCCAATGAATAATAAGCAACGGAATAACATAAGGATTTCACCAAGTATAGGGTATGCCATGATCACAAAGTTATGTATAGGGTATGCCACTTTTACAAAAGTTATTCCAATGTAATAATAATGAATGGAATAATGTAAGTTCTCTTCAAGAAGAAAGAATAACACCCCTCACCGTAAAAGAACCTGAATATAGAAGTAGTGAAGTAGCGTATCACTCTTCTTCTTTCTATAATTTTCTCTATAGCTTCTCTCTATAATTTCTCTCTCTAGAGTTTCAATGAATTCGTAAGAAAATAATGAAGGAATGAGCTTCTATTTATAGGAAAATGGAATGCATAAGAACTAATCCATGAAACTATCCCAGTATTGATTTACTTTAATCTGACGGTCCATATTTAAAGAAAAATCTTTTAAATAAAATATAATATATTCTATTTATATAAAAAAACATTTTACATTTTACTATGCAAACACTATGCAAAACACTATGCAACACTATGCATAATAAAATATAATATATTCTATTTATGTAATAACTTTAATAAAGTATTCTATTTTATATAAAAGATGTTTCGCTTTTATTACGTTAATAATACGAATAAAACAAAACGTCATTATCGCTATAATAATTCATATTATTAATTGACAATAATGGAATCAAACTGAGTGACTTCTCACATAGGCATCAATAATCAATATCGTGTGCTACTATGCAACCACACGTATTACTGTACTTTTACTACCGAGTAGTTCAACAGTATCAACGGTAAAACTTCCGCCGTTATTTTAATAAAATATTTTTGTCATTTTCTCAATTCGACAATAATTTCATTGTGGGGTCCACCAATGATTGAGTAGTTGACGAATATTCCCTCGCTAAACCTAATATTCCCCACCAATCGAATATAATATAACCACTTGCATACTTTGCAAAATTTATAAATACTACCCACAACTATAATATTATCTCAAATTCACACCATAATATTAAAAATTATTTCACCAAATTTAAATCTTTATTAATAAAATCTGGGTCTCACAATCTCCCTCCTTATGGAATTTCGCCCTCGAAATTAGGGTACGATTCTGTATGATGATAAAGAGATGAGGATACCTTGAATACCTTTATCGCTTTAAAAATATTAAATTCATCTTTGAAATCGCCAAAGCTATTCATTAACAATTCATCTTTGCACTACAAAGCAAAGATATACAACCGTAAAAACCAATAATGCTAAGACGCAGCTTAATAGTATCACGACCACGAATTATCCATGCACCAATCGCCAAGGATATTCGTGTTTTCAATTACTATTATGATTATACCGAAACAATCCTCGTCATAATCATACCAAGTCCATCTATGCACGTAAAGCCACGTATGACTTTGAACGCATCCATGAATTAATATTTCATTCTTTGAGACTCAAATCAATAATTAATCCACATCATCGAATCATCCCCGCACTACGTGCCAAGGATATTCATTAGTATCACGACCACAAATTATCCATGCACTACGACCAAAGATAATTGTGTTTTCAATTCTGATTATGATTATGCCAAACAATCCTCAGTCATAATCATACCAAGTCCATCTATGCACGTAAGCCACGTATGACTTTGAACACATCCATGAATTAATATTTCATTCTTTGAGACTCACCAAATAATTAATCCACATCATCGAATCATCCCCGCACTACGTGCCAAGGATATTCATTAGTATCACGACCACAAATTATCCATGCACTACTACCAAAGATAATTGTGTATTCATTAGATATCCACGACCACAAATTATCCATGCACTACTACCAAAGATAATTGTGTATTCATTTACTTACCAAGCTATGATTATACCGAATAATCCGTGGTCATAATCATACCAAGTCCATCTATGCACTACAAAAACACGATGACTTTCAACATAATATAAACATGAGGATAATGATATAAAGAATCAATCAAATGAGATAAAGGATAAATATTAAACATTTATAATATAATTTATCCAGATTCAAGAATATCCCCATGTTATCAATCATTTAATAATCTCATAATCTAATAACATTAATATTATAACAATATTTTAATCACTTCTTAAATTTATAAACAATTTATCTTAATTGTTTACACTTTACCATATAATGCATTTAATCATTCAAAATGTCATACTCATAAGATATCATCACCAATTATCAAATCTCTCAAAAAAATATGCATATACTCTATATAGGATTCTCTAGCCATAAAATCCTATTTTCAACTTTGTTACTTCACATAACATATTTAACTCATATGTTCGTAATTAAACTATTTTCATGAAAATATATCAAATCAGTCCCAAAAATATTTCTTTTCTGGGATTTAGCATAATATAGTCCCATAATGAAAATATATTTTTCTCGAATTTTAAAATTCATTTACTATTTTTCAAAATTCAATTTCTAATTAATTCCTTAAGAAATTAGCTACCTAAGTTTAACTCCAAAATTCCCAAATCTTGGCAGGATCTTACACATGTTAACGTGAGCTTCTAGTTTAAATTTCATGGTCATCGAGTTATAGAACTCCTAAGTTATAGCATTTTTCGTCGAAAAAACCTAAATATTGAAATAGTCATAACTTGCTCATTTTAAGTCGTAATGAGCTCATTTTTGACAGGAGATACTTTATACCATATACCTTCATGTCCCAAAAGGCCAGAAATTTTCTCATAATTTAAGTGGCCAAAACAGCCCCTTAAAGTTTCTGGACAGTAGCATTTTCAAAATTTACAGCTTTGGCCTCCTTTGCTAAAATCAGTCCACACAAAAATCTACAACACCTTTTCTAGTAATTCTACTTGGATTAGTTAGGTAACTCGTAGATCTAACTCTAGGACTTGACCACACTCAAAAATTCAAAATATAATAAGAGATATGGTCAATTGAATTTCATGTTACGTTTTTCACCAAAATCTGATTTTCAACTCTTTGTGATTTTTAAGAAACTTTCATGTTTTTACATACTAACCAACATAACTCATCATAAAACTTACTAATACCACGAATACCCATGATTTTCATTAGTACAATGCTTTTATTATGACTTTTATCATAAACCACGTAAACTGTTCATTTTAGTTGAAGAAATATTTGAGGGTTTAAGAAATGGGTTTTGTCTTGAACAATCAATACAAAATTCGATTTCACGCCTAGGGTAGGCTAGGAAGTCTTCAAGAATACGCCAAGAAATTTATTAATGATAGAAATATCATTCAAAATCATTACTCGTCCAAGACTTGGATAAGACGTCGATTAATACCAATGTGACTTCTATCCCTTAACCTCGGATAAGACCTCACAATGATACCTATCAACTTGCCATCTTCAAATCACGACGTCGCCTACGAAAAGTCCGCTTCGTGCATTCCACACAAGGAAGTCAACAACGAAAGGATCGGGCTCTTTACTTATGGCTTGATATAACAAAGGATTAACTTTAGGATTTGGTTACTTTGAATTCAGATAACAGTTTGGTTAGAATATGAAAGCTAACAACCTTACAAAAAGAATAATGAGTAGTTAATCAATCGTTTTCAAAAATTACCTCAAAGGCAAGTATTTTCAAAGAGATAAGATCGACAGGTAACGTGAAAGTGTTTATTTGAAACAACAAGATTAATAAACAATGGAGGTAACGAAGGTTTCTCCCAACGAAGTTTCAATAGATAAATCAAAGTCTAATTTCTCCGGAGTCAAATTTAAACGTTGAACGCAAGCAAGAGAGATAAAAGAATGGGTAGAACCGGTATCTAATAAGGTATAGACTTCGCAAGAATTTATAATTAACTAACCTGCTAACTTCGTCGGGTTACCCACTTTTGAGAAGTCACGAAAAACGCTCTTCCCGAAACCACCGACTTTGTTTTGTCCAGATCCGCCTTTGGTGCCACTATCCCAAATGGACTTGACTTCACTATACGACAAAATTGAGCTAAATGACCTTCTTCTTGAAATTTCCACTTCTATTATCTTTGCCATGATTACCATCAAGTGGTTACCATTCTTAGCATGATAATTTCCCCACGATGGTTATCATTGTTCGATAGCCGCTTGCCACCAAAGATGATGATTATTATCGTGTTGTTGGTCGTTACCTTTTGTTTGAGTGAATCAACACTCTCATGTGCTTCATTGCTTATCTCAAATTTTTCGGATACCATTCTCAAACACCGCCACAAAACAAGAGTTAATTGACATGTAACAAATTATCCCTATATTCTCGATCGACCAATAAAATAAAGACATAAACTTAGGTAGGTCATTCTAGCGAAGGTATTCTGCTCTCCCTCCTAGTACTATTCTCACCTCTTAGCCGTGGATCATATCCTAAGCTCGATACCAACCGTGACGCCCCCCAAAATTAGGTATACGTCACCCATCTTGGGTCGCCACTACATGGTACATAAATTCAAATACAACTTAATATAATAACCGTAGTACAATACGATATAAACCGTGAGATTGAATACAAATATTGTCTACTAGATATTATACAAACTCAAAAGGAGTCCTCATTACAACTATTATCACACTATTTCACGTAATAGTGAGGACTACTAATGCTATCCTCTCGACCATTACTTCGCTCCCCGACTCGTCTCCAAATTTATGTTCTCATTTCCTCGAAGAGAACAAAGTGAAAGAAAGGGTGAGCTCAACTAGCCCAAAGAAGAAATATTATGACTAAGATAATGCGTAATAAATTATCATTAGCCTTCAACAAAGTTAAAACCGATAAAATACAATAGACAACCAGCTTAATCAGCTGCGGTGAATAAGCAATCCATTAAAAGAGTCAAGTAGAGAATAAAGTCTACTATCTTTTAGGTTTTAAAAGTTTTCATCAATTTTTATCACGAGACTCACGACAATAAATAAACCACCACATCTAATTATCCTCGTACTACTACGGCCAAGGATTTTATCAAATTATCAATGGTCATGACTATACCGAATCACCCCGGTCATAATCATACCAAAAACTATCCATCAACGCATTACAGTGCCACCGAGGACTTTTGTCACATCATTTATATCAAGTCATGATTATACCGAATGATCCTCGGTCATAATCATACTAAGTTCATCTATGCACGTGTAAGCCAAAGATAACATAATATAACATGAGGATGATGACAATGACATAATAATTCAATAAAACAAGTTCAAGAATTATTTAATCCATGAATTATTAACGTCAATTGTCAACATAATACTGTTTAGTAGAGAGTAAAATTCAAAATGATCGTAAGAATATTTCCGTGAAAAGATATCGGATGAAACGCAAATATCAAGGATATTCTACTAATTTCATGGAGTATAGAAGTCAAAGTTTTAACCAACCGGGTATAATAAAGAATGGAATAACAAAAGAAATCACCATGCATGCGCAGTGCCAGATAGAGCGGTGTTATTCCAATGTAATAATAATAACGGAACCGTGTCGTGTGAAATTCACACACCAAGCGTGATGTTCCAATGTAATAATAAAGATGGAACCCGGATCCTGTAAAACACATGATAGGATATTCAATGAATGATAAAGATTTTAACCAGTCCGGTAAAAAAAAACATGCGTATGTGATGTTCCAAATGTAATAATAATAAAGATTTTAACCAGTCCTGTAAAACACACGACAGTGATGTTCCAATGTAATAATAGAAGAATGTCACCAAGTATAGGGTAAACTGCATATATACAAAGTTATTCCAATGTAATAATAAGCAACGGAATAACATAAGGATTTCACCAAGTATAGGTATGCCGTATACAAAGTTATGTATAGGGTATGCCACTTTTACAAAGTTATTCCAATGTAATAATAATGAATGGAATAATGTAGTTCTCTTCAAGAAGAAAGAATAACACCCCTCACCGTAAAAAGAACCGAATATAGAAGTAGTGAAGTAGCGAATACTCTTCTTCTTTCTATAATTTTCTCTCTATAGCTTCTCTCTATAATTTCTCTCTAGAGTTTCAATGAATTCGTAAGAAAATAATGAAGGAATGAGCTTCATTTATAAGAAAATGGAATGCATAAGAATTAATCCATGAACGGTCCAGATTGATTTACTTTAATCTGACGGTCCATATTTAAAGAAAAATCTTTTAAATAAAATATAATATATTCTATTTATATAAAAACATTTTACTATGCAAACACTATGCAATAATACTATGCAAAACACTATGCAACACTATGCATAATAAAATATAATATATTCTATTTATAGAATAACTTTAATAAAGTATTCTATTTTATATAAAAGATGTTTCGCTTTTATTACGTTAATAATACGAATAAAACAAAACGTCATTATCGCTATAATAATTCATATTATTAATCGACAATAATGGAATCAAACCGAGTGACTTCTCACATAAGCATCAATAATCAATACCGTGTGCTACTATGCAACCACACGACATCGCATTTTTTTACTACCGAGTAGTTCAATAAGATCAACCAGTAAAACTTCCGCCGTTATTTTAATAAAATATTTTTGTCGCTTTCTCAATCCGACAATAATTTCGTTGTGGGTCCACCAATGATTGAGTAGTTGTACGAATATTCCCTCGCTAAACCGAATATTCCCCAATTAATCGAATATAATATAACCACTTGCATACTTTGCAAAATTTATAAATACTACCCACAACTATAATATTATCTCAAATTCACACCATAATATTAAAAAATTATTTCGACCAAATTTAAATCTTTATTAATAAAATCTGGGTCTCACAATCCGGTATATGGTTTGTAAATTTTTAAACTCGATTTTTACACGCTCGCATTATTTTGCAATTTGATTACATGCATGAATATTACAAACCTAATAAAGGCATCGAGAGCGAAACCTTTATGCACGAATTATTAATTGTTTTAATTTGATATTATATTGATATGTGTTTAGAACAATTTAATTGGGCATAATTTTATTGTATAAAATTTAATAAATAAAAAAAAAAAAATGAAAAACGTGGCAATTTTTTTTTCTGATGCTCATTCCTACGGTTTATATATATATAATATATATTATATATATAAACTCCTACGGTTTAGTTGCTATTCGGTTTAATATATATATTATATATATATTAGTATGCCTCACGGTAAATAAAAAAAAAAAAAAGGCAACAAGGAGCATGTTTTGTTTTTGAAACTCACGAAATTCATGGCAACCAAAAAGGCAGGCCACGGAAATTTTTTTAAAAAAAAAAGCATGATGCATTCGGTCAAAAAGAGAAGCAGCAGTGCACGTTTTTTTTTTTTTAAAAAAAAAAAAAAATTAAAATAAAAGGTTTATTTTAATATTAAAATATAAAGTTTTATTTTAATTTTAATAATTTTATAATTAAAATAAAAAGGTTTATTTTAATCTTAAAATAAAAGGTTTATTTTAATATTAAAATAAATGATTTATTTTAATTTTAAAATTAGAATTTCATGCTAACTAATTAGTGTTGGAATTGGATTCCATGCTAACTAATTGGAGTTGAAATTGGATTCTATTTTTTTCCTTAAATAAAGGAGTTTATTTAGATATGAAATAAGATTTCATATTATTCAAAATAAAGGAGTTTATTTGTGAATAGGAGAAAGAATCATAATTTTCTTAAATAAAGGAGTTTATTTAAATATGGAATAAGATTTCATATTATTCAAAATAAAGGAGTTTATTTGTGAATAGGAAAGAATATCCGTGTTTCCTTTAATAAAAGATTTTTTTTTCTACATGGAATTGGATTCCATAATTAATTAAAATAAAAGAGTTTATTTTAATTAAAGATTTTATATATATATATATATATATATATATATATATATATATATGGAATTGGATTCCATAATTAATTAAAATAAAGGAGTTTATTTTGATTAAAATAAAATAGTTTATTTTATTCAAAATTGAATAAATTAAAATAAAATAGTTTTATTTTGATATAAATTTGGATTAAAATAAAGGAGTTTATTTTGATTCAAAATAGATTTTATACTAACTAAATTTGCCCATTAAATGATATCAATATATATATTAAATGTTTATTATTCATAAGATGAATGTTATTTATTGATGCATATGGTGATGTGTATGATAATAAATGGGATTGATTATGGACTATTGACCAATGTGATTGGATTTTATTTTAGTTGGATGCATGAATGTATGGGTTTATTAAATGGGGTCTCAGCGTATTCGCCTTCTCTAATTTTTCTTAATGTAAATTCTATCTCCTCCTATGTACTTCCCTCGATCACGATCAAGGTTTCTATTTATTTTAAAATAGTTTTGTAATAGGAATAATTAGAATTATTTTGAAAAATTGGAGATCAAGGAACAAGGAGCGCTTGAAGACCCGCTTGTAATGGAGCCCGGTTTAAATGTAATAGTTATATTTAAATATTATTTCTTGCACTCCTGAGGTTTGACCTTTTAGTTCACTTGGTGGCTCTAGTGAACCAAACTAGAATAAATAAAAGTCCATAATCAATCCGGGTAGAATATAGTATTCTATATGTGCATGCTTATACTATATATATTATATATTATGCAAACATGCTTCGCATGTTCATTAATATAATGACGTATTTTTATATATATATATGTATGCTGCTAAACAAGATGAGACAAATTAATAACAAACCCTCAATTTTTATATTAAGTCCTAAGCGCTTCAAAGATATTTGGAATATCGAACGTCGCCTTCTAGCATGATAAAATTAATTGAGTATTAAATATTTAATATGAGTTTGTTGTGTCACCACAAGGCAAGTATTAAGTATTTAAGATGTTAAATTATCACATTTGATGCTTATAACGAAAATTGAACAATATTGTTTTGTTGTGTCACCACAAGGATGATATTTTTCTTTTTTGAATATATGGAGTGCTAGGTTGGACTTAACTTGGATAATTTTGATTCGGATGTGCCACCACTTGATCAAAATAATCTAAGAGGCAAAATACAAGGAGTTGCATAGTTGATGTAATTGACAAAAGTTGTCTACCTATTTATTTATATATAGTTTGTTGTGTCACCACAAGGCTATATACATTTGAAATGGGATCCTTATTCTCACTAGTAAATCTTTAATTAGATTTTGCTTAACTATATAAGTGAGGGTAATATAGTTTGAAGAAAATAGTGGGAAATACCAATTTAAAACAAGACCTAAATTATTTTGGTAATTAATAAAAGAATGTATGTTAAAATGTTGTTAATTACAAATTCATTTACAGAATTTTATAATGTCTAAATTACTATCACTGCGTAGCATATTAGATGCTAAATTAACCAGACCGAATTAAACGGATTGGTTAAAGTTCTCATAGCTGAAAAGCTATCTTATGTCCTTAATACGCATATCCCTGCAATGGTTGCAGACAATGCCTCTGAGGAAGAGATTGCTACTTTTAGAAAGTGGCAAGATGATGCACATTGGCTCAATGCATCATGCTCGCATCCATGAGTAACGAGCTTCAAATACCACAAGATGAAACTATGGATGCTCCTACTATATATTCTCGCACATCAAGTAGTTGATGGTAAAGAAAGTAGGACTAATAGATATCGACATCTAAGGAGCTCTTCCGATCTAGAATGGCCAATGGCACTATAGTATAGATAAAAGTCCTTAACATTATCAATTTGATTGATCAATTAGACAACGAGTTTTGTCATGGATGGAGATTTGAGCCAAAATTTGATCTTGCACTCACTCCCTGACTCCTTTCATTAATTGTTGTGAATTTTTCATATGAACAAGCTAGATATCGCCTCACCGATTTGCTTAACATATTGAAAAATGTTGAGAGTCACTTTCCAACCAAGAAAGATTAAGTTTTACTGGTAGGGGCCAAAGGATCTTCTGAAAAGAAGAACGATTCAAAGAAGGTAAATAGAAATGCAAAAACAAAGGATAATAAGAACAAAACTGATACGGATAGCAAAGGAGTTTGCTTCCACTACAATAAGCATGGACACTGGAAAGAAACTGCGAGAAGCATCTTGCAGAGGCTAACCAAAGAAGCTTAGTGAAGTTTCGGTTACAATACAGTTTTTGTTCATGATTGAAATAAATTTTCTTTAAGTCAAGGTTCTACTTGGGTATTGGATACCGACTTTGGTTATCATAAATATAGATTTATGAAGGACCACCAAGCAGTAGAAAGCTAAACAAATATAAGTAATCCTATGTGTGGGAAATGAAGCAAAGGTTGTTTTATATTAGCCATAGAAACTTATAGTTTAGCAATGCCTACGAGCAAATCTATTAAGTCAATAAGTTGTTATTGTATTCCAGCTTCTTGTTAAAAATATTATTTCCATTTTATTGTTGGACAATGAAATCTTTGGTATTATAATTAAGAACAATTGTTGTTCTATTTATAATAATAATGTTTTGTATAGAATCGGAATATTACTTAATAAATTTTGTATACTTGACTTACATGAAAATAATTTTGCATATTGAACAAATTAGTATAAGAAAAGGAGATGATCATTCAAAGAGTTGAATGTGTGTATTTGTTGAAATACAAGTGTGAATTATTTGAAAGGTTCAAAGAATTCGTAAGTGAAACAAATTGACAAAGTATTAAGATTCTTTGATTAGATCAAGGAATAAATACTTGTGCAATAAGTTTCTTGATCATCTCAAATGGTTTTCTCATAATGGACACATCCTGATACGTAATAATTGATTGATGTATCTGAAAGGAAAAATCATACCTAGTTGAACATGGTACGGTCCATAATAATTTTACCGACATTCCAAAGATCCTTCAGGGTCATGTCCTAGAAATGGTCAGACATATCTACGAAAATGGTAACCTCAAAATCCTACCCCAAGACTTCATAAAAGTTATGGACAGGGAGGATTCCTAATCTTAAGTATGTTAAGATAAGGGGTTGTCTAACTTATGTGAAACGGTTTCAAAGGATAAGCTTGGGACAAGATTTGACAAGTACAATTTGTGGGACATCCTAAAGTAAGTTTAGGTATATGTTCTATAATCCTACTTAGCAAAAGTGTTTGTTATGAAACACTACCGCCTTCTAAGATAAAGGTGTTTATCATTAAAAGGGCTAGTGGGAGGATAATAGATCTTGAAAAGTTCAAGAACCACAAAACACTATAAGTCAAATAAGAGGAACCTCAGAGATGTAACTATTGTACCACAAACCGAATCGTAAATCTGAATAAGATCAAGATACCTAGGAGGTATGGATTCATCATAGATGATGATGATGAGGGACGCATCATAGAAGATGATGATCCAGTTACATACGATGAGTTAAGAGTTGTAGACACTCAGAGAAATTGATTGAAGTAATATTCTCAAAAATGGAACATTCGTTTTGATGAAACAAATCAAAAGAGTTTGATTTTATCAAAAATAAGAATGAACCTAGTGTGTACAAAAGGGTCAGTGGGAGCGTCGTGAAATTTCTAGTATTATATGTTGATATACTACGGATGAGGAATTACATACCAATGCTACAATCAGTAAAGATAAAGTTGTCTAAACATTCCTCCATGAATGATTTGGAAGAGTATCTTAATTGGGGATAAAATCTATATAGATAGATTTAAAAGGATGCTCAACTTAACCCAAGGAACGTATATTCATTTGATGCTAAAGTCGTTTAGCATGGCAAACTCAAGAGATGTCTCATGTCGATGAGCTATGGAGTGTATCTCTCTTAATAGTCCCCACAGACTCCTAAAAGAGAGATCGCATGAGTGACTATCATGTATGCAATGAAATATACTGAGACCGATGTTGATCAATCATATTCGGAGAAGTTCACTATGAGTTAGTGAAAAACATCTTAAAGTGCTTAACCAAAGACTAAGGATGTGATCATATTCATGGTGGGTCTAAATTAAAACTAGAGGGCTTAATGCACTCAAGTTTTTCGCATGCACTAAGACGACGTAAAAATCCACTTTAAGGTAAATGTTACCTTGAATTAGTGGTGCGATGAATTGAAAGGTTCCAAACAAAGAAAGAGTTGCCGGTTTAGTAATAAAGACAAAGTATATAGCTATAAATGAAGTCGCAAGTTGATTGTTTGGATTAAAAGTTCATTACGTAACTAGAATAGTTCCTAAGTCTCATCTTGGATCTAAACATGTGTTGTGGCACTTTCATTTGATTATTAGAATCATTGAAAGATGGGAAATCACTATAGAGATAGTGGACTCTCAAGAACAACATTACATATCCATTAACTAAAGCTTATCCAACAGCAGGATAATCGTCACTTAGAGAAGAAGAGTATAAGATACCATGACGATTGGCTTTAGTGCAAGTGGGAGATTGAAAGTAGTATGCATACAAGCCAATCATGTTTGATGATAAAGCATATGCTTTGTAAACAATCTTATTCATTTATTAATAAAAAGTATTAATTTATTAAATGCTTTTAATTATCTACATGATGCTGTTTTATAATATGTGATAAACCCATAGTTTTAAGCAATGCTTTTAGAATAATGATGATGATCATTCTAATGAGATCTAAATTCTTAGAAAGCTTAAAACTAAAATAGTTCCAAATCATTGGATTACTAAATTGGGGATTAGTGAATCCGGATAGATTGGTACATACGTTGCTTGCTCATTGGATGAGGATGATTGATCTCATGATCATTTGTGTGGAGACACTAAAGCAAGTATGTAGGTGCTTATTAGAGAATAAGTTCACTCGAACGTTGGCTCGCTAAGGAATACCTAATGGAGTTTTATTTTTCTGTCAATAGGAATTCCTCAGAGTGATAGTAGTACAAGTGATCCTTGGACTTGAGATCATCATAGTATCTTGTGTATGATGAGTTATACTTTGACTTATTCCTTAAGACCCTTAGGGTATATCAAAGGGTATGCTTGGGTATAATAAGTTGTACATGGAGATAATGTATGATCAATAAAGAATCTACCACTTCTAATAAAAGAAGAGAATGTCCTATGTGATTCGATAAATGACAACCCAAAGAGTCCTTGGCAAAGGCGTAATGAAATTAGAAAGGAGTTTCTAATTTGCATTATTTGAGTTGTGCATTTAAGGATCGAAATACATATAATTAAATAAAATAAGACTTGACAATAATTCCATGTCTTATATTTAATTGGGACATCAGATGGTGGAAGGATTGAATCAGTACGGTAAATTATTTACTCAAAGGTTCTTTAATGAATAATGTTGAAATCTATATTATCCGGAAAGTCGCTGATCGCTAGGGGAGCTTATCCCTATCAGTAGAATAAATATTATTTATTTAAATAAATTAATTATTTAATTTATTTATTTAAATAAGATTAGAATTGTTCTAATTGATTTATTCACAACCTATTTAATATGGAGAACCTAAAGGGTCACACCATAAAAGGAAGAATAATTATTTAAAAAGTTAATGGCATAATCATAATAATATAGATGTATATTTAATTTAATCTATGGTGATAGAATAAATTAAATAGCTTAATATTTATTATTTAATATTTTAGAAATATTAAATATAAATTAATAAGAGGAGTCTTATTAATATTATTACAATTATTATTATTTTAATTTCTAAAAGAGTTTAGGAATTAATTTAATATAAGTACTCTCATTTATTCCTAATTGGATTAGGAAGAAAATTAGTTAAAAGAGTTTAATTAATTATCCCTAATGAGATTAGGGAGCTTAATTAATTAAATAAATTCCAATTCCTAATTGTTAAGGTGGGTTGCCCACATCTATAAATAAGAGGAGTCTTATTATGGGTGGTGAGGGTCATTTGATTTTTTCAACATACGACATATAATTCCAATTGTTGGGAGAGTACCCCTTTTCTATAGAGATAGAAAACTAGGGTTGAGCCAATACACCATCTTCTTGAATTCTTTATTTTTCCTTGGTGGATCACCTCTAGAGGCCAAACACATGGGTGGCTAACGTTGATCAAAGGAAGGAACCAAACCCGGTGGATTCAAGTTGAACGCGAAAGGATTTGGAGGTGAACTTGTACCTGAGGAAGCTCGATCTTCAAGGGTATGATTTTATTCTTTATCTTTTCGTTTAATTATTAATTATGCATAAAGGGTGATCCGGGTATATGGTTTGTAAATTTTTTAAACTCTGAATTTTATACGCTTCCGCATTATTTTGCAATTTGATTGCGCACATGAATATTACAAACCTAACAATAGCAGTCTGCTGTGTCAGTGGGCCAGATTGCTAATCAGAAGATGTGCAGAAAGTCTCCATTAAAGCTCAAAAATGTCAAATACATTTAATGCTTCAATAAATGTCTTCAACAGATACATTTCAAAGACCTAATATATGCAAAACATCAGCAGATGAAAGATCTAAGTAAGCATTGAACAAAACGCTAAAGAACACTCAACTCTCAACTCTAAGATCTGAAAAGAGAAAGCTTGCTCAGCTACTCAGTTCTTTCGAACAAGAGCTTAACATCAACTGAGTAGCACCATTCAAGAACTCATCAACTACTATCAATTTAAGTAAGAAGTTCCAATTCAGAAGGACTTGAAGAGTTCTAAGTGAACTGTGAAGAACCAAGTCTACTGGACTTGAATAGTTCAAAAGTGAACTGAGAAGTGCCAAGACTGCTGGTCTTGAAGGAATCTGTGAGATTCAGAAAGTGTAAAGATATCCTTAGTGTATTTCCTACTCGAGGAGTAGAAGAGTGGACTAGGAGCTTTAAGTGCTCTGAACCACTTAAAATTATCGTGTCTCTTACACTCTTGCTATAACTGCTGTAACGGGTCGAATTTATTGAGTCGTGATTCTGGGGACAGAATCCTTTTAAAGGAGGAAAGATGTGACGAACGAGATTTTTGTAAATTAATTTTAATATTTATTGAATTAAATAAATATTTTTTGATGATTTAATTATTGGATTAAATAATTATTTGATGCAATTGTGGTAGATTAATTTAATTATGTGGTAGATTAATTTAATTATGTGTTACATTTATTAAATTAATGTAGAGAATAATTATTATTCAAATATGTAATTATGTGAGCTTATCGAATTAAATGAAATATTTAATTAAACATGATGTTATTTAATTAATTTAATTATTAATTAGAGAGTTAATAATTTGACATCATTTATTAATGAGAAAATTAATAATGTGACTATGTGAAATTATGAGAAATTATTATATTTTATTTAAAATAAATCAAATAAGATATTGATTTATTTTATGAAGGAGTGTGACATTAATTAAACTATATGATAAAGTTTTATTAAATTAAATGTTTTTTTAAATCTATTTTGCTAGCCAAACAAGGCCCTATGGGGAGTTGGAACTGTTAACCATTATTGGGTTAACTGACCACTCAAGGCGTCAGTTCTCTTATTATATCATATGTCTTCTTTTCTTTCTTCATTTTTCCTAAGTCTAGAAAAGTGGAAACATAGAGAGTTTCAGTGAGAGATTGAGAAGTGTTGAGAAAGAATTTTGATTGAAGAAGAGTTGAGAAGAAATTATTCCTTACTAATCTATACTTATTCTCAGGGTAATCTTCTCTTCCCAAATTCTAAATTTCACGCATTAGTTTTTATAAAACGGCTTTCATACATTTTGTAAAATCTCGTAATTGAGAAAGTGTTTGATTATGAGTTTATATATGGGTTAAGATGTATCAAATCGTATTTGATTATATATATATTATGTGAATTATCATGTCATCGGGCTTCATAATACTATGAATTGCTATTTCAAAAATTTATAGAGTATGGGTTTTGGCCTTATGGCCTTATACGTGATATTTTATGTATTGATCGTATGTTATCCCTAAATTTTACACTCAGTATATTATTATGCATGTTGATACTGAAGAGACCAAAGTTTAAATAAACTGGATTCGGTTGTTATAACGAATCCAGTAGTGACAATTTTCATGTTTTATTTTCAAAACCTTCAAGAACATCAAGAACAAAGGAAAGTAAATGTGTTGATTTTGCAAATTATGTGTTGTAACTTGTTAAAAATCATGCTAGATGGGTTAAGTAATGATTATATATATATTACAATGATTGGGTAAGTCTAAATTGTGTAAAAAATAACTAATTGGAAGTTATGGCCATATTCATGTATAATTTTACGTGTGATTGATTTTTCGCCTAATTTGGCCTTGTTATGTTCATGAATCGAGAATCGCAGAATCGCAAAAAACTGCAAAAAAATGAGCTCGGTAACCCTTTTTCTACGGCATTACTAAACTATATTACCACCTACTTACGCCATCAAAAAAAATAATAATAATAATAAAAAAAAATATTCGATGAAAATTATTATTAAAATATTTATAAAATAAAGTAAATATTTTAATTGAGATGTTTATGGAATAAATTAAATATTCGATGGAAATTATTATGAAATAATTTATTCGAGTGTAATAATAGTAAGAGAATGAAAATATTCTAATTTAATTAAGTAATTAAATTAGAAGGGTAATGATTTGTTAAATAAAGTGGAATTTATATTAAATAATTAAGTGAAAATGTAACTAATGAATGTCGTGAATACATATGGTATGTGTGTAGGATTTGTGGTGAACGGAAGTAGTAATCGTTTAGCCTACGCACTAGGCAAGTTTCCTAACCCTACTTGTCATTATTGTTCAAGTTTATTATTTACCTCGAGTAAATTATCATTATTATTATTCAAGTTCAAATGTTATATTAAAGATTGATTATCTTTTCAAAGCATGATTCAGTTATACAATAATTGTCCTATTGTATACTTCTTGAGATTATTATTCAATTTAAATATCATTATTGTTGAATCTTGTTAGACTAGTGAACCTTATTGATTCGACTAGTCCATAGTTGATGAAACGCTTCTAAATTTCGAACCCTTATTGAATTATCCAAACCAAACTTCCTTTGAGTGCGGACTCGAATGTCAAATCGAGATGAACAACCTCGCAAAGGGATTTACTTATGCATTAGCGTTAAGATATTGTGCATGTGATTGTACTAGAAGTGATCCCCTAAGTACGAGTAGAAAGGTCCATAGTCTTATGAATGTTAAAGGTTTCAAGTATAACCCTTGATAACCTAGGACATAGTTCAAGGTCTTATGACCCTCAGAATTCTTTTGTTTCTTGTTATTCATTCTTGATTCAAAAGTTGAGCTTTTATTCAGATGTCTTTGATTCACTCGCATGTTATTATACTGTTATTTCATTATTATACTTGTGGGCATTAGTGCTCACTCTTGCTTAATAATAACATTGCAGTTAAGAACGAAAGAACCGACGAACCTTCTACTAGTAAAGGCAAGGGCAAAGTTAGCAAGTGTTGAAGACTTGTTATTTTATTTGATGATGTATTTATGTTAGACTTAAGTTAATGATGTTATTTAAGACTTAATTGTTTATGATTTCGCACATATGTTTAAGGTTAGAGTAACTCGGGATCAGATTTATTATGTAGTTGATGTAACCCCATAAGGGGAGATTTATTATTATTTCTATCTATTGCATGGTTTGCATTTATTATGGGTAGATAGATAGATGATATTTGTACAGTGAACACCAAATCCCGTGGAATTGAAGTACCCGGATTTGGGGGTGTCACAACTGCTACAACTGTTATAACTGCCTCACTCTCATTAACTCACTATATCTTAAAGGGAGAACAAACAAATCTTAATTCCATTGTGCTTGAATCATTATCAAAACTAACAAAGTATTTCAAAAAGAATTTAAAATATCTATTTAACCCCCCCTTCTAGATAACCATTGTGCCTCCGGGAACTAACAATTGGTATCAGAGCAAGTTCTATCAAATAGTCCACAAAGCTTAATTAGATCCAATGGCACATCTGATAAGCGAATCAAAGACTAGAGGAGGCAGCAAGCCACATATGTGCAACAAAGACAAATTCGCCAACTAGAAAGTTCGGATGCAAGCATGCATGGATTCAATAGATGAAGATCTATTTGAAACTATTCAGAATGGGCCCTACGTTCCTACAAAGCTTGCACCAACTACAGACGACCCAAACAAAATTCAGTTCAAGGTCAAAGAAGAATGGACAGACAACGAAAAGAAAGCTGTTCAACTCGATAAAAAGGTCAAGAACATTTTGATCCAATCTTTAGAAGATGATCTGTTCAAAAATGTGGTCAATAGCAAAACATCCTAGGAGGTATGGGAAGCATTTCTCATCATGCATGAAGGAACGGAAGAAGTCAGAGAAAACAAGCAATCTCTCCTGACTCAGCAATATGAGATGTTTGCATACGTTCAAGGAGAAAATGTCACTTCCACCTACAAAAAATTCAATGTACTGCTCAACTCTCTCCGAGACTATGGTAAGATCTATCCAAATAAAGATCTAATCATAAAGTTCATGAAAGCTTTACCTAGCAAGTGGGATGCAAAAACTATGACCATCAGAGAATCAAAGAATCTTCATGAAATGACTGTTCAACAGTTATATGGCAACCTTCTTACATATGAACTAGAGCTAACTCAACGAGCAGAAACTATATGTGAAGGAATAAAGAAGGATAAAGGTGTTGCTCTCAAAGCAACTGACAACATCTCCAAAGCCAATACTAAAAATGACTCTGACTATAATGAAGATGATGATGAAGACTTTGCAATGTTGGTGAAAAGACTCAGAAGGTTCATGCGTCAAGGTAGAATCAGTAAACCAAAGAAATTTAACAACTATAGCATCCAGAAGCAGATAAATGATCTATGCTACAATTTCAAGAAGCCTGGCCATTTCATTGCAAACTGCAACAAACCTCTTAGAGAAGAGCAGAAGAAGAAATCACATTCAAAGAAGGAATTCAAAGGCGACAAAAGGCCTCAGAAGAAAGACAAAGGTCTTATAGCTAGAGGATTGTGGAGTGACTCAGACAACGACTTAACTCCTGTATAGATGAGGTATTTGACTTTAACTCTCCAAATGTAGACATTGATGATTTAAGAACTGCACTGCATGGCATAACATCTGATCTGCATCAATACATGAAATGGTTCAGAGTTCTGTCCAAAGATTATTCACTTCTTCAAAAGAAGAAAGAGAAACTTCAAGAAGAACTGGAAATAGCCCTTCTAAGTACTGACTCTCTCTCCAAGTTTGATGCTGAAGATAAGCTCTTAAAACAGACCAATGAGCTCAATGCAAAAAGAGAGTCAAGTCTAACCTCTAAAATTAAGGAACTAGATAGGACAATCTTTACATGGAATAAATCATCTTCATCCATGGACTCCCTGATCTCTAGTCAGAGAAGTACCTCTGACAGAAGAAGTTTATGCTTTGGGGAATCCACCTCAGAGCCATATGTGGAAAAGATAAAGGAAACTAGCCCTAGTAATGCTTCAAGTTTTAGTAAAGGCATTATATTTATGAAATCCTCACAGAAGGAAGAACCAGTCCAACCCTGCTCTTATGATTCAATCCATATTCCAAGGAATAAAGGATCTCATGTTGGCCTGGGTATCAGAAAAGAGAAGAGTAACCTAGCCACTACTTTCCAACCTCAAAGGATCGTAGAGTCGAGTAAAATTAACTCAACGGTCCAACTGGGAAGGAATAGTAGAGGAAATGTACACTCATCACAAATCATGAAACACAAGGATACATGGAAGAAGGAGAACCAATTTAAAAGAAGGATGGCTGAGAACCCACATAAGTCCAAATGGAGGAAGAATTCATATACACACACAAGCATGCATCATATTAGATGTTTTGTGTGCAATAAGGTTGGTCACAAAGCTGCAATATGCTATCATAATCTTATATATATGAGACCCAAAATCAAGCAAATTTGGGTTCCCAAGGGTACTAACAAAGTAGGACTCATGAAAGTATAGGTACCAAAATGAAAGTTTAATATTACCACAGGAACAGAGCTCCACGATCACAACCTAGTATCTGGACAGTGGATGCTTAAGGCACATGACTGGGAACAAAGCCCTTCTGTCAAACTACATAGAGAAGGAGGGTCATTCGGTCATCTTTGGAGACAATGGCTCTGGCAAGACAAGAGGATATGGCTCAGCTGGGAATGGTGCAGTGCCCTTCAGTAAAATAGCCTATGTGGAAGGACTACAACATAATCTTCTGAGCATAAGCCAACTCTGAGACAAGGGTTATCAAGTCACATTCCTCAACAATCAATGTCAAGTCAAAGATCTGAGGACATCCGCTATAAAGATGATCGGAACAAGAGAAGGAAATGTCTACACTGTAAATCTTGGCCAACTAAGCTCGGACGAGACGATATGCTTTATGGCTAAAGCATCTATAGAAATGAGCTGGCTATGGCATAGAAGACTGTCTCATCTCAACTTCAAAAGCATGTCTAAACTGGCCTCAAAGAATATAGTTGCAGGCTTACCCAAGTTCAGCTTTGTCAAATAAAGGTCGTGCAATGCCTGTCAGCTTGGAAAGCAGACTAGAAGCTCATGTAAGAGCAAAAATGTCAACTCAATTGACAAGCCCCTGCAGCTGCTTCACATGGATCTATTTGGGCCAATTCCAACAACAAGCCTTGGAGGAAAAAGATACTCACTAGTCATAGTGGATGATTACACTAGGTTCACATGGGTGTTCTTTCTAAACTCAAAAGATGAAACGAGCTCCCAACTAATCAAGATATTCAGACTAGCGATGAACGAGAAAGGGGAGAAAATCAAGGCTATATGGAGTTATCATGACAGAGCATTCAACTTCTTTGAGATGGACTAGTTTTGCACAGACAATGGCATCAGTCACAACTTCTCA
Source organism: Panax quinquefolius (assembly GCA_020205615.1). Classification (NCBI taxonomy): domain Eukaryota; kingdom Viridiplantae; phylum Streptophyta; class Magnoliopsida; order Apiales; family Araliaceae; genus Panax; species Panax quinquefolius. The sequence goes on along the minus strand of CM035171.1, from coordinate 99,422,305 downwards.
GCTCCAAGAACTCCTCAACAAAATGGAGTAGCTGAGAGAAAGAACAAAACGTTGATAGAGGCTGGAAGAACTCTACTACCAGCAGCCCATCTGCCTGAATACTTCTAGGTAGAAGCTGTCAACATTGCATGCTACACTCAGAACAGATCACTGATACAATCTACGATTAAGAAGACTCCATACGAACTGTGGAAAGGAAGAAAGCCAAATGTTAGCTACTTCCATGTATTCGGCTGTGCATGCTACATTCTCAACAACGGGAAGCAATATCTGACAAAGTTCCAACCCAAGTTAGACGAATGAATCTTTCTCGGATATGCCACAGACAATAAGGCTTATAGACTATTCAATAAAAAGACACTGAGTGTTGAAGTCTCGATCCACATCATCTTTGATGAAACAAACTTGGACACAACAGTGTCTCAAGACATTACGAACGACCGCTCAGACACTATGAACGAGGTCGTCGAGCTCAACACCACGATCGTAGTTCTAGACAATGAAATCGTTGAGCAAGGAAATGAGATCGTAGAGAGGTCTACGTAAGACAACAAACCTCCACATCAAGAAGCATAATTTGATCTTGAAGGTCTCAGACAAGAAGGCATCAGGACAGATGTTCCAACAGGAAATAGATGGGCAAGAGATCACACTCAAGACTTAATTATTGGTGACCCAAATGCAAGAGTCAAAACAAGAGCCGCCACCCAAAATGAGTGTTTTTATCTGAATTTTCTATCACAAATGGAACCCAAGAAGATAGAAGATGCTATGGAAGACTCCAGCTGGATAAAAGCCATGCAAGAAGAATTAAATCAGTTTAAAAGAAACAAAGTATGGAGATTAGTTCCAAGACCAAAGAGTCATCCTGTCATTGGGACCAAGTGGATCTTCAGAAACAAGATGGATGAAGATGGAGTAATTACCAGGAATAAAGCAAGACTAGTGGCCAAGGGTTACTCTCAGGAAGAAGGCATTGACTATAATGAGACCTTTGCACCTGTTGCCATATTAGAAGCCATCAGAATATTCCTTGCCTTTGCTGCTCACATGAAATTCAAAGTCTTTAAGATGGATGTCAAAAGTTCATTCCTGAATTGTTAACTTCAAGAAGAAGTATATGTAGAGCAACCTCCATGTTTCATTAATCCATCTCTCTCTAATTATGTCTATAGATTAGACAAATCCTTATATGGTCTTAAACAAGCACCTAGAGCATGGTATGAAACACTAATTAACTTCCTTATTGAAAATGGGTTCACTAGAGGTAGAGTACATACCACATTATTTCTTAGAAAGCATAAAGACAGAGTCTTATTAGTTCAAATATATGTTGATGACATTATCTTTGGCTCTACTGATGAAAAATTATGTAAGAGATTTTCCAAGCTTATGTAGAGCAAGTTTGAAATGAGCATGATGGGTGAGCTGAACTTCTTCCTTGGACTGCAAGTAAAGCAGACTGATTAAGGAATTTTCATAAACCAAGCCAAGTACATTAAAGACTTACTTAAAAAGTATGGCATGGAATCAGCCTCTCCCATGAAAACCCCAATTGCTCCAGTAACCAAGCTTGACAAAGATGAAAAAGGTAAAAGTATTTGATATAACTTAATATAGAGGTATGCAATGCTCTCTTCTATATCTAACTGCCAGTAGACCAGACATAATGTTTGCAACATACATATGTGCTAGATTTCAAGCTAATCCTAAGGAGTCACATTTAACTTCTATAAAAAGGATTTTCAGGTACCTCAAAGGCACACCTCACTGAGGGCTTTAGTATCCTAAGGAGTCCTCGTTTAAACTAACAGGATACATAGATGCTGACTTTGCATGTTGCAAAATAGACAGAAAAAGTACCAGTAGCACCTGTCAGTTGCTAGGAAATAGACTTGTGTCCTGGTTTAGCAAGAAGCAAAACACAAGATTCACCTCAACCACAGGTTTAATATATTGTTCTTGATAAATTTGTGTTTCAAATCTTATGGATGAAAAATCAGCTTATAGACTATGGGTTTGAATTCAAATCCATACCTGTCCACCGTGATAACACAAGTGCCATAGCAATAACACACAATCCTGTCATGCATTCTAGGACTAAGCATATAGAAATAAGGTATCATTTCATTAGGGATCATGTGCAAAATAGAACCATATCTTTACAATATATCCCTACTAAAAATTAACTTGCTGACGTCTTTACAAAGCCTCTAAATGAATCCAGATTTAATAAACTAATAAGTGAGCTAGGAATGCTAAACTTATAACCATAAAATCTATGCTCTAGTTTGTGCTAACCATGCAGATATAAAGGCAATGTTAGAAATCGTAGAATTGACCAAAGGAAGTCCACGATCGTAGAGCTGCAGTGATATGGAAGTCCACGATCGTAGAGTTGCAGTGATATGGAAGACCACGATCGCATAGCTGCATTAACAGAACAAAGAAGTATCATGTGATAACAAAATTTCAGCAAATCAAAGAAATCTCTCAGTCAAGAGCCTCAGGAACAAACTTAACCCTTAATTCACTCTAAGAGGTTGGCCCTTCCTGGGCTACCTTAACTTGAGAGAAATTCTAAGTCAAAAGTTCATCACAAGGACCAAAACAGACTCAACGATCGCAGTACAGACTCAACGATCGCAGTGCAGACTCAACATCGAAGTACAGACTCAATGATTATAAAAGACTACATTAAACAAACATAGTCCTACTTCGACGATCGTAGTCCTCCGAAGGAACGCACTAGCTCAAGAAGAGCTAAGGGCAATTCAGTACATTCCACATCAGTCAAATTCGTGGAGCCAAGCAGAACTTGACACATGCCCCACTTAGCAGATCGAGAGGATGGAAGTTACAAGTATAACTTAAAAATATCTTTTTGAAATCAAAAATTCAAAAAGCTTATTCCTCGTTCTCCCTCTCTCTACCAGCAGAAACCCTAGCTTTCAAAATCGTTCAACCATCCTCAGTGTAAAGAAATTAATGGCAGCTTCAAACGTCATCACTGGTTACTAACTCTGTTTTGATGAGTTCAAGACAGCTGATCCCAAATTTCACAAAAAAATTATCTTTGATAAAGAAAGTTGGTCTTGAAGAAGCTCTGGGTACAAGCACATGGATCTACCCTAAGCTGATAAAAGAGTTCTACAGAAATGGAACGTTTGAGAATGATGTCCTCACCACAAGGGTCAAGAACGTGGAAATCAAACTCAATGATGAGGATATAAACCTAGCCCTAGGTTTTAAATCAAAAGGATTTCCATTCATACAAGGCATCGATTTCCATGAAGGATTAAAGAAGATGCATCACAAGAAGTTTTCGACTGTCAAAGGGTACAAAAAGAAAGAATTCCCCCAGAGGTATGAATTTTTGGCTGACATTGTTGGGAAATGCATATGCTGCAAGAGCTCTGGCCATGACTCTGTGAACAAAGTGCAGCTTAAGCTCATGACAACAATCAATTGTGAGATTCAACTCAACTATGGAGCCCTACTACTCGACTGGATTGGGAAATGGATACTCAGTTCGAAGAAGTCAAAGAGCTCTAGAAAGATGCTCTACGGGCGATTCATAAGCATCATCCTATAGTTAGCATTGGGACATAAGATTGGGGATGATGAAGGAGAATCCATCAATCCAAACAAAAGAATGACCCAGCAGTTATTTAAGAACTGGAAAAGAAATCCAACAGAAAATGTAAGGATGATGTCTGAGTCTAATGGAAGAACTGGTGATGTAAAGGAGTCCGGGATTCCAGGAAACATGTCAATTGTAAAGGAGACTGAAGAAGAAGAAGAAATCAACAAGGAAGAACCCATTGCTTTAGTCAAAAAAAGCAAGGGTAAAAGGAAAATGAAGGCTCAAATGGCAGAGGTGTAACAACCCCAAAATTTATACAATTTAATTCTCGACTTCGGTCGTTAATAACACATCTACCTTCTGATTTTACATCATTATTCGATGTTAAACTTTATAAAATACGGAATAATTTAAACTTTTATTTCCCTGAATCAAAACCTTTATCAACTACATGTCTTTGAATCAATCTTATTTTATGATTCGATTTATCACTGTTATCATATAAAATTTTACATTTCAATCCGATAACCTTTACATATAAGATAACTCTAACTCTAGCTTTACAACTCAATATAAAACTATACATCATAAAAAATTTAATACATCTCATAAGTCTTAATCATGTTTTAAAGAAATAACAACTTTAACTAAAATATACATCTTCGTATAATATTTCTGAACCACTTCATTCAAGTAACACATAGTGACATCTTCAATCTATAACCTGCAAAAATGGTTATTTGCAAGGTTAAGCTCGACAGCCCAACAAAATCTAACAATTTTCATGCATCACGTAACACATAATAACATGCTTAACATATATCTCTTAAACATTGAACTAACATAACATACATGCTGTTGTTCAAATATCAAATATAAAGATTGAGTTCCTTACTCAATCAGAATTCATTACTCAATCAACGTAGTCAGATGTTGACTTTAACGTTCCATGTTTTCAACATATATATAAAACATCATACTATTTACAATAAAGAATTAAAACAGTTCATCATCAAGTTTACATAGCAAATAGGAACTGAAAGACTTGCCTTGATCGTTGTTTACCAATAAGAGTTTAACATCTTACAGATATCTGCACTTCATGTGCCCTACACAATTATATAATCATACACATCAACTATTAGTCACATAGCAACTCATAGTAGTTGTAATATAAACTTTAATCTACGCCTCATAACCCTTCCTATCATAAATACACAATGTTCAATTTGATTGTGTTAACTTTCGACTTATATCTCACTATATTTCATATTTGAAGTTCATTCAAGTGTTTAAGTCTTGCTAGGACTACTTATTGGTTTTATATTAACACTATTCAATATTTTATAATATTCATTTCATTTGATTTAAAACACTTTTTACGTTCATTATCACTTATCACAGCGTTTTGACGTTTATTCGTCACACGCCCAATTTGTCTCTCTTGTGTGTGCTTAGTATACGTATACAACTTATCTAATATATCATTTATTAATGTTAAACATCATTATAATTCATAATATTCATGTTCTATAACTTAGAACAACATCTTTTATCGTCAAGAGCACTACACTTGCATACGTGCATGCCCGACGCCCTCCTATTGTCCCCGAAAACAAAACTGTTCCACAAATAACCATTTTGACCCCTGTTCTCGACCTCCAATTGAAACACTTAAAGACTAAAAGTTGTAGGTCTATTCGTCCTCATTCCGGATCATCTTGAATCACCTCAATCGGAGTTTGTATGAGAACGTTATGCCTATTTTACTAAAACAGTCAAAAGCAAATACACTGGCATACTTTGGCGCAAATTGCATACTAATTAAGCTTTGGGCACAGTAAGAATCAAGCCCTAGAGAGCAAAATTGCACCCCAAATGACTTAGGGTACAATGCAGCTGCGCCCGATAGCAAAATCAGGACCTGAAGCTATTGTTCTTCGCGATTTTTGACCATTTTTCTCCTACTAATCTTCATAACTTGAGTTATACACATCCAAATTAGTCCGTTTTCAATTCTATGGATTCGTAATTCATAAAACTACAACATACTTGAATTCTAATAATTTATAAAAACATTAACCAGCCTGAAATTTGACCCAAAACACATGTTCATACTCTATTTTCATGTTTTAACACATTTAGCGAATTCGATCGCCACGACTTCGTTTCTTAACCAATTAACACGATTTAAACTACGCCGCTTTTGTTTCTTAACATACTAACATATTCTAACATCAAATAACAGATTATAACCCATATTAAGCATGAAATTTTGCACTTTCTAAACCATTTTCTATAACATAAACACCGTTATTTATTTAATTTCTTTCCACAAACCAAATTCATGAATTTGATCACTAAAGATTACTTATGTATGATAATTATCAGATTATATATCCATATAATGAACAACCCAAACCCTAATCCAACAAAATTCCAAGTCACAGAGAATAGATATTACAAAACTAAGAGTTAGAATTAGGAATAGATTATACCTTTAATCCTTGATTTAGCAAAGATGATATTTCCAAAGCTTGTTCCCTTGATTCCCAATTCACAGAGAACTCTCAATTTCCTCTCTAGCTCCCTCAATTTCTTTCTAACACTCTGTGTTTTCTTCCTCTCTAAACCTTCTATTCTTTAGCCTTTAGGAAAAAAATACATAATAATATACACCGGCTCCTTTTTCCCCATGCGTCCAAAGTTAAAAACAAAAAGGCTCACATCGCTTAAAATAACCAAAAGCCATAAGGCTACGCTTGGTTACACACTAATTCCCATACTAGATTATTTAAATAATATTTATATTATATAGTTACACTTGTCACACATGTAACCCATTTTAATAGCTTATAATTTATAATTATAATAATTATATTCCTATTATAATTATGCTTATAATAAATAATTATATATCCAATTTAATTAATAAATTAGAAACATCACTTTAGTTATTTTATTTATTTCCATTAAATTAAACAATTCATTTAATTTAATTATCTTCTTAAATATTAAGCAATTGATTTAATTTAATTATTTTCCTTAAATTAAATCCTTTAGATAAAATTATCAACACTCAATTTAATTATCATTAATTAATTTAGTTACTAAATTAATTCACCACAACTTTATCAACCATATATTTGTCTCAATAAATAAATTAATTAAAATATTTATTTAATTCAATAAATATTTAAAATCAATTACAAAATTCATTTAATTTCTTCAATAGTTAACTTAACTATTAAACCTCACTTTCCCAATATATAAATATATATATTTTTTCACACTAGATCATATATTTCAACATATATAGCACATATATATATACAAACTCAAACTCAAAACATCTCATAATAAGAATTTTAATTATTAAATTCTTATTTTAATAATTTATAAAAATTCGGGTTATCACAAGAGGAGCCTCAAGGCTCAACTACTGATGTGACGCCCCCAAAATTAGGTATACATCACTCATCTTGAGTCGCCAGATACATGGTACAGAATTCAAATATAACTTAATAATACAATTGTCGGTATAATAATACGACAAAACATAAACTCGTGAGTTTGAATACAAATATTGTCTACTAGAGAGTATACAAACTCAAAAGGAGTCCTCATTACAATTATTATCACACTATATTACGTAATAGTGAGGACTACTAATGCACCATCTAGGACCATCACTCCGCTCCTCGACTCGTCCCAAATATTCTATTTTCATTTCAAGAGAACAAAGAAAAGAAAGGGTGAGCTCAACTAGCCCAAGAAGAAATATTATGACTAAGATAATGCGTAATAAATTATCATTAGCCTTAAACATTGTTAAACCGATACAATATAACAAACATCAAGTTTAATCAAGCAGCAGTAACAAGCAATCCATTAAAAGAGTCAAGTAAAGAATAAAATCTACCGCCTTTTATGATTTAAAAGGTTTTTCATCACTTTTATCATTGGGACTCAAATTTTAATAAATAATCCACATCATCGAATCACCCCGCACTACTACTGACAAGGATATTCTTTAGTATCACGACCACAATTATCCATGCACTACGGGCTAAGAATTTTTGTGTATTCATTAATGGTCATGATCATGCCAACAACTGTCTATCAATGCACTACGGGCCAATGAGGACTTTTACCACATCATTTGTAACATTACGGTCAAGATTACACCGGATAATCTCTGGTCATAATCATACCAAGTCCATCTATGCACTACAGTGCCACGTATTGACTTTCAATAAAATATAAACATGAGGATGATGACAATGATATAAGAATTCAATAAAACAAGTTCAAGAATTAATTTATCCAGAACCAATAACGTCCAAATTGTCAACATGATACTACTTTGTAGAGTAAAATTCAAGAATGCTCGTAAGAATATTTCCATGAAAGATATCGACGAAGCGCAAATATCAAGGATATTCCACTAATTTCATGGAGTATAGAAGTCAAAGTTTTAACCAACCAATATAATAAAGAATAGAATAACAAAAGAAATCACCATGCATGCGATAGACCGTGCACAGCAAAAGTATTCCAATAGAATAATAAATAATGGAACCAGTCCGACGTAAAACGCATGCATGACGTGATATTCCAATGTAATAATAAAGAATGGAACTGGTCCCATGAAAACGCATGCATACGATATTCCAACGTAATAATAAAGATCGGAACCAGTCCGACGAAAACGCATGTATAGGATATTCCAATGTAATAATAAGGATCGAACCAGTCCCAAGATAAAACGCATGTATATGATATTCCAATGTAATAATAAAGACTAGAATAATGTAAGAATTTCACCAAGTATAGGGTAGCTCACGATATCAAAGTTATTCCAATAGAATAATAAATAATGGAATAACGTAAGTTCTCTTCATGAATACCAAAGGAAATAACACCCCTTACATTAGTAGGAGATTGAATACTGCAGTAGTGTAGTAACAAAATACTCTTCTTCTTTCTCTCTTATTCTCTCTATACTTTCTCTCTCTATAGCTTGAATGAATTCGTGAAAAATAATGAAGAACTAGGCCTCTATTTATAGAAGATTTCTAGCTTAACACTTGCAATGTGAAAAGGCAAGTGGCTTGACGTCTGGTGATGTGAAAAGAACAGTGGTTTGACACCTGAAATGTGAAACACCAAGTGGTTTGATGCCTGTAATGTGAAACGACAATTGGTTCGACGCCTGTAATGTGAAACGACAATTGGTTTGACGCTTGTAATATGAAACGGCAAGTGGTTTGACGTCTGGTAAAGGTAATTACTATCATGAAAGAGACTCTTAGATGATGACATATACGGGCCCCATAGAATAACCAAATTTATCACAAACGCCTCATAATAGACTCTTTATATACATCAAGGATTGAATAAATATTATCACAAATCATTTTATTTTTAATCAACACATATTTAATCTTTCAACAATTATTAATCATTAATATTATAACCTGTCGTCTCAATTATTGATTTAATAATATAACATATTATACTGATGATAATCGCGTGACAATAATTGAATCAATAATATAAGAGATATGATGCAAAGAATTATCGTAATAATAATTGAGTATAACTGAGTGACTTCTCACGTAAGCATCAATAATCAATACCGTGTGCTACTATGCAACCACGCATATTACTGTACTTTTACTATCAGGTAGTTCAACAGTTTTAACGGTAACACCTCCGCCGTTATTTTTATAGAAAAATTGTCGTTTTCTAACTACGACAATACTTCCGTTGTGGGGTCCACCAATGATTGTGCTGTCGTATGAATATTCCCTGTTAAAACGAATATTCCCCGACCAATCGAATATTATATAACCACTTGCTTACTTTGTAAAATTTGTAAATATTACCCACAACTATAACATTATATCAAATCAACACCATAATATTCAAAAATATAATTCGAGAAAATTATTCTTTATTCATAAAAGTTGGATGGTATGATCATAATCTTTCAACAGTTCAAGCCAACGTCGTTGTCGCATGTTGAGTTCCTTTTGAGTGAAGAAATATTTGAGGCTCTTATGATCCTTAAAGATCTCCACTTTCTCCCCATACAAGTAATGCCTCCAAATTTTAAGTGCAAAGATAACAACCGCTAACTCTAGATCATGAGTAGGATAATTCCTCTCATATTCTTTGAGTTGTCATGAGGCATAAAGCTATGACTTTCCCATGTTGCATGAGAACACATCCCAACCCTTTGCCCAAGCATCACCAGATGACAAATCCTCCGAGCCGATGGTATTGTTAGAACAAAAATGCGAAATGAGTCTCCTCTTGAGTTCTTGAAAACTCTTCTCACATTCTTTGCTCTAATCAACTTTGTATCTTTTTTCGAGTTAGCCGAAGTTAATGGTGTAGCGATTCGAGAAAATCCTTCCACTTAATCTCGATAATAACCAAATAAACCGAGAAAGCTACGATTTCGATCATCGATTTAGGTTGCTCCCACTTTGAATAGCTTCAATCTTTGCCGGGTCAATGATATTCCATGACTTGATACTACGTGCCCAAGGAATGCTACTTCCTCAATCCAGAACTCACATTTCTTCAACTTGGCATAAAACATGTTTTTACGAAGCTTTTGGAGTGTCAGCCTCAAGTGTTGCTCATGATCTTCACGGCTTTTGGAATAAATAAGGATGTCATCAATAAAGACGACCACAAAGTGATCCAAATATTCCTTGAATACTTTGGTTCATCATATCCATGAAGGCAAAGAAGAGCATTAGTCAATCCAAAGGACATGACTAGGAATTCATAATGCCCGCATCGAGTTCTCAAAGCCATCTTTGGAATGTCATCTCTGCTCTAATCTTCAATTGGTGATATCCTAACGAAGATCAATCTTTGAAAAGAATTTGGCTCCTTGCAACCGGGTCAAACAGTCATCAATACGTGGCAATGGGTACCTATTTTGATGGTGACATGATTCAACTCCCGATAATCAATACAAAGTCGAATACTCCCATCTTTCTTCTTCACGAATAGAACAGGAGCACCCCAAGGAGACGTACTAGGATGAATAAAGCCAATGTCTAACAATTCCTGCAGTTGGGTATTTAACTCCTGAAGTTCAATAGGAGCCATTCGATATGGGGCTTTGGAAATGGGTTTGGTACCAGGTTCAAGGTCGATACAAAATTCTATTTCACGCTCTTGGGGTAGGCCAGGAAGTTCTTCAGTGAATACGTCAGAAATTTATTAACAATAGAAATATCGCTCAAAACCGATTTATTTTTGTTTAAATCAGTGACATGAGCTAAGAAAGCTTGACATCCGTTTTTCAATAAACGAATAGCTTTATGGCTTGAAATGACCGTGATTGATTTTAATGGTTTGGTCACTTAAATTTGCATAATAGGTTGGTTAGGAATATGAAAGCTAACAACCATACGAAAATAATCAATTTTTACATGATGAGTAGTTAACCAATCAATCCCTAGAATCACGTCAAATGCAAGTATTTTCAATGAAATAAGATCGACAGGTAATGTGAGGGTACCAATTTGAACCAAACAAGACTTATAAACAGTGGATGCAATGAAGGTTTCTCCCAACGGAGTTTCCATAGATAAGCCAAAGTCTAATTTCTCCGGAGACAAATTTAATCGTTGAGCGCAAGTAAGAGAAATAAAAGAATGGGTTGTACCGGTATCAAATAAAGTATAGACTTCGCTAGAGTTTATGATAAGCTTACCCGTGATGACCTCATTCGGGTTCCTTGCTTTCTGAGAGGTCACAACAAACGCTCTCCCTTGCACTACCAATTTTGACTTTTCTGGGACGGCCTTTGGTGCCTCCATCCTAGCTGAACTTGTCTTCGGTGAATGATAAAATCGGGCTAAGTGACCTTCTCTTCCATAATTATAACATGCTTTGACGGACATCGCTAGCTTTGACCGATGCGCCCTCCCTCCGCATTTGAAGCATATGATAGGTGGTCGCTCTCCTTCCTTAACGACAAAAATCTTTGGTGCTGACGTCTTTCCATCATTGTTGAATCTCCTCTTCTTGAAATGCCTATTCTTATTGTTTTGGCCCTGATTACCACCGAAGTGGTTACTACTTCTGGCCTGTTGATTTCCTCAACGCTTGTTGTCACCGCTTTGATGACTGCTCTCACTGGTATTATCATTTTGCCGTCTGCTCTCTTTTGGTTGCGTTGACTCGTTATCACGCTCCACTAACTGAGCCCTATTTACAACATTTGAATACAAACACATTTTATGAGAAATAAGATGTTGACGATTCCCGCTTCAAACCTCTTAAAAACATCCGCGTCATTCTTTCTTCATTATCCACCAAGTGGACGAATCGGGACAACTCAAAGAAACTTTGCTTCAGTCTTGCGACACTGGCCATATTATTCTGCTCCAACTTAATGAACTCCACCTCCTTCATATGACGAATACTTTCGGAAAGTACTTGTCGTTGAATAGTTCTTGAACTTCTCCCAAGACATTTTAGTGCGGCAGTTGAGTATGCTTTTACCGATTCCCACCAAGATGTCGCCTCCTCGCAACATAAAGGCGTAGTGAACCTTTGCTCCTGAGCATCCCAAGACATCAAATATCTTGGTGATCTCGCTTATCCATGCTTCCGCCTTTTTAAGTGGTTTTGGCTCTCCAATAAACTCCGTGGTCCCAGCCTCGAATCTGCTTTAGCGGTGACCGTTTGAGAGTTTCCAGTGTTTCCACGTACATTTTGGACAAGAGCCACTCTCGCCTGCTATTGCATGAATTGCATAAAGCCTCTGAACATTTAATCATTCATTATTTGGTCAGTGTTGTTGTTTGCATGAGGATTGTCGCCTTCCTGATGCACATTATCCTGATTATTGATATGTGGTGAATCAACGGTCGCCTGTGCTCCATTGCTATTCTTAACATTCTCGGATGTCATTTTCAGATACTGCCACAAAACAAAGGTTAATTGACATGTAACATATTATCCCTAAATTCTGACCGACCAATTAAATACCACATAAACTTAGGTAGGTCATACTAGCGAAGGAATTTCCCGTCTCTCCCTTCCTAGTACTATTCTCACATCTTAGCCAGGGATCATATCCCTAAGCTTTGATACCAACTGTGACGCCCCCAAAATTAGGTATACATCACCCATCTTGAGTCTCTAGATACATGGTACAAAATTCAAATACAACTTAATAATACAATTGTCATGTACAATACGACAAAACATAAACTGTGAGTTTGAATACAAATATTGTCTACTAGAGAGTATACAAACTCAAAAGGAGTTCTCATTACAATTATTATCACACTATATTACAGAATAGTGAGGACTACTAATGCACCATCTAGGACCATCACTCCGTTCCCCGACTCGTCCCAGCTATATTCTCATATCCTGAAGAGAACAGTGAAAGAAAGGGTGAGCTCAACTAGCCCAGTAAGAAATATTATGACTAAGATAATGCAGAATAAATTATCATTAGCCTTAAACAGTGTTAAACTGTTACAATATAACAAACATCAAGTTTAACTACAGCGGAACAAGCAATCCATTAAAAGAGTCAAGTAGAGAATAAAATCTACTATCTTTTATGATTTAAAAGGTTTTTCATCACTTTTATCGTTGGGACTCAGCTTAATAAATAATCCACATCATTGAATCACCCCTGTACTACGGCCAAGGATATTCTTTAGTATCACGACCACAATTATCTATGCACTACGGGCCAAGAATATTTGTGTATTCATTAATGGTCATGATCATGCCAACAACTGTCCATCAATGCACTACGGGCCAATGAGGACTTTTACCACATCATTTGTAACATTACAGTCATGATTACACCGGATAATCCCTGGTCATAATCATACCAAGTCCATCTATGCACTACAGGCCACATATGACTTTTAATAAAATATAAATATGAGGATGATGACAATGATATAAGAATTCAATAAAACAAGTTCAAGAATTAATTTATCCAGGAACCAATAACGTCCAAACAGTCAACATGATATTGCTTTTTAGAGTAAAATTCAAGAATGCTCAGAAGAATATTTTCATGAAAAGATACTGGATGAAGCGCAAATATCAAGGATATTCCACTAATTTCATGGAGTATAGAAGTCAAAGTTTTAACCAACTGAGTATAATAAAGAATGGAATAACAAAAGAAATCACCATGCATGCGATAGACCGCACAGGCAGGTTATTCCAATAGAATAATAAATAATGGAACCAGGTCCGACGTAAAACTCACGAATGTGATATTCCAATGTAATAATAAAGAATGGAACCAGTCCGCAAGAAAATGCATGTATACATGATATTCCAACAGTAATAATAAAGATCGGAACCAGTGTCCGACGAAAAAGCATGAGATAGGATATTCCAACGAATAATAAGGATCGAACCAGTCCCAAGATAAAACGCATGCAATGATATGATATTCCAAATGTAATAATAAAGACTAGAATAATGTAAGAATTTCACCAAGTATAGGTAGCTCATGATATCAAAAAGTTATTCAAATGTGAATAATAAATAATGGAATAATGTAAGTTCTCTTCATGAATACCAAAAGAAATAACACCCCTTACATTAGTAGGAGATTGAATACTGCAGTAGTGTAGTAACAGAATACTCTTCTTCTTTCTCTCTTATTCTCTCTATACTTTCTCTCTCTATAGCTTGAATGAATTCATGAAAAATAATGAAGAACTAGGTCTCTATTTATAGAAGATTTTTAGCTTAGCACTTGCAATGTGGAAAGGCAAGTGGCTTGACGATTGGTGATGTGAAAAGAAAAGTGATTTGACGCCTGTAATGTGAAACACCAAGTGGTTTGACGCCTGTAATGTGAAACGACAATTGGGTCGACGCCTGTAATGTGAAACGATAATTGGTTCGACGCCTGTAATATGAAACGACAAGTGGTTTGACGTCTGGTAAAGGTAATTACTATTGGCGAAAGACTCTTAGATGATGACATATGGGCCCCCATAGAATAACCATATTTACCACAAACATCTCATAATAGACTCTTTATATACATCAAGGATTGAATAAATATTACCACAAATCATTTTATTTTTAATCAACACATATTTAATCTTTCAACAATTATTAATCATTAATATTATAACTTGTCGCCTCAATTATTGATTTAATAATATAACATATTATATGATGATACTTGTGACAATAATTGAATCAATAATATAATAGATATGATGCAAAGAATTATCGTAAGCAATAATTGAGTATAACCGAGTGACTTCTCACGTAAGCATCAATAATCAATACCGTGTGTGCTACTATGCAACCACGCCAGACATCGCATTTTTACTACCGGGTAGTTCAATAGTTTTAACGGTAACACCTCCGTCGTTATTTTTATAGAAAGATAATTTTGTCGTTTTCTAACTACAACAATACTTCCAATGATTGTGCCGTCGTACGAATATTCCCTGACAAAAAGAATATTCCCCGACCAATCGAATATTATATAACCACTTGCTTACTTTGCAAAATTTGTAAATATTACCCACAACTATAACATTATATCAAATCAACACCATAATATTCAAAAATATAATTCGAGAAAATTATTCTTTATTCATAAAAGTTGGGGTCTTACAACTGATGTACCTCAAGAGTGTTCCATCACTGAAACTCTGAGGAACTTGAAAAGGTAAGAACAACAGACTGGGGAAGATGAAGACAGAGCTACCATCTCTCACTTGCTTAAGAAGAGAAAACAAAGTCATAAGTTAAAGAAGCCCTCTGTCTCTTCTCTCGTAGAGTTACTACCGATCGTAGAGACCAGACTAGGCACCACTCTCGAAGGAGATGCTGCAACAGCTTCTCAAGCTGATCAACCATTTAGAGCTGAAGCTGAAGAAAATGCTGAGGCTGTGGCTCAGCCTAGGAAGCCAAGAAGAAAACTGGTCAAGAAGTACATCCTTGTTAATGAAGGAGTGCTAAAAGAAGAAGACAGAAAGATAGTTGCTGAGAAAGGATTACCTGAAACTGAGAAGGGGTTATCTGAAGCAAGTTAGAAGAACACATCTCAAATTGAGGGGGAGTTGCCTGAAGTTCTTACTCTAGAGAATGCTCCAACTGAGGGGGAGCTGTGTGAAATGCAAATGAATGATCTAACTGAAGGGGAGCCTCATGAAGTCCCTACGTCAAAAGAAGCTGCACCTAAGGAGGAACTGCCAAAAGATCATCATGAATCTCACTCAGTCCCTCAAGAGATTCTAGCTTTAGAAACTGCAGAAATAGAAAGAAGTGAAGCTATAGAGGATGAGAGAGCATAAGAGCAAGAAATTCAAATGGAGGTAAATTTTGAAGTGGAATCTTCACAAGAAGACAAAGAAGAAGTGGATGATGAGTTTGAGATTATAGCTATGGGCTATGATGGTTATAGGAGAGCCAACTACAATCAACTGTTCTCCTATCTACCTATGATGCCCTCTCACAGAGCCCAAATTCTCAACTCCTGGATCACATGTTCTGGACCTTCAAAGCCTATCCAGCAATCTCGGTGCTAGCTCATGGATTCCCATGCAACCTCAACTTTTCCCGAAAGCTGATCACCAATGGCCCCTCTTCAGAAAATGGGCATGAAGTATAAACTATTCCCATCCCTTTCAGGGTTAATCACTGTCCACCATTATTCTTCAACCAATTCTATGAATTGCCAAGATGGTTGGAAGTAATTCTTCATCCACTTCATCAATTCCCAGTTACAGAATCCCAACAAAGAAGCTTAGGGAGATCATAAAGGAGATGCTTAAGAGCATAAATGACTGGGATCAAATCCATTTTCAAGCTGCTAAGAGACATAGGGATGATGTTCTCATTTTACAGAATACTCAGGAGTCCCAGAACAACCTTATGATGGAAAGTATCTCGAATCTACAAACTGCAATGAAAGAATTCCAAGGATTCTCCATAGGTCAAATGAAACAGACAGAAAAAGTCTTGGCCATTCTCCAAAAAAGGGAAGCTCGATCTAATTCTCTAATTAAAGAGAACCGTGAAGACATTGCTCAATCCCAGAATCATCTCAACTAACTTGTCCAAGGTATGACTCGCCTATCTGACGACATTCGAGACCTTGATGCTGACATAAAGAGGGAGAATAAAGGGAATAGAGAAAAAGGCAAGGGCAGAGACACATTCATCGCTCAATCATCAAGTAGCCCTCCTACAAGACAGCCTCACCATCAGACTCCACGATCTGAAAATCAGCAAATTATCATGGACAACCACTAAGGAGTCAAGGGGCTTCTCCCAGCTCACAAGAAGTGACCACCACAGGCCTAAGAATGCCAATTAGAGATCCTGCATTCATGAACCGGAATGATCATAATGAAAGACTAAGTCAAAGCGAGCTGGAAGATATAGCACGGAGAGACGAAGCGAGCAGGAGAAGAAGAGCTGAGGAGTATGAAAATCCTCCGAGGAACAAAAGGCAAAAGAAATAGAGATAAGTTGAAACTCAATTCTTATTGATGTAACTAAGCTTAATTGTAATATCCGCCTTTACAAAACATCAATAAATTCATGTTTATTCTCTAGAGATTTCAGTTGCTCACTAAAACACTAAGTCATATTTACTTTCTAGCAACTGCATCTAGAAATTGATAATCCTGATACAAATCTCCTTGGTTATGTCAACATCAAATAGGGGGAGATTGTTGGGAGATTGCATATTTAAATTTGATGTTGAAAGTAAATATTGATGATTATGTGTAAAGTCCTTCAAGGAATATATGTACAAGGACTTAGTGGCAGATCAAATTTGTTAGGTTGATCTAAGCTTTTAATGTTTATCATTCTATAAATGAATGTATAGATGAAGAGATCAAAGCTGTTAGGTTAATCTATGTCTTGAGATGTAATAGATAGGCTTCAAAAAAATCGTACTCTATTGAGCTGATCAAGAGATTGTAGAAGCCAAGGCAGAATTATAGAGCATCGAGAATCGTAGTGTGTCTGCCTTGAAGGAGCTCTCTTGAAATCGTAGAGTGGTCCAAACGTTTGCCGAGCCAACTCAGAGATCGTAGTGTGCTCTCGGAAACGTAGAGTCTGCAAGACAAGCAAGTGAAGATCGTAGTGTGCCAGTCCTTAAGAGAAATCGTAGTGTTCTCATTTGTCAGTATCAGATCAGGCACCAACGTGGCAAGACACCACGATCAGAATCATAAAGCATCATCTGCATGTGTCAGAAGTATCGAGCCTTGCCCATTTGTTTAAGAATAAAACCTAACAAATGTGGAATGGATTATAAACGTTGAAGCCCTCGACAGTCCCAATGTCACAACAATCATCCTTAATATACAACAAGGAAACGTATTGAAGAAGCTAAGGACAGTACTTTGGGTCAGCAGAATACACCTTTTCAGGTGTTAGGTGAGATAGCGATCACTTTGTGTCACTTGCCGCATCGCTAATCGAAAGATGTGCAAAAAGTCTCCATCAAAGCTCAAAAATGTCAAATGAATTTAATGCTTCAACGGATGTCTTCAACGGATACATTTTAAAGACCTAATTATGCAAAACATCAGCAGATGAAAGATCTAAGTAAGCATTGAACAAAACGCTGAAGAACACTCAACGCTCAACTCTACGATCTGAAAAGGGAAAGCTTGCTCAGCTACTCAGTTCTTTCGAAGAAGAGCTTAACGACAACTGAGTAGCACCATTCAAGAACTCATCAACTACTATCAAGTGAAGTAAGAAGTTCCAAGTCAGAAGGACTTGAAGAGTTCTAAGTGAATTGTGAAGAACCAAGTTTGCTGGACTTGAACAGTTCAAAAGTGAACTGAGAAGTTCCAAGACTGCTAGTCTTGAAGGAATCTATGAGATTCAGAAAGTGTAAAGATATCCTTAGTGTAGTTCCTACTTGAGGAGTAGAAGAGTGGACTAGGAGCTTTAAGTGCTCTGAACCACTTAAAATTATTGTGTCTCTTACACTCTTGCTATAACTGCCTCACTCTCATTAACTCACTATATCTTAAAGGGAGAACAAACAAATCTTAATTCCGTTGTGCTTGAATCATTATCAAAACTAACAAAGTATTTCAAAAAGAATTTAAAATATCTATTTAACCCCCCTTTTAGATAACCATTGTGCCTCCGGGAACTAACAATTGGTATCAAAGCAGGTTCTATCAAATAGCCCACAAAGCTTAATTAGTTCCAATGGCTCATCTGATAAGTAAATCAAAGACTGGAGGAGGCAGCAAGCCACATATCTGCAACAAAGACAAATTCGCCAACTGGAAAGTTCGGATGCAAGCATACATGGATTTAATAGATGAAGATCTATTTGAAACTGTTCAGAATGGGCCCTACGTTCCTACAAGGCTTGCACCAACTACAAACGACCCAAACAAAATTCAGTTTAAGGTCAAAGAAGAATGGATAGACAACGAAAAGAAAGTTGTTCAACTCGACAAAAAGGCCAAGAACATTTTGTTCCAATCTTTAGAAGATGATCTGTTTGAAAATGTGGTCAGCAAAAAAACTACCATGGAAGTTTGGGAAACATTGCTCGTTATGCATGAAGGCACAGAAGAAGTCAGAGAAAACAAGCAATCTCTTCTGAATCAGCAATATGAAATGTTTGCCCATGTTCCAGAAGAAAACGTCACTTCCACTTATGAAAGATTCAATGTTTTGCTCAACTCTCTTCGAGCCTTTGGAAAGATCTATCCAATCAAAGATCTGATCATAAAATTCATGAGAGCCCTACCAAGCAAGTGGGATGCCAAAACCACTGCCATCAGAGAATCAAAGAATCTCCATAAAATGACTGTTCAACAACTCTATGGAAATTTTCTTACCTACGAGCTAGAACTGACTCAAAGGGCAGAAACTCTATCTGAAGGAAGAAAGAAGGACAAATGAGTTGCTCTCAAAGTAATAGATAACATCTCCAAAGCTAACATTGAAAACGACTCTGACTCTAAAGAAGATGATGATGAGGATATTGCAATGCTGGTAAGAAGACTCCAGAGATTCATGCGTAAAGGCAGAAGCAACAAACCTAAGAGAATCAACAACAACAACAGTCAGGAGCAGATAAATGATTTATGCTACAACTACAAGAAGCCTGGCCATTTCATTGCAAACCGCAACAAACCTCTTAGAGAAGAACTAAAGAGGAAATCAAATTCAAAGAAAGAATTCAAAGGAAACAAGAGGCTCCAGAAGAAGGACGAAGGTCTTGTGGCCATAGAATCGTGGAGTGACTCAGACAATGACACAACTCTTGAGTCTGGAGATGATGAAGATCCTCAAGTAGCAAATCTATGTCTAATGGCCAAACATGCAAAGGATAAGAAAAGTCCTGACAATTATGTAGTAAGTATCGATGTGGTATTTAACTTTAACTCTCCTGATGTAGATATTGATGATTTAAGAACTGCACTACATGGCATAACATCTGATCTGCATCAATACATAAAGTGGTTCAGAGTTCTGTCTAAAGATTATTCTCTTCTTCAAAAAGAGAAAGAGAAAGTTCATTAAGAACTGGAAACATCTCTTTTAAGCACCAACTCTCTCTCAGAATTTGAAGATGAGAATAAACTCTTAAATCAGACCAATGAACTTAATGCATAAAGAGAGTCAAATCTAACCTCTAAGATTGAGGAACTAGAAAAGACAATCTCAATGTGGAATAGATCATCTTCATACATGGACTCCCTGATCTCCTGTCAGAGAAGTGCATCTGACAGAACATGTTTAGGTTTTGGGGAATCCACCTCAGAACCATATGTGGAAAAGAGAAAGGAAACTAGCTCTAGTAATATTTCAAATTTTAATAGAAGCATTGCATTTGTGAAATCCTCACAGAAGGAAGAACCAGTCTATACATGCTCTTCTAATCCAATCTATGTTCCAAGACTTAACGGATACCATGCTAGCCTAGGATTCAGAAAAGAGAAGAGTAACTTAGTCACTACTCTCCAACCTCGAAGGGTCGTAGAGTCGAGTAAAATCAACTCTACGAACCAACTAGGTAGGAACAGTAGAGTTAAGCTTCACTCTTCACAAATCATGAATCACAAGGATACATGAAAAAAGAAGAACCAGTATAAAGGAAAGATTGACAATAACCCACATAAGTCCAAATGGAGAAAGAATCCACATACACACACAAGCATGCATCATGCTAAATGTTTTGTATGTAATAAAATTGGTAATAAGGCTGCAGTATGCTACAATAATTCCCTGTATATTAAACCCAAAGTCAAGCAAATTTGGGTTCCCAAAGGTACTAACAAGGTAAGACCCATGCGAGTATAGGTACCAAAATGAGAGTTTAATCTTACCACAGGAATGAAGCTCCACGATCACAATTTGGTATCTGGACAGTGGATGCTCAAGGCACATGACCGAGAACAAAGCCCTCCTATCTAACTTCATAGAGAAGGAGGGTCCAACAGTCATCTTTGGAGACAATGGCTCTGGCAAGACAAGAGGATGTGGCTCAGCTGGGAATAGTGCAATGTCCTTCAGTAAAGTAGCCTATGTGGAAGGATTAAAACACAACCTTATGAGCATAAGCCAACTCTGCGACAAGGGTCATCAAGTTACATTCCTCAACAATCAATGTCAAGTCAGAGATCTGAAGATCTCCTCTATAAAGCTGATCGGAACAAGAGAAGGGAACGTCTACAGTGTTAATCTTGGTCAACTAAGTTCTAATGAGACAATATGCTTTTTGGCTAAATCTTCTGAAGATATGAGTTGGCTATGACATAGAAGGTTGTCTTATCTTAACTTCAAAAATATGACAAAACTGGTCTCCAAGGATCTAGTAGCAGGCTTACCCAAGCTCAGCTTTGTCAAAGAAAGGCCATGCAATGCCTGTCAGCTTGGAAAACAGACTAGAAGCTCATTCAAGAGCAAAATTGTCAGCTCAATTGACAAGCCTATGCAGTTACTTCACATGGATCTATTTAGGCTAATTCTAACAACAAGCTTTGGAGGGAAGAGATACTCATTGGTCGTAGTGGATGACTATACCAGATTTACATGGGTGTTCTTTCTAAACTTGAAAGATGAAACAAGCTCCCAACTCGTCAAGATGTTCAGGCTGGTGATGAACGAGAAATGGGAGAAAATCAAGGCTATAAGGAGTGATCATGGTAGAGAATTCGACTTCTCTGAAATGGATCAGTTCTGCACAAACAATGGCATCAGTCACAACTTCTCATCTCCCCGAACTCCTCAACAAAACGGAGTAGTTGAGAGAAAGAACAGAACATTGATTGAGGCTGGAAGAAATCTACTAGCAGCAGTCTATCTGCCTGAATACTTCTGGGCAGAAGCTGTAAGTCATCAACACTTCATGCTACACTCAGAACAGATCTCTTGTGCACTTTACGTTAAAGAAGACTCCCTACCAACTTAGAGAGGAAGAAAGCCAAGTATCAACTACTTTCATATATTCGGTTGTGTATACTATATTCTCAACAATGGAAAATAGTATCTGACTAAGTTTTAACCCAAGTCAGATGAAGGAATCTTTCTCGGATATGCCACATACAGTAAGGCTTATAAAGTGTTCAACAAAAAGACACTAAGTGTTGAAGTCTCAATTCACATCATCTTCGATGAAACAGACTTAGACAAAACTGTGTATCAAGACACTATGAACAATAATTTAGACACTACGAATGAGGCAATCGAGCTCAACACCACGATCATAGTCCCAAAAAATGCAATCGTCGAGCCAGGAGAGGAGATCGTAGAAAGAACTACGCCAGACAACGAACCTCCACATCAAGAAGCAGAGGTTGATCTTGAAGAATTCAGACAAGAAGGCATCAGGTCAGATATTGCAGCAGGAAACAGATGGGCAAGATATCACACTCAAGACCTAATCATTGGAGATCTAAATGCAAGAGTCAAGATAAGATCTGCCACCTAGAATGAGTGTTTCTATCTAAGCTTTCTGTCAAAAATGGAACCCAAGAAGATAGAAGATGTGACGCCACCAAAATAGGTATACATCAGCCATCTTGAGTCGCCAGATACATGGTAAAGAAACAAATACAACTTTAGTAATATAATTGCCGTGCAAAATGCGACAACACATATACTGTGAGTTTGGATACAAATATTGTATACTAGAGAGTATACAAACTCAAAAGGAGTCCTCATTATAAATATTGATACACTATTTTACAAAAATAGTGAGGACTGCTAAACAACTATCTTGAATCATCACTCCATACCCCGGCTTAGTTCTCGCTAAATTCTCTCCTCACGAGAAGAACAATGGAACAAAAAGGAAAAGGGTGAGCTCAACTAGCCCAGTAAAGGAAATTATTACTAAGATTAAATACAAAAAAATTATCATTAGTCTTCAACGAGGAAAATCGATAAAATATAATAGACAACAAGTTTTAGATCAACAATGCAATGGAACAACAATCCATTAGAAGAGTCAAGTAGAGAAAGAATTCTACTATCTTCTAAGATTTAAAAGTCCATCATCAATATTTTATCCATGTAACATCAATCAATATACATCTTGAATCAAATATTCATCTTTGCACTACGGGCCAAAGATATTCATTTAGATCACCAAATTAGTCATATTCATCTCTCAGCGCTGTTCATCTTTGCACTACGGGCCAAAGATATTCATTAGTGATTCATCTTTGTACTACAGGCCAAAGATATTCAGTAATATCATCATTTAGGACTGAGGATGATGAAAAATATTTTAAAGAAAAATCGAATCCAAATGGCATGGAAGGACAAATATTATGGATTCATATCATAGTTTATCCAAGATCAATAATACTCCATAATAACCAATTTTGAAGCATAATTCAAAAATAAAGATCAAAACATGGATACAATCAAAGATAGTAACCATAATAGACATCTTGGACAAAAAGAAGAAAATTTCATTTTTTGGAGAATAGTGCCGTATACGTGAATAGTAACCCCGACACAAAAAGTTCCAAATTTGATAAAAAAGTTCAGACCAATATTTTGGTATAATGATATTGAAGAAAATAATATCATTTATGAAGAAAATAACATCCCTTACCTCAAAATAACCGTATTACTTACATCGAATTTGGGATATAGTCTTGTGAAACTTATCTTTGAATAACAACTCTCAAAGTATCAAAATACTCACAAAAATACGCTCGATAATCTAGAGAGAAAGAAAACTTATTTCTGGTGTGATTTTCAATTCTAACATAAGCCTATTTATAGGAAATTACTAGAACGCCATAGGAGACTAAAATAATAAAATAATATTATTTCTAAAATCTATTCTACGCACCAACCAGTACCAGCCACCAGCCTGCCAATTTTGAAAAAAATTTCAGCAGCCCATGTTTTCAAATAAGAGTGGGTCCCACCGATAATTTAATAAAAATTATTTTATTTTCTGAAACTTCAGTAATTCATAGAAAATAGCCCGTTTATCAGAAAAATATGAATTTTATGTCCATTCTATCTGAAATCAAATTCTCTACAACTTTGTAGCTTTGAGTTTTTCCAAATTCCAAACATAAAATATCCGAAATCCATAAACGGATGATTTTTAATACCTCCACAATGGCAAACAAAATCTTGATAAAACACCTCGGCATTAATTCCTTCATTTTTATCCACATAAAATAAATATATCCATCATTTATATCCACATAAAATAAATATTTCCTTATCATATAAATCAATAATTAATTATTCATAAATAATATTACGAGAATCACAATTATGACAACCACAGGCGGTTCGGAAAAGAGGGGCTTTCCAATAAGGATTTCTCCTTCTTGGCGCCGCATTAGGTGACCAAACCTCTCATTGTGAGAACTTTCTAGACATTGCCAATAATGATATCTAATAATATTATTCCAAATAATCTGAATTATTGATCCGATAATGGAGATGATGTGCAGTGACAATTATTGAGCAACAATAATATAAAATATCAACGCAGCAATTATTGAATCAATAAAATAAAATATTGAACAGTAATTACTGTAACAATTATTGAGTAGTGCCTTCTTACGTAAGAATCAATAATTAAACAATTACATGCAATAATACCGTAATCTTCTCTTGTGCAACCACACGACATTCTTGTATTTTAACCAAGGGTATTCCAACGATGTTAACAGTAATAACTACGCCGTTATTCAATTTTGTCATTTTCTTCATCCGGCCGAGTTATCCGTTATGGGGCCCACAAATGGTCGTGTGCCATCGCATTTAATATTCCTCGACGTAAAGAATATTCCACGACCAAACGAATATTCCCCGACAAATGAATATTTTATAACCACTTACTTATTTTGAAAATTTTGCACATTTCACCCATACCCAAAGTATTATATCAAATTAATACCTTATTATTCACAATAATAATTAGAGGAAATTTGATTTTATTCATTAATAAGTTGGGGTCTTACAACCTCCCCTCCTTATGAAATTTCATCCTCGAAATTGACGTGCGTACCTGGTGTTTCGAAAAGGTGAGGATACCTCGCTTTCATTTCTGATTCTAAGTCCCAGGTCATTTCTTCAATAGCATGGTTTCTCCACAAAACCTTAACTTGTGGTATAACCTTCGTGCGTAGGATATGCTCTTTCCTATCCAAGATCTTAACAGGTACCTCCTTGTACGTTAAATCTTCGATTATCTCGTCTGGTTCTAACACAATAATGTGGTTCGGGTCTTTAACATATTTACGAAGCATAGATATGTGAAAAACATTATGAACACGAGACATACTTGGAGGTAATGCGAGTCTATAGGCCACATTTCTTATTCGGTCAAGAATTTCAAATGGACCAACAAATCGTGGATTGAGCTTTCCTCTCTTTCCAAATCTTGTAACTCCCTTCCATGGTGCAACACGTAACAATACATGATCCCCAATATTAAATTCCACGTCCTTCCTATGAAGATCCGCATAACTCTTTTGTCGATCCTGTGCCGTTTGTATACGTTGTCGAATCGTTTGGATCTTCTCTGTAGTCATTCGTACCAACTCTGGTCCCAATAATGTTGCTTCACCCACCTCGTCCCAGCATACTGGAGAACGACATTTTTTTCCATACAACGCCTCGAATGGAGCCACACCTATACTTGTTCGATAACTGTTGTTGAAAGAGAATTCCACCAATGGTAAGTACTTATTGTGACGCCCCCAAAATTAGGTATACATCACCCATCTTGGGTAGTCAGATACATGGTACAGAATTTAAATACAACTTACTAATATAAGCGTGCCGGTACAATCGACATAACTGTGAGTTTGAATACAAATATTGTCTACTAGATATTATACAAACTCAAAAGGAGTCCTCATTACAATTATTATCACACTATTTCACAGAATAGTGAGGACTACTAATGCTATCCTCTGGACCATTACTCCGTTCCCTCGACTCTTCCCAAATATGTTCTCATTTCACGAAGAGAACGGTGAAAGAAAGAAGGTGAGCTCAACTAGCCCAAAGAAGAAATATTATGACTAAGATAATGCGAATAAATTATCAATAGCCTTTCACATTGTTAAACCGATAAAATATAATAGACATCAAGTTTAATCTGCGGTGAACAAAGCAATCCATTAAAAGAGTCAAGTAGAAAATAAAATCTACTATCTTTTATGATTTAAAAGGTTTTCATCAACATTATAGCCGAGACTCGACTTTAATAAATAATCCACATCATCGAATCACCCCGCACTACTACTGACCAGGATATTCTTTAGTATCGCGACCACAATTATTCCCGCACTACTGGGCGAGAATAATTGTGTATTCATTAATGGTCATGATCATGCCAACAATCGTCCATCAATGCACTACTACCACTTGAGGACTTTTACCACATCATTTGTAACATTACGGTCATGATTACACCGAATAATCCTGAGTCATAATCATACCAAGTCCATCCATGCTCTACAGCCACGATGACTTTAAAAAATATAAACATGAGGATGATGACAATGATATAAGAATTCAATAAAACAAGTTCAAGAATTAAGTTATTCAGAACTAATAACATCAAACTGTCGACATGATCTTTGCTTTGTAGAGTAAAATTCAAGAATGATCGGAAGAATATTTCCATGAAAAGATCTTTGGATGAAACACAAATATCAAGGATATTCTACTAATTTCATGGAGTATAGAAATCAAAGTTTTAACCAACCGGGTATAATAAAGAATGGAATAACAAAAGAAATCACCATGCATACGATGAAGACCCAGAGAGGCGAGTTATTCCAACGAATAATAAATAACGGAACGAATCAATTGAAATTCACACCAAGCGGGATGTTCCAACGAGAATAATAAAGATGGAACCGGATCCGGTGTAAAACACATAGATAGGATATTCCAACGGAATGATAAAAAAGCGTAACCAGTCCGGTGTAAAACACACATGCACGGGATGTTCCAACGAGAATAATAAAAATTTTAACCAATTCCTGTAAAACACACATGCACATGATGTTCCAACATAATAATAGAAGAATGGAATAAAGAAGAAGATCACCAAGTATAGGGGATTAAGCATATCAAAGTTATTCCAACGAATAAATAAGAATGGAATAACAAAAGAAGTTCTCTTCATGAATACAAAAGAATAACACCCTTACGGGTACAACAAATAATATTCCCTACCTTAGAAGAACCGAATATTGGCAAAGTGAAGTAGCGAGAATACTTTTCTTCTTTCTCTCTATAGTTTCTCTCTCTAGAGTTTCAAAGGTGAATTAAATAAGAAAATAATGAAGGAATGAGCTTCTATTTATAGGAAAATAGAATGCATAGTAATTAATCCATGAACGGTCCAGTTGATTTACTTTAATCTGACGGTCCATATTTAAAAGCAAAATCTTTTAAATAAAATATAATATATTTTATTTATATAAAAACATTTTACTATGCAAACACTATATGCAACACTATGCAAAACACTATGCAAAACACTATGCGTAATAAAATATAATATATTTTATTTATAGAATAACTTTAATAAAGTATTACATTTTATATAAAAAGATGTTTACATTTTATTACGTTAATAATACTGAATAAAACAAAATGTCATTATCGCTATAATAATTCATATTATTAATCGAATAATAATGGAATCAAACCGGTGACTTCTCACATAAGCATCAATAATCAATACCGTGTGCTACTATGCAACCACACGCATATTCTTTACTTTTTTACTCTGAGTAGTTCAACAATATCAACAATAAAACTTCATGAGTTATTTCAATAAAATATTTTTGTCGTTTTCAATAATTACATTTGTGGGGTCCACGATGATTGGTAGTTGTACGAATATTCCCCGCTAAACCAAATATTCCCCAGGCCAATTGAATATAATATAACCACTTGTATACTTTGCAAAATTTATAAATATTACCCACAACTATAACATTATATCAAATTATTCCATAATATTCAAAAATAATATTTATAAAAAATTCATCTTTATTTATAAAAGTTTGGGGTCTTACAACCTCCCTTAACTTATGAAATTTAAGCCCTCGAAATTAGAATGCGATACACAGTATGTCGAAGAGGTAATTAAGGATACCTTGATTTCATTTCAGATTCTAACTCCCAAGTCATTTCCTCAACATCGTGGTTCCTCCACAAAACTTTGTCTTGAGGTATAACCTTGGAGCGTATTATATGTTCCTTCTTATCCAAAATTTGAACAGGAACCTCTTCATACGTCAAATCTTCCGCTATTTCGTCCGGGTTAACTTTCGATAATATGGTTCGGGTCTTTCACATATTTACGTAACATGGATATGTGAAAAACATTATGAACACGAGACATATTTGGCGGTAAAAGCGAGTCTATAGGCCACAGTTCCTACTCGATCGAGGATTAAAATGGGCCAGATGAATCGAGGATTAAGTTTTCCTCTCTTTCCAAATCTTGTAACTCCTTTCCATGGAGCAACTCTTAACAACACATGATCTCTATATCGAATTCCATGTCCTTTCGATGAAGATCGGCATAACTCTTTTATCGATTTTGTGAGGTTTTTATACGTTGTCGGATCGTTTGAATCTTTTCCGTAGTCATATACGTACCAACTCCGGTCCCAACAACGTTGCTTCACCCACCTCATCCCAAAGATCTTTGAGAACGACACTTTCTTCCATCTGATGCTTGAATGGAGCCATGCCAATACTTGCTTGATAAGCTGTTGTTGTAGGAAAACTCCACCAATGGTAAGAACTTGTCCCAACTCCCCTTGAAATCACGGACACGAGTCTTAATAGATCTTCAAGAGTTTGAATAGTCCTCTCCGATTGTCCGTCCGTCGAGGATGATATGCCGAGAGCTAAATCGTGAAATCTGTGCCCATAGCTTTTTGCAAACTAACCCAAAATCGTGAAGTGAATCTTGGGTCTCGATCGAAACTATGGATACTGGCATACCATGCGATCTTACAATCTCGTTTATGTACATACTGAGCAAGACGTTCAAGTGTATAAGTTTCTCGTGTCGGTAAGAAATGAGTAGACTTGGTCAATCTATCAACAATGACCCAAATCGCATCAATGCCTTGAGAAACCTTAGGAAGGCCGTGAATGAAATCCATGGTAATGTGCTCCCACTTCCATTCTGGAATTTCAAGTGGTTGCAATGGACCTTTTGGTACTTGATGCTCCGCTTTAACTCGTTGACAAGTTAGACACCTTGAGATAAACAGTATCTCTCTCTCTTCATATTGCTCCACCAAAATGTATGGCCGAATATCATGATACATTTTGGTACTCCCGAGATGGATTGCAAATGGTGTGTTGTGCGCCTCCATCATGATATTATACTTTAAATCGAGGTCATTAGGAACATAAAGTGCGGAGTTGACTCAAGTATTCCTTCTTCATCGATTCTTGCTTCCGGCGTAGCACCTCTTGCACTTTCTTCCTCATACGCATCGACTCCAGTGCAGTAGCTTGAGCGACTTTAACTTTATCGATTAAAGTCGGTTCTACTCGTATATTTCGCTATCATCACATGCGTCCTGGAATCTTTAACTCTATCTCCATCCTTTGCAAGTCACACAAAATGGGCCTTTGCGTTGACAATAACGCACTCGTACTTGCATATATGATCTTCTACTCGATCGTCGGCTACCACGTTCACTTTTCGGGGATGGTATTGGATGGTATGATCATAATCTTTCAATAGTTCAAGCCAACGTCGTTGTCGCATGTTGAGTTCCTTTTGAGTGAAGAAATATTTGAGGCTTTTATGATCCGTAAAGATTTCCACTTTCTCCCCATACAAGTAATGCCTCCAAATTTTAAGTCTGAAAACAACAAATGCCACTCCGGATCATGAGTAGGATAATTCCTCTCATATTCTTTGAGTTGTCGCGAGGCATAAACTATAACTTTTCCATGTTGCATGAGAGCACATCCCAACCCTTTGCTCAAGCATCACTTGTAGATGACAAATCCCTCTGAGCGGATGGTATTGTCGAGCAGTCTTGAAATAAGTCTCCTCTTGAGTTCTTGAAAACTCTTCTCACATTCTTCGCTCCAACCAAACTTTGTATCTTTTCGAGTCAATTTGAGTCGATGGAGTAGCGATTCGAGAAAATCCTTCCACGAATCTCCGATAATAACCAAATAAACCGAGAAAGCTACATACTTGATCATTGATTTAGGTTGTTCCCGACTTTGAATAGCTTCATCTTTCTTTGGGTCAGCGGATATTCCATGACTTGTTACCACGTGCCCAAGGAATGCTACTTCTTGACGAACTCGCATTTCTTCAACTTGGCATAAAGCTTATATTCACGAAGCTTTTGGAGTGTCGACCTCAAGTGTTGCTCATGATCTTCACGGCTTTTGGAATAAATAAGGATGTCATCAATAAAGACGACCACAAAGTGATCTAAATATTCCTTGAATACTCGGTTCATCATATCCATGAAGGCGGCGGGGCATTAGTCAATCGAAAGGACATGACTAGGAATTCATAATGCCCGTCTGGGGTTTACGGCCGTCTTTGGAATGTCGGTGGTTCTAATCTTCAATTGGTGATATCCTAACGAAGATCGATCTTTGAAAAGAATTTGGCTCCTTGCAACTGGTCAAACAGGTCATCAATACGTGGCAATGGATACCTATTTTTGATGGTGACATGATTCAACTCCCGATAATCAATACAAAGTCGCATTCTCCCATCTTTCTTCTTCACGAATAGAATAGGAGCACCCCAAGGAGAAGTACTAGGACGAATAAAGCCAATGTCTAACAATTCCTCCAGTTGGGTCTTTAACTCCTGAAGTTCAATAGGAGCCATTCGATATGGGGCTTTGGAAATAGGTTTTGTACCGGGTTCAAGGTCGATACAAAATTCAATTTCACGCTCTGGGGTAGGCGGGAAGTTCTTGAGGGAATCGTCGGAAATTTATTAACAATAGAAATATTGCTCAAAAGCGGCGTATTTTTGTTTAAATCGTGACATGAGCTAAGAAAAAGCTTGACATCCATTTTTCAATAAGCGAATAGCTTTATGGCTTGAGATGACCGTGATTGATTTTAATGGTTTGGTCATTTGAATTAAGTATAATAGGTTGATTAGGAATATGAAAGCTAACAACCTTACGAAAATAATCAATTTTTGCATGATAAGTAGTTAACCAATCAATCCACAGAATCACGTCAAATGCAAGTATTTTTAATGAAATAAGATCGACGGAGTAATGTGAGGGTACCGATTTGAACCAAACAAGACTTATAAGCGATAGATGTAATGAAGGTTTCTCCCAACGGAGTTTCCACAGATAAGTCAAAGTCTAATTTCTCCTGAGTCAAATTTAATCGATGAGCACAAGTAGGAGAAATAAAAGAATGGGTAGAACCCGGTATCAAATAAAGTATAGACTTCATTAGAGTTTATGATAAGCTTACCCGTGATGACCTCATTCGGGTTCCTTGCTCTCTGGGAGGTCACAACAAACGCTCTCCCTTGCACTTCTCTGGTTTTGACTTTTACGGGACTGACCTTTGGTGCCTCCATCCTAGTTGAATTTGTCTTGATGGCAACAAAATCGAGCTAAGTGACCTTCTCTTCCACAATTATAACATGCTTTGACGGCATGGCACGATTCGGATGATGTGTCCCTCTTCTCGCATTTGAAGCATATGATAGGTGGTCTTTCTCCTTCCTTAACAACGGGTCTTTGGTCTTTGGCGTCTTTCCATCATTGTTGAATCTTCGTTTCTTGAAATGTCCATTCTTATTGTTTTGTACGATTACCACCGAAGTGGTTACCATATCCGGCTTTGTTGATTCCCTCCACGCTTGTTGTCACCGCTTGATAACTACTCTCATTTGGTATTATAATTTTGTTAACTTGCTCTCTTTTAGTTCGTTGACTCGTTATCGCGCTCCACTAATCGAGCCCTATTTACAACATCTGAATACAAACACGGTTTATGAAAATAAGATGTTGGCGTATCTCCGACTTCAAACCTCTTAAAAACATTCATGCCATTCTCTCTTCATTATCCACCAAGTGGGACGAAACCGTGATAACTCCGCAAATTTTGCCTCGTATTGCGACACGGTCGTATTGTTTTGTTCCAACTTGATAAACTCCACCTCCTTCATGTGGCGAATACTTTCGGAAAGTATTTGTCGTTGAAACGACTCTGGAACTTCTCCCAAGATATCTTGATCAATGAGGTTGAGTCGTTTCTGGATTCCCACCATGTCTGCTCTCCGCTCACTTGACATAAAAGGCGTGAAAGGAACCTTTTGCTCCTCGGAGCATCCCAAGACATCAAATATCTTGGTAATCTGCTTTATCCATGCTTCCGCCGAAGTGGTTTTGGCTCTCCCTTAAACTCCGGTGGTCCCACTCCTTGAATTGTTTAGCGGTGGCCGCCGAGAGTTTTCAAGTGTTTCCACCTACGTTTTGGGCGAGGAGTCGCTCTCTCTTTTCTTTGTTGCATAAATTACATAAAGCCTCTGAACATTTGATCATTCATCATTTGGTCGGTGTTATTGTTTGCATGAGGATTGTCGCCTTCTACGATGCACATTATCCACGATTATTGATATGTGGTGAATCAACGATCGCTTTGTGCTCCATTCTATTCTCAACATTCTCGGATGTCATTTTCAATCTTGCGCCACAAAACAAAAGATTAATTGACATGTAACAATTATCTTTATATTACGGCAAAACCAATAAAATAGAACATAAACTTAGGTAGGTCATACTAGCGAAGGTATTCCCGTCTCTCCCCTCCTAGTACTATTCTCACATCTTAGCCGGGGATCATATCCTAAGCTCGATACCATCTGTGGCGCCCCAAAATTAGGTATACATCACCCATCTTGGGTAGTCGGATCGTGGTACGAAATTTAAATACAACTTACTAATATAAGCGTAGGTGTACAATACGACATAACGTGAGTTTGAATACAAATATTGTCTACTAGATATTATACAAACTCAAAGGAGTCCTCATTACAATTATTATCACACTATTTCACGAATAGTGAGGACTACTAATGCTATCCTCGGACCATTACTCTGTTCCCAGGCTAAGTCCCGGCTATGTTCTCATTTCACAAGAGAACGGTGAAAGAAAGGGTGAGCTCAACTAGCCCGAAGAAGAAATATTATGACTAAGATAATGTAGAATAAATTATCAATAGCCTTGACATTGTTAAACCGATAAAATATTATAGACATCAAGTTTAAGCTGCGGTGAAACAAGCAATCCATTAAAAAGTCAGTAGAAAATAAAATCTACTATCTTTTATGATTTAAAGGTTTTTCATCATCTTTATATAATTGAGACTCGACTTTAATAAATAATCCACATCATCGAATCACCCCGCACTTTTCTGCCGAGGATATTCTTTAGTATCACGACCACAATTATTCACCTTTCTACGGGCCAAGAATAATTGTGTATTCATTAATAGTCATGATCATGCCAATAAGCATCCATCAATGCACTACGGCCATTTGAGGACTTTTACCACATCATTTGTAACATTACGGTCATGATTACACCGAATAATCCACAGTCATAATCATACCAAGTCCATCCATGCTCTACAAACTCTGAGATGACTTTAAAAAAATATAAAACATGAGGATGATGACAATG
This sequence comes from Panax quinquefolius, assembly GCA_020205615.1. Classification (NCBI taxonomy): domain Eukaryota; kingdom Viridiplantae; phylum Streptophyta; class Magnoliopsida; order Apiales; family Araliaceae; genus Panax; species Panax quinquefolius. The sequence goes on along the minus strand of CM035171.1, from coordinate 99,388,494 downwards.
ATATAAGAATTCAATAAAACAAGTTCAAGAATTAAGTTATCCAGAACTAATAACATCCAAATCGACATGATCTTTGCTTTGTAGAGTAAAATTCAAGAATGATCGGAAGAATATTTCCATGAAAAGATCTTTGGATGAAACACAAATATTAAGGATATTCTACTAATTTCATGGAGTATAGAAATCAAAGTTTTAACCAACTGGGTATAATAAAGAATGGAATAACAAAAGAAATCACCATGCATGCGATGAGATATGAGGCGAGTTATTCCAATGAATAATAAATAACGGAACCGGTCGGTGAAATTCACACAAGCGAGATGTTCCAACAGAATAATAAAAAGATGGAACCGGATCCAATTGTAAAACACACGAGATAGGATATTCAAATGAATGATAAAAAAGCGTAACCGGAGTCCTGTGTAAAACACACAGACGGGATGTTCCAACGAGAATAATAAAGATTTTAACCAGTCCTGTAAAACACACGAACATGATGTTCAATGAGAATAATAGAAGAATGGAATAAAAGAAGAAGATCACCAAGTATAGGGGATTAAGCGTATCTGAGTTATTCAACGAATAAATAAGAATGGAATAACAAAAGAAGTTCTCTTCATGAATACAAAGAATAACACCCTTTACGGGTACAACAAATAATATTCCCTACCTTAGAAGAACCGAATATTGGCAAAGTGAAGTAGCGAGAATACTTTTCTTCTTTCTCTACATAGTTTCTCTCTCTAGAGTTTGAATTGAATTAAGTAAGAAAATAATGAAGAATGAGCTTCTATTTATAGGAAAATAGAATGCATAGTAATTAATCCATGAAACGGTCCAGATTGATTTACTTTAATCGACGGTCCATATTTAAAGCAAAATCTTTTAAATAAAATATAATATATTCTATTTATATAAAAACATTTTTACTATGCAAACACTATGCAACACTATACAAAACACTATGCATAATAAAATATAATATATTTTATTTATATAATAACTTTAATAAAGTATTACATTTTATATAAAAAGATGTTTACATTTTATTACGTTAATAATACTGAATAAAACAAAAGCGTCATTATCGCTATAATAATTCATATTATTAATCGACAATAATGGAATCAAATTGAGTGACTTCTCACATAAGCATCGATAATCAATACTGGTATGCTACTATGCAACCACACGTATTCTTCGTACTTTTACTACCGAGGTAGTTCAACAAGATATCAACGGTAAAACTTTCCCCAGTTATTTCAATAAAATATTTTTGTCATTTTCAATAATTCTGTTGTGGGGTCCACCAATTATTGAGCCGTTGTACGAATATTCCCTGCTAAACCGAATATTCCCCGACCAATTGAATATAATATAACCACTTGCATACTTTGCAAAATTTATAAATATTACCCACAACTATAACATTATATCAAATTATTCCATAATATTCAAAAATAATATTTATAGAAAATTCATCTTTATTTATAAAAGCTGGGGTCTTACACTTATCCCAACTCCCTTTGAAATTTAGGACACAAAGTCTTAATAAATCTTCAAGAGTTTGAATAGTCCTCTTTGATTGTCTTGTCTGGTTTGAGGATGGTATCTTAATCAATCGTAAATCCGTGCCCATAGCTTTTTGCAAGCTAACCCAAAATCGTGAAGTGAATCTTGGGTCACGATCTGAAACTATGGATACTGGCATGCCATACAATCTTACAATCTCATTTACGTATATACTAGCAAGACGTTCAAGGGAATAAGTCTCACGTATAGGCAAGAAATGGGCAGACTTGGTTAATCTATCAACAATAACCCAAATCACATCTATGCCTTGAGAAACCTTGGGAAGACCCGTAACGAAATCTATAGTAATGTGTTCCCACTTCCATTTCGGAATCTCAAGTGGTTGTAATGGACCCTTTGGCATTTGATGCTCCGCCTTTACACATTGACAAGTTAAACACCTCAAGATAAACTCCACGATCTCTCTTTTCATATTGCTCCACCAAAATGTATATCGAAGATCATGATACATTTTGGTACTCCCAGGATGGATTGCGAATGGTGTGTTGTGTGCCTCCATCATGATTCTATGCTTCAAGTTAGAATCGTTAGGAACACAAAGTCTGGAGTTGACTCGAAGTATTCCTTCTTCATCGATTCTTGCTTCTGGAATAACACCTTCTTGCACTTTCTTCTTCATACACATCAGCTCCATGTCCATAGCTTGAGCAGCTTTAACTTTATCGATTAAAGTCGGTTCTACTCGTATGTTTGATGTCATCACGTGGGTACTTGGAGCCTTCATCTCTATCTCCATCCTTTGCAAGTCATACAAAATGGGCCTTTGTGTTAACAACATTGCACTCGTACTCGCATATAATCTTACTACTTTCGATAAATCGACTACTCGTTTGCTTTTCCGGGATGATATTGGATGGTATGATCGTAATCTTTCGGCTGACTCAAGCCAACGTCGTTCTTGCGTGTTAAGTTTCTTTTGGGTGAAGAAATATTTGAGGCTTTTATGATCTGTATAGATCTCCACTTTCTCCCCATATAGGTAGTGTCTCCATATCTTCAACGCGAAAACGACTGCTGCCAACTCCAAATCATGAGTAGGATAATTTCTCTCATATTCTTTAAGTTGTCGTGAGGCATAAGCTATGACTTTCCCATGTTGCATGAGAACACATCCTAACCCTTTGCCTGAAGCATCGCTATAGATAACAAATCCATCCGAACCAGATGGTATTGTCGAGCAGTGCTTAAAATGAGTCTTCTCTTGAGTTCTTGAAAACTCTTCTCACAATCCTCGCTCCAACCAAATTTTATATCTTTACGAGTCAGCTGAGTTAACAGAGTAGCAATTCGAGAAAATCTTTCCACGAATCTCCGATAATAACCAGCTAAGCCCAGAAAGCTACGTACTTCGATCACCGACTTTGGTTGCTCCCAACTTTGTATGGCTTTAATCTTCGTCAGGTCGACAGATACTCCATGTTTTGACACCACATGCCCAAGGAATGCTACTTCATCAAGCCAGAACTCGCATTTCTTCAGCTTGGCATATAGCTTGTTATCACGAAGCCTTTGCAATACCAACTTCAAATAGTGCTCATGATCTTCACGGCTTTTGGAATAGATGAGGATGTCATCAATAAAGACAACAATGAACTGATCCAAATATTCCTTGAATACACGGTTCATCAGATCCATGAAAGCAACAGGAGCATTAGTCAATCCAAAAGACATGACTAAGAATTCATAATGCCCATACCGAGTTCTGAAGGCAGTTTTCAGAATATCCTCAGTTTTAATCTTCAGCTGATGATATCCAGAATGAAGATCGATCTTTGAAAAGAATTATGCTCTTTGAAACTGGTCAAACATGTCATCAATGCGAGGTAGCGGATACCTATTCTTGATAGTGACATGATTCAATTCTCGGTAGTCGATACAAAGTTGCATACTCCCGTCTTTCTTCTTCACGAATAACACAGGAGCACCCCAAGGAGATGTACTAGGATGAATAAAATCGATGTCCAATAACTCCTGTAGTTGAACCTTTAACTCCTGAAGTTTAATAAGAGCCATTCGATATGGGGTGTTAGAAATGGGCTTTGTACCAGGTTCAAGGTCAATAAAGAATTCAACTTCACATTCTGGGGGTAGACCAGGAAGTTCTTCAGGAAATACGTCAGGAAATTCACTAACAACGCAAATAGTATTCAAATCTGATGTGTTTTTGTTCAAGTCTGTGACATGGGCTAAGAAAGCTTGACATCTATTTTTTAATAAACGAATAGCTTTATGGCTTGATATGACAATGATTGACTTTAATGGTTTGGTTGTTTGAATTCGCATAATAGGTCGGTTAGGAATATTAAAACTAACAACCTTATGAAAACAATCAATTTTAGCATGATGCGTGGTTAACCAATCAATCCCTAAAATCACATCAAATGCAAGAATTTTCAACGAAATAAGGTCGGCAGGTAATGTGATGGTACCGACTTAAATCAAGCAAGATTTATAGACAGTAGATGTAATAAAAGTTTCTCCTAATGGAGTCTCAACAGATAAGTCAAGGTCTAATTTCTCCGGAGTCAAGTTTAAACGTTGAGCACAAGCAGGAGAAATAAAAGAATGGGTAGAACCGGTATCTAGTAAGGTATAAACTTCGCAAGAGTTTGTGATAAGCTTACCCGTGATCACCTCGTTTGGGTTCCTCGTATTTTGTGCAGTCACGACAAACGCCCTTCCAGGAACCACCGACTTTGACTTGTCCGGAACAGCCTTTGGAGTCACCATCCCTATTGAACTTGGTTTCGCAACTAGACAATCTCTAGCTATATAACCTTCCTTTCCACAGTTATAACACACCTTGGATTATTGTGGGCAGTTTGGACTGATGTGTCCCTCTTTCCTGCATTTGTAACAAACGACCGGTGATCATTCTCCTCCCCTAAAAACAGTTGATGTTTGTGATGACGTCTTCACGTTATCATTGTTGTACCTTCTCCTCCTGAAATCTCCTCCCGACTCGCTCCTTCTATTATCACGGCCACGATTACCACCAGAGTGGTTATCTCTTTTAATGAATGCTTTCCTTCCCTCTGTTGTCATTGCTCACGATGGTCGCCTGCCAATGATGTATGACCACAGTTGTGGTCCTCGGCTACACATACTCATTATCTTGCTCACGATAATTGAGCCTGTTTTACTGACATCTGAATATAAAGAAAATTTATGAGATATAAGATATTGCAATCTCAAGCTTTAGACCTCTCGAAACATCCTCGTCATTCGTTCCTCATTTTGACCAAATGAGGTGCAAACTTGGATAACTCTGCAAACTTAAGCCTCGTCTTTGGGACACCGTCGTATTATTTTGCTCGATCGATAAACTCCACCTCCTTCATATAGCGAATACTTTCGGAAAGTACTTGTCATTAAATAGTTCTGAAATGTTTCCCAAGACATCTTTGAGTCTGGTGGCTCAGACGCTTCACAGACTCCCACCGGTGAGTCTCGCCTTTCACCGCTGAAACATAAAGGTGGCGAATGGAACCTTCGTTCCTCAGTGCATCCCAAGACATCGAATATCTTGGTAATTTGCTTGACCCACATTTTCGCCATGATCGGATCCGGCTTTCCCTTAAATTCTGGTGGTCTCAACTCTTTGAACTGCTTGGCTATGACAAGCCACGCATTGCTAGCATTTCCACCCGTATTTTGTGCACGAGTCTCCCTCGTCTGGATTTGCATGAACTGCAAAAAACTTCTCAACATCCCATCATTCATCATTTGTTCGGTAGTGTTGTTTACAGGAGGAATATTGCCTTCCTGTTGCACGTTCCCCTGGGTGGTGATCAAAGGTGTCTCCACGGTCTGATTTACTCCATTATTAACATTCTCAGTTGCCATTCTTAAATATTGCCATAAAACAAGGGTTAATAGTCATGTCATATATTATCCCTATACTCTGACCGACCAAATAAACACGAAATAAACTTAGTCAGGTCATACTAGCGAAGGAATTCCCCGTCTCTTCCCTCCTAGTTCTTATCTCACATCTCAGCCAGGGATCATATCCCTAAGCTCTGATACCAACCGTGGCGCCCCAAAACAGTATACATCACCCATCTTGAGTCGCCAGACATACATGAGTACGAAACAAATACAACTTCAAGAATATAATTGCCGCTGCAAAATACGACAACATATATATCTGTGAGTTTGAATACAAATATTGTATACTAGAGAGTATACAAACTCAAAAGGAGTCCTCATTACAAATATTGATACACTATTTTACAAAAATAGTGAGGGATCTATAAACAACTATCTTGAATCATCACTCCATACCCCGTCTAGTTCATAATGGAACAAAAAGGAAAAGGGTGAGCTCAACTAGCCCAATAAAGAATATTATGACTAAGATAATATACAAAAAATTATCATTAGTCTTCAACGGGAAAATCGATAAAATATAATAGATGACAAGTTTTAGATCAACAATCTGCGGAAACAACAATCCATTAGAAGAGTCAAGTAGAAAAAATTCTACTATCTTCTAAGATTTAAAAGTCCATCATCAATATTTTATCCATGTAACATCAATCAATATACATCTTGAATCAAATATTCATCTTTTACTACAGGCCGAAGATATTCATTTGTATCACCAGTTGGTCATGTTCATCTCAACGCCTGTTCATCTTTGCACTACGGGCCAAAGATATTCATTAGGTGATTCATCTTTGTACTACAGGCCAAAGATATTCAATAATATCATTATTTAGGATTGAGGATGATGAAACGAATCCAGTGAGACAGAAGGACAAATATTATGGATTCGTATCACAGTTTATCCAAGATCAATAATACTCCATAATAACCAATTTTGAAGCATAATTCAAAAATAAAGATCAAAACATGGATACAATCAAAGATAGTAACCATAATAGACATCTTGGATAAAAAGAAGAAAATTTTATTTTTTGGTGAATACTGTCGTATTCGTGAATAGTGCCATATACATGAATAATGCCGTATACGTGAATAGTAACCCCGACACAAAAAGTTCCAAATTTGATAAAAAGTTCAGACCAATATTTTGGTATAATGATATTGAAGAAAATAATATCATTTATGAAGAAAATAACATCCCTTACCTCAAAATAACCGTACTTCTGTCTGAATTTCGGATATAGTGCTAACAGAAACTTGTACTGAATAACAACTCTCAAAGTATCAAAATACTCACAAAAATACGCTCTATAATCTAGAGAGAAAGAAAACTTGTTTCTAGTGTGATTTTCAATTCTAACATAAGCGCCTATTTATAGGAAATTGCTAGAACGCCATAGGAGACTAAAATAATAAAATAATATTATTTCTAAAATCTATTCTAAGCACCAACCAAGACCAGCCACCAGCCTGCCAATTCTAAAAAAAAAATTAGTAGCCCATGTTTTCAAATAAGAGTGGGTCCCACCCATAATTTAATAAAAATCATTTTATTTTTTGAAACTTCAGTAATTCATAGAAAATAGCCCGTTTATCAGAAAAATACGAATTTTATGTCCATTACACTGAAATCAATTCTCTACAACTTTGTAGCTTTGAGTTTTCAAATTCCAAACATAAAATATCCTCAAAATCCATAAACGGATGATTTTAATACCTCCAATCAAACAAAATCTTGATAAAACACCTCGGCATTAATTCCTTCATTTTGTCCACATAAAATAAATATATCCATCATTTATATCCACATAAAATAAATATTTCCTTATCATATAAATTAATAATTAATTATTCATAAATAATATTACGAGAATCACAATTATGACAACCAGGCGGTTCTAGGAAAGAGGGGCTTTCGATAAGGATTTCTCCTTCTTGGCGCCAGCAATTAGGTGACCAAACCTCTCCTTGTGTAACTTTCTAGACATTGCCAATAATACTATCTAATAATATTATTCCAAATAATATGAATTATTGATCGATAATGGAGATGATGTGCGTTGACAATTATTGAAAGCAACAATAATATAAAATATCAATGCAACAATTATTGAATCAATAAAATAAAATATTAAACAATAATTCTTGTAACAATTATTGAGTAGTGCCTTTTTACTTAAGAATCAATAATTCAACAATCTTTGTGCAATCTGGTGTCTACTCTTGTGCGACCACGCGTATTCATTGTATTTTAACCACCTAGGTATTCCAACAGTGTTACTTGAGTAATAACTACTGTTGTTATTCAATTTTGTCGTTTTCTTCATCCGACCGTTATCCGTTATGGGGCCCACAAATGGCTGCGTTGTCGTACGAATATTCCTCGGGAGAAAGAATATTCCACGACCAAATGAATATTCCCCGACAAATGAATATTTTATAACCACTTGCTTATTTTGAAAATTTTGCACATTTCACCCATAACCAAAGTATTATATCAAATTAATACCTTATTATTCACAATAATAATTAGAGGAAATTTTATTTTATTCACGAATAAGTTGGGGTCTTACAGAAGATGCTATGGAAGACTCATGTTAGATAGAAGCCATGCAAGAAGAACTAAATCAGTTTGAAAGAAGCATGGTATGGAGATTAGTTCCAAGACCAAGAAGCCACCCAGTCATTGGCACCAAATGGGTCTTCAGAAACAAGATGGACGAAGATGGAGTAATAACAAGGAATAAGACAAGATTAGTAGCCAAAGGTTACTCTCAAGAAGAAGGCATCGACTACGATGAGACTTTCGCACCTGTTGCCAGATTAGAAGCCATCAGGATATTCCTTGTTTTTGCTGCCCACATGAAATTCAAAGTCTTTCAAATAGATGTCAAGAGTGCGTTTCTGAATGGTGAACTTCAAGAAGATGTATATGTGGAGCAACCTCCAGGTTTCATCAATCTAACTCTCTCTAATTATGTCTATAGATTAGACAAAGCCTTATATGAACTTAAACAAACACCTAGAAAATGGTATGAAACACTAACTAACTTTCTTATTGAAAATGGTTTCACTAGAGGTAGAGTAGATACCACATTATTTCTTAAAAAGCACAAAGACAAAATCCTATTAGTTTAAATATATGTTGATGACATTATCTTTGGCTCTACTGATGAAAAACTGTGTAAGAGATTTGCCAAGCTTATACAGAGCAAGTTCGAAATGAGTATGATGGGTGAGCTAAATTTCTTCCTTGGATTACAAGTAAAACATACTGCTGAAGGTATCTTCATAAACTAAGTCAAGTACATTAAAGACTTACTTAAAAAGTATGGCATGGAATCAGCCTCTCCCATAAAAACACCAATTGCTCCAGCAACCAAGATTGACAAAGATGAGAAAGGTAAAAGTATTGACATAACTCAATACAGAGGTATGATAGGCTCTCTTCTATATCTAACTGCCAGTAGACCAGACATAATATTTGCAATATGCATATGTGTTAGATTCCAAGTTAATCCTAAGGAATCACACTTAACTGTTGTAAAAAGATTTTTTAGGTATCTCAAAGGCACACCTCACTTGGGACTTTGGTATCCCAAGGAGTCCTCCTTTGAACTGACAGGATATATAGATGCTAATTTTGTAGGCTGCAAGATCGATAGAAAAAAGTACCAGTGGCACATGTCAGTTGCTAGGAAATAGACTTGTGTCTGGTTTTATGAAAAAAAACTCTCGATATCTACCTCAACATCGGAAAGTTTAATACATTTTTCTTTGGCGGTCTTTGTGTTCAAATCTTATGGATGAAAAATTAGCTATCAGACAATGGGTTTGATTTCAAATCTATACCTGTTCATTGTGATAACACAAGTGCCATAGCAATAACACAAAATCCTGTCATGCATTCTAGGACTAAGCATATAGAAATAAGATATCATTTCATTAGGGATCATGTTGAAAATGGAACTATATCTTTACAGTACATCCCTATTGAAAATTAACTTGCTAATGTCTTTACAAAGTCTCTAGATGAATCCAGATTTAATAAATTTATAAGTGAGTTAGGCATGCTAAATCTATAACCATAAACTCTATGCTCTAGTTTATGCTAACCATCCAGATATAAAGGCTATGTTTAAAATCGTAGAGGTGACTAAAGAAGAACCACGATCGTAGAGATGCCTCGATATGACAAAGAGGCATCCTGTGATGACAACATTCTTAACAAATCCAAGCAACCCCTCTAATAAGCGCCTCAGGGACAAACCTGATCCTTAGTTTAATCTAAGAGATTGGCCTTTCCTGAGCTACCTTAACCCAGAAGGAATGATAAGTCAAAGTTCATCACAAGGACCAGGACAGACAATGATCGTAGAGTGGATTCAGCAGAGAACTCAACATCGTAGTGCAACCTCGATGATCGTAGTCCTCCTAAAGGATACACTAACTCAAAGGGAGTTAAGGGCAGATCCGTATTTTCCACATTATTTAAAATCGTGGAGCCCAACAGGACTTGACACATGCCCCACTATGCAGATCGTGAGGAGGGAAATGGCGGCTTCAAATGTTATCTCTGGTTACCAACTCTGCTTCGACGAATTCAAGACAGCTGACCCTCAATTTCACAAAATTCTATTTCTTCTGAATAAAGTTGGTCTTGAAGAAGCTCTGAGCAACAGCACATGGCTCTACCCGAAGCTAGTAAAAGAATTCTACAGCAATGGAGCTTTTAAGAACGATATTATCACTATAAGGGTCAAGGGGGAACAAAAATAAACTCAAAGCTGAAGATATAAACCTAGCCCTAGGTTTCAAATCAAGGGGACTTGTATCAATGGAGGTCATCGACTTTCATGAAGGTCTGAAGAATTTGCGTCACACAAAGTTTCAGAACGTCAAGGGATACAAGAAGAAAGTGAAAGTAGTATTCACACTAGCCAATCATGTTTGATGATAAAACATATACTTTGTAACAATCTTATTCATTTATTAATAAAAAGTATTAATTTATTAAAGACTTTTAATTATCTATATGATGCTGCTTTATAATATGTGATAAACCCATAGTTTTAAGCAATGTTTTTAGAATAATGATGATGATCATTCTAATGAGATCTAAATTCTTAGAAAGCATAAAACTAAAATAGTTCCTAATCGTTCGATTACTAAATTGGGGATTAGTGAATCCGGATAGATTGGTACATACGTTGCTTGCTCATTGGATGAGGATGATTGATCTCATGATCATTTGTGTGGAGACACTAAAGCAAGTATGTATGTGTTTATTAGAGAATAAGTTACACTGAACGTGGCTCGCTAAGGAATACCTAATAGAGTTTTACTTTCATGTCAATAGGAATTCCTATAGTGATAGTAGTACAAGTGATCCTTGGACTTGAGATCATCATAGTATCTTGTGTATGATGAGTTATACTTTGACTTATTCCTTAAGACCCTTAGGGTATATCAAAGGGTATGTTTGGGTATAATAAGATGTACATGGAGATAATGTATGATCAATAAAGAATCTACCATTTTTAGTAAAAGAAGAGAAATGTCTTATGTGATTCGATAAGTGACAACCCAGTAGTCCTTTGCCAAGGCAGAATGAAATTAGAAAAGAGTTTCTAATTTGCATTATTTGGAGTTGTGCATTTAAGAATCGAAATACATATAATTAATAAAATAAGACTTGACAGTAATTCCATGTCTTATATTTAACTAGGACATTTTATGGTGGAAGGATTGAATTGTATGGTAACTATTTACTCAAAGGTTATTTTATGATTAATGTTGAAATCTATATTATCTGAAAAGTCGTTAATCGCTAGGGAGGTTTATCCCTATTGTAGAATAAATATTATTTATTTAAATAAATTAATAGTTTAATTTATTTATTTAAATAAGATTAGAATTGTTCTAATTGATTTATTCACAACCAGTTTAATATGGAGAACCTAAAGAGTCACACCATAAAAGGAAGAATAATTATTTAGGAAGTTAATAGCATAATCGTAATAATATGTTAAGTGTATTTGATTTAATCTATGGTGATAGAATAAATTAAATAGCTTAATATTTATTATTTAATATTTTGAAAATATTAAATATATAAATTAATAAGAGGTGTCTTATTATTATTATTACTATTATTATTATTTAATTCCTCAAGGAGTTTGGAAATTAATTAATAAAAGTACTCTCATATATTCTTAATAAGATTAGGAGGCAAATTAATTAAAATAGTTTAATTAATTATTCCTAATAAGATTGGGAGCCTAATTAATTAAAGGAGTTTAATTAATTAAAATAAAAACCTATTTCCTTAATTGTTAAGGAGGGTTGCCTAAATCTATAAATGAGAGGAGTCTTATTATGGGTGGTGGTTGATGCTTTCACAACACACGTGAATACGTAATTCCAATAATTGGTAGAGTACACCATTTTCTATGAGAGATAGAAAAATTAGGGTTTTGCCAAACACCCATCTTCTTGAATTTTTCTTCTTTCTTGGTGGATCATCTCTAAAGGCCAAACACTTGGGTGGCTAACATTGATCAAAACAAAGAACCAAACCCGGTGCATTCAAGTTGAACGTGAAAAGGATTTAGAGGTGAACTTGTACCTTAGGAAACTCGAATCTTCAAGGGTATGATTCTTGTTCTTTATCTTTTCGTTTAATTAATAATTGTGCATAAATGATGATCCGGGTATATGGTTTGTAAAATTTTAAAACTCTATTTTATCACGTTTCCGCTTATTTTGTGCAATTTGATTGAGTTCATGAATATTACAAACCTAACAATGGTAACAAAGCCAAACCATTATGCGAATTATTATTTGTTCAGATTTGATGTGTTTAGAACAATTTAATTGGGCACAATTTTGTTGTATAAAATTTATTTAAAAAAAACTGTAATCAAATTGTTAATCGCGAAATGTATTCAGGATAAACAATATTATATATAATTTTGTTAAGGTGTTCATGGTTTGGTTTATAAAGCCTGATAAATTAGGATTATATTAATATATATATATATGTATATATATAAACGACACGGTTCACGGAGCAGTTAAGAAGTATATACATATATATACATATATATATATATACATGTATATATAATGGCTATATATATATACACATTATGTATTACAGTAGGGCTATGATAATGACGAATATTTTGAGCTATAAATGACGTTAAAGCTGTCAATCGTAGGCGAAAAAATAACTATAATGACAATTGGTGAAATAATCATTTATAGCTTAAAAACAAATCGTCATGTATAGCCATTATGTAATACTACATTTGTGTACATACATTTTTACCTATATATATATATATATATATATATATATATATATATATATATATAAAAGATTTAGTATGACTCTTTGAATTCACGTGATTCTTTACATGGAGAAGATTATATATATTATTCTTTGTGAATGTACGATCATAACTTTGATAATATATATATATATATATATATATATATATATATATATATATATAGGAATAGGATCAAAGTGCGGAGTCCGTATTTTGTTAAAATGCGGAATTTTTATATAATACAGTGTTTTGGGTGTGATTTTCACACCCAAAACACTGTATTATGTAAAAATTCCATTTCTATAAAATATTAAACTTTTTTTTAGTTGTTTTAAAAAAAAACAAAAAAAAAAGAAGAAACAAAATCCGCATTTTAACAAAATGCGGGAGTCCGGATAGGAATCGGACCCTATATATATATAATATTCTTAATAATTTTATAATTAAAATAAAGAGTTTATTTTAATCTAAAAATTGAATTTCATGCTAAATAATTTGAGTTGGAATTGGATTTCATGATAATTAATTGGAGTTAAAATTGGATTCCATGTTTCCTTAAATAAATGAGTTTATTTACATATGGAATAAGATTTTATATTATTCAAAATAAAAGAGTTTATTTGTGAATAGGAAAGAGAATCCGTTTTTTCTTTAAATAAATGAGTTTATTTAGATATGGAATAAGATTTCATATTATTCAAAATAAATGAGTTTATTTGTGAATAGGAAAGAGAATTAGTGTTTCCTTTAATAAAGGAGTTTTTTTTACTTGAAATTGGATTCCATAATTAATTAAAATAAATGAGTTTATTTTGATTAACGAATTTAATTAAAATAAAATAGTTTATTTTATTCAAAATTGGATAAATTAAAATAAAAGAGGTTTATTTTGATTTAAATTTGGATTAAAATAAAGGAGTTTTTTTTATTCAAATTAGATTTTATGCTAATTAAATTTGCTCATTAAATGATATCAATATATATTGAATGTTTATTATTCATGAGATGAATTTATTTATTGATGCATATGTAGATGTGTATGATAATAAATATAATTGATTATGGACTATTGACTAATGCGATTGAATTTTATTTTAGTTGGATGCATGAATGTATGGATTTTATTAAAATGGGTTCTGCGTACCTCGTCTTCTCTAATTTTTTCTTAATGTAAATTCTATCTCCCTCCTATGTACTTCCCATTGACTGCTGATCATGGTTTCTATTTATTTTAAATAGTTTTGTAATAGGAATAATTAGAATTAATTTTGAAGAATTGGAGATCAAGGAGCGCTTGAAGACCCGTTTGTAATGGAGCCCGAGATTTAAATGTAATAGTTATATTTAAATTTAAATCTTGCAACCTAGGTTTGATCACGTGGTTCACTTGGTGGCTCTAGTGAACCAAACTAGAATAAAGTCCATAATCAATCTGGGTAGAATATAGTATTCTATATGTGCATGCTTATACTATATATATATATATATATATGTGTGTGTGTGTGTGTGTGTGTGTGTGTGTGTGTGCATGCGCGCTAAACAAGATGAAACAAATTAATAATAAACCCCTCAAAGATTTTATATTAAGTCCTAAGCGTTCAAAGATATTTGGAATATTGAACGTCGCCTTCTAGCATTATAAAAAATAATAGAGTATCAATTAATTATTATAAGTTTGTTGTGTCCCCCCAGGCTTATCTTAATTCTTTGAAATGTTAATTTTATAACATTTGATGTTTATAAAGAAAATTGAATAATGTTGTTTTGTCGTGTCATCACAAGGACACTGTTTTTCTTTTTTGAATATATGGAAGTGCTAGGTTGGACTTAACTTAGATAATTTTGATTCGGATGTGCCACCACTTGATAAAAATAATTTAAGAGGCAAAATAAAAGGAGTTACATGATGTAATTGACAAGAGTTGTCTACCTATTTATTTATATATAGTTTGTTGTGTTACCACACGGCTATATACATTTGAAATGGGATCCTTATTCTTACTAGCAAATCTTTAATTAGATTTTGCCGAACTATATAAGTGAAGGTAATATAGTTTGATGAAAATAGTGGGAGATACCAATTTAAAATAAGACCTAAATTATTTTTATAATTAATAAAAGAATGTATTATAAATGTTGTTAATTACAAATTCATTTATAAAATTTTACAATGTCTAAAATTACTATTACTGCGTAGCATATTAGATGCTAAATTAACTGGACCTTATTAAACGGATTGGTTAAGGAAATTGAGAATAATTCTCATGGTTGAAAAGCTATGTTATGTCCTTAATATAATTATCCTTGCAATGGTTGCAGTCAATGCATCTGAGGAAGAGATTGCTACTTTTAGAAAGTGGAAAGATGATGCACAGTTGGCTCAATGCATCATGCTCGCATCCATGAGTAACGAGCTTCAGCATTAGCATGAAACTATGGATGCTCCTACTATACTCCTGCACATCAAGTAGTTGATGGTGAGGAAAGTAGGACTCATAAATATCAGATATCTAAGAAGCTCTTCCGATCTAGAATGCCCGATGACACTACAGTACAGATAAAAGTCCTTAACATAATCAATTTGATTGATCAATTAAGACAACGGATTTTGTCATGAATGGAGAGTTGAGTCAAGATTTGATCTTATAGTCAGTACTTTGGACTCCTTCTCACAATTGTTGTGAATTTTTCATATGAACACGCTAGATATCAGTTTTGTCGATTTGCTTAACATGTTGAAAAATAGTTGAGAGTCACTTTCCAACCAAGAAAGACCAAGTCTTACTAGTAGGGGCCAAAGGATCTTTTAAAAAAGAAGAATGATTCAAAGAAGGTAAATAGAAAGGCAAAAACAAAGGATAATAAGAACAAAACTGATACGGATAACAAAGGAGTTTGCTTCCACTGCAATAAGCCAGGACACTGGAAAAGAAACTGCGAGAATCATCTTGCAGAGCTAACCAGAAGAAGGTTAGTGAAGTTTCGGTTACAAATATAATTTTGTTCATGATTTAAAACAAATTTTTCTTTAAGTCAAGGTTCTACTTGGGTATTGGGTACCGACTTTGGTTATAATAAATTTAGATTTATGAAGGGACCAAGCAGAAATAGAAAGCTAAACAAAGATAAGTAATCTTATGTGTGAGAAATGAAGCAAATGTTGCTACATTAGCCAGAGAAACTTATAGTTTAGCAATGTCTATGGGAAAATCTAATAATTAAGTCAATAAGTTGTTATTGTATTCCAGTTCTTGTTAGAAAGATTATTTCCATTTTGTTGTTGGACAATGAAATCTTTGTTGTTATATTTAAGAAAAATAGTAGGACTGATAGATATCAGATATCTAAGAAGCTCTTCCGATATAGAATGCCCGATGACACTACAGTACAGATAAAAGTCCTTAACATAATCAATTTGATTGATCAATTAGGACGACGGATTTTGTCATGGATGGAGAGTTGAGTCAAGATTTGATCTTATAGTAAGTACTCTGGACTCCTTCTCACAATTGTTCTGAATTTTTTATATGAACACGCTAGATATCAGTTTCGCTAATTTGCTTAACATGTTGAAAAACAGCTGAGAGTCACTTTCCAACCAAGAAAGACCAAGTCTTACTGGTAGGGGCCAAAGGATCTTCTAAAAAGAAGAATGATTCAAAGAAGGTAAATAGAAAGGCAAAAACAAAGGATAATAAGAACAAAACTGATACGGATAGCAAAGGAGTTTGCTTCCACTGCAATAAGCCAGGACACTGGAAAAGAAACTACGAGAATCATCTTGCAGAGCTAACCAGAAGAAGCTTAGTGAAGTTTCGGTTACAAATATAATTTTGTTCATGATTTAAAATAAATTTTTCTTTAAGTCAAGGTTCTAATTGGGTATTGGGTACCGACTTTGGTTATAATAAATATAAATTTATGAAGGGACCAAACAGAAGTAGAAAACTAAATAAAGATAAGTAATCTTATGCGTGAGAAATGAAGCAAAGGTTGCTACATTAGCCATAAAAACTTATAGTTTAGCAATGCCTACGGGAAAATCTAATAATTAAGTCAATAAGTTGTTATTGTTAGGTTTTCGTGAAAATCAAAGTAGCAATCAAATTGCAAAACGTAGCGGAAGCGAGATAAAATCAGATTTTAAAATTTTTCACAAACCAATTACCCTTGATCATCCTTTATGCATATTATTAATTAAACGAAGAATAAGAAATTATGAAATCATACCCTTGTAGAAACGAGCTTCCTCAGTGCGAGTTCACCTCCTACTTCTCCATGATCTCCTTGAATCTCCTGGTAGATTCCTTCCTTTGATCAATGTAAGCCATCCAAGTGTGTGGCCTCTATAGGTGATCCACCAAGAAGAGGAATTTTTCAAGAAGGGATTTGGCTCAAACCCTAGTTTTCTTATCCTAATAAGAAAAAGGGATGTACTCTCCAACTCTTGGAATTACGTATATCTCATATCTAATATAAGACTCCTCTTATAAAGATATTATATAACCCTATTTTAATTAAAATAAGGTATTATTTATTTAATTAAACTCTTTTTAATTAAATGGGCTCCCTAATCCTATTAGGGATAATTAGTTAAACTCCTTTAACTAATTTTCTTTCCTAATCCAATTAGGAATAAATGAGAGTACTAATATTAAATTAATTCCTAAACCTTTTAGAAATTAAAATAATAATAATTATAATAATATTAATAAGACTCCTCTTATTAATTTATATTTAATATTTCTAAAATATTAAATAATAAATATTAAGCTATTTAATTTATTCTATCACCATAGATTAAATTAAATATACTTAACATATTATTACAATTATGCCATTAACTTCTTAAATAACTATTCTTCCTTTTATGGTGTGACCCTTTAGGTTCTCCATATTAAACCTATTGTGAATAAATCAATTAGAACAATTCTAATCTCATTTAAATAAATAAATTAAACAAATAATTTATTTAAATAAATAATATTTATTCTACAATAGGGATAAGCCTCCCTAGCGATTAACGACTTTCCGGATAATATAAATTTCAACATTAATCATAAAAGAACCTTTGAGTAAATAGTTACCGTCTAATTCAATCCTTCCACCATACTATGTCCCAATTAAATATAAGATATGGAATTACCTTGTCAAGTCTTATTTTATTTAATTATATGTATTTCGATTCCTAAATGAATAACTCCCAATGAATGCAAATTAGAAACTACTTTCTAATTTCATTCCACCTCGCCAAGGATTCTGGGTTGTCATTTATCGAATCACATAGACATTTCTCCTTTTACTAGAAGTGGTAGATTCTTTATTGATCATTCATTATCTTCATATATAACTTATTACACCCAAGCATACCCTTTGATATACTCTAAGAGTCTTAAGGAATAAGTCAAAGTGTAATTCATTATATATAAGATACTATGATGATCTCAAGTCTAAGGATCATTTGTACTACTATCACTACAGAATTCCTATTGACAAAAGTAAAACTCCATTAGGTATTCCTTAGCGAGTCACATTCAAAGAACTTATTCTCTAATAAGCACCTACATACTTGCTTTAGTGTCTCCACACAAATGATCATGAGACCAATCATCCTCATCCAATGAAAGAAGCAACGTATGTACCAATCTATCCGGATTCACTAATCCCCTATTTAGTAATCCAATGATTGGGAACTATTTTAGTTTTAAGCTTTCTAAGAATTTAGATCTCATTAGAATGATCATCATCATTATTCTAAAAGCGTTGCTTAAAACTATGGGTTTATCACATATTATTAAAACAAGACAATGTAGATAATAAATGCCTTTAATAAATAATTCTTTTATTAATAAATAAATAAGATTGATTACACAATATATGCTTTATCATCATACACGATTGGGTTTCAGTATGCATAATACTTTCAATCTCCCACTTGCACTAAAGCCAATCACCGTGGTATCTCATACCCATCTTCTAAGTGACGATCAAACTGCATTGTTGTGTTAACGCTTTAGTAAATGGATCTGCAATATTGTCTTGAGAGTCCACGCTCGCCCGGTGGTGACGCCTCTTTCAATGATCTCTCGATCAAATGAAATCGCCGCAACACGTGTTTGGATTTACGATGAGACCGGGTTCCTTAGCTTGCATGCAGCTGACTCCAAAGGTTGTCACGCATAAAAAAGGCTTTGGTCCTTTAATGCTAGGAACCACACCAAGTTCGGTAATGAACTTCTTCATCCAAACATGCCTTCCTTTGCAGCTTCACTTGCGCCTATGTACTCTTGCCTCACCATCGAATCAAGAATCGTGTTTTTCGCTTGGAACTTTTCCTCAACTCATCGCGCCACCATTTAAGGTAAACACATATCCCGAAACGGATTTACTGTCATCTTGGTCTGTTTGAAAACTTGAGTCTGTAAAGCCCTCTAGTTTTAATTCAGACCCACCGTAGACAAGAAATACATCCTTAGTTCTTCTTAAGTACTTTAGGATATTTTTCACTGCCTTCCAGTGTTCTTCTCCTAGATTCGACTGATATCTGCTTGTTACACTAAGTGCATTAGCGACATCTGGTCTAGTACATATCATACCGTACATGATAGATCCTATTGCTGAAGCATAAGGAATCTTACTCATGTGGTTTCTCTCCTCAGGTGTCTTTGGGGCTTGTTTCTTGGAGAGATGTATTCCATGGCTCATCGGCATGAGACCTCTTTTTGAATCTTCCATGCTAAACCTTTTTAGCATCATGTCAATGTATCGTTCCTTGGGATAAGCCAAGCATCCTATTAGATCTATCTCTATAGATCTTTATCCCCAAAATATAGGATGCTTCTCCCAAGTCCTTCATGGAGAAGTGTTTAGATAACCGATTTTAATTGTTTTGCGAAGATAGGAATATCATTCCCTATCGGTAATATATCATCAACATATAATACAAGGAATGAAACAAATATCTCCCACTAACCTTCTTGTACACACATGGTTCATCCTCATTTTGATAAAATCAAACTTTTGATTGTCTCATCAAAACGGATGTTCCACCCACGAGAAGCTTGCTTTAATCCATAAATGGATCGTTGTAGCTTATGACTTTGATTTGTTCCAACCTTTGAAACAAATCCCTCCGGTTGTGTCATATACACATCCTCCTCAAGTTTTCCATTGAGGAAGGCCGCTTTCACGTCCATCCGCCATTTACGTAGTCATGGTAAGTCGCAATCGCAAGCAAAATCCGAATGGACTTGAGCATTACTCTACGGTGAGAAGGTTTCGTCATAGTCAACTCCTTGTCTTTGTTTGAAACCTTTTGCAACCAAATCCTTTTATAGGTCTCTACCTTGCCATCTGCTCCAGATTTTTCTTTTAAAGACCCATTTACACCCAATAGGCTTAATGCCTTCAGTGGTGAGACCAAAGTCCATACTTGGTTCTCATACATGGAGTCCATCTCGGATTTCATGGCTTCTTGCCATTTCTCCGAGTCTTTACTACTCATAGCTTTGCTTCAGTAATTCAATGGATCATCATCATCTATGATGCGTACCTCATTGTCATCTTCTATGACAAGTCCATACCGTCTGGCATCTTTGGTACTCTTCCAGTTTCTGACGAATAGGGTGTGGTATGTAGGAATCTCTACTTGGTTAGGTACCTCACTTTGATCTCGTAGTAGTATTTTGTGGTTCTTGAACTTCTTCAAGATATATCTTACTCCCATCGACCCCTTCAAGGATAAACTCCTTTTCCAAGAAGGCAGCATGTTTCGCAACAAACACCTTTTGATCACTTGGATGATAGAAATAATACCCCGATGTTTCTTTAGGGTATCCCACAAATCTACATTTGTCAGATCTAGTCTGCAGCTTATCGTTTTCAAACTTTTTGACATAAGCTGGACAACCCCAAGTCTTAACATGCTTAAGATTTGGTTTCCTCCCTGTCTATAACTCATATGGGGTCTTGGGGACGGATTTTGTAGGTACCTTGTTAAGTAGGTATCGTGGTAGGATTCTAGGCATATCCCTGAAGGAAAACGGAAGGCTCAGTAAAGCTCATCATAGATCGAACCATGTCCAACAATGTTCGATTTCTCCTTTCGAATACACCATTCATTTGTGGCGTCCCCGGTGGAGTCCATTGTGAGATTATACCATTTTCTTTGAGACAATTGAGAAACTCACCACTTAAGTATTCTCCTCCTCGATCGGATCAAGAATCTTAATACTCTTACCAGTTTGCTTCTCAACTTCACTTTGAACTCTTTGAACTTTTCAAATGATTCAGATTTGTATTTCATTAAATACACATATCCAAATCTTGAGTGGTCGCTCGATTGAATGTAATAAAATAAGAATACCCTCCTCGTGCGATCGTTGTCATAGGTCCACATACATCCGTGTGTACCAACGCTAACAACTCAGAACTCTTTCTCCTTTTCCACTAAAAGGAGATTTAGTCATTTTACCCATGAGACAAGATTCACAAGTTGGATATGATTCATAATCGAGATAGCTCTAGGAGCCCATCTTTATGCAACTTGGATAATCTTGTTTCATTAATATAACCGAAGTCTATACATTGCCACATAAAGGTATAATTAACATCATCTCTTTTCCTTTTATTAGTTTGTTCAATTTGAAATATATTTTCATGCAAGTCAAGTATATAAAGTCCATTTCGCAAATTACCAACACCATATAAAACATTATCGTTATAAATGGAACAACTGTTGTTCTTTATTATAATATTAAAACCATCCATATCCAATACGAGAGATAGAAATAATGTTTCTAATGATATTTGGAACAAAATAACAATTATTTAAATTAATGAACTTGCCCAGTAGCGGTCTTAAACAATAAGTCCCTACATACCTAATGCGTGACCTTTGCTCCATTTCCCACTCGTAGGACTACCTCATCCTTGCTCGACTTTCTACTTTTGACCGGTCCCCATATATTATTACATATGTGAGAACCACATCCCAGATCCAATACCCAAGTAGAAGATTGACTTTCGAAAAATTAATTTCAATCATAAACAAACCTTGATTAGGATCCAAGCTTCTCAAGCTTCTTCTCCTTTTTCGCAAGATAATCCTTGCGCCTCCTCTTCCAATGACCCGGCTTATTGCAATGGAAGCAAATTCCTTTGCTAAATTTGGATCAGTTTCTTTGATCCTTCACTTTCGCCTTTCCCTTAGCCTTCTTGGATTTCTTCCTTTCGGAAGATACCTTGGGCCTCTTCCTTTTCTTGGAAGAATCATCCACCAAGAAAACATGGTTCTTCTTGGATGGGAAGTGACCTTCAGCAGATTTTCAACATGTTAAGTAATTCGCAAGTCGACATCCAACTTATTCATGTGAAAATTCACAACAAATTGTGAGAAGGTGTCTGGGAGTGATCGCAAGACTAAATCTTGACTCAACTCCCCATCCATGACGAACCCAAGTCGCCCAAGACGTTCAATCAGATTGATCATCTTTAGGACATGAGTCTCAACTAGTGCGTTCCCTCGGTCATTCGAGATCGGAAGAGCTCCTTAGATATTTCATATCTAGCAGTCTATTTTGCTCACCATACAACTCTCCAAGGTGTAGTAGCATAGTAGGAGCATCCATGTTTTCATCTTGACGTGAAGCTCGTTACTCATGGATGCGAGCATGATGCATCGAGCCACGATGCATCATCTCTGCCAATTGCTTAAAAGTAGCAATCTCTTCCTCGAGGTCGCATCTCTCGCAACTTTTTTGCAGTACAGGCGAATTTAGGACATAAGAAATCTTTTCAGCAGTGAGAACAATTCTCAGATTCCTCAACCAGTCCGTGTAGTTCGGTCCGGTTAGTTTGTTAGCATCAAGTATGCTTCGCAGTGAAATTAGTGAATGTGACATTTTCAAAATTCTGCATGTAAAAAGACAATATTTTAGCAAACATTCATTTATTAATTACCAAAATAAATTAGGTCTTATTTTATATTGGTATCTCCCACTATTTTCTTCAAACTATATTACCCTCATTTATATAGTTCGGCAAAAAAATCTAATTAAAGTTTTTGCTAGTGAGAATAAGGATCCCATTTCAAATATATATAGCCTTGTGGTGACACAACAAACTATATATAAATAAATAGGTAGACAACTCCTTGTCAATTACATCAACATGTAACTCCTTATGTTTTGCCTCTTGGATTATTTTGATCAAGTGGTGACACATCCGAATCAAAATTATCTAAGTTAAGTCCAACCTAGCACTTCCATATATTCAAAAAGAAAATATATCGCCCTTGTGGTGACACAACAAAACAATATTGTTCAATTTTCTTTATAAGCATCAAATGTGATAAATTAACATCTTAAATACTTAATACTTGCCTTGTGGTGACACAACAAACTCATATTAAATATTTAATACTCTATTAATTTTATCATGCTAGAAAGCTTAACGCTCGATATTCTAAATATCTTTGAACGCTTAAGACTTAATAAATAAAAACTTTGAGGGATTTGTTATTATTTGTCTCATCTTGTTTAACGCGCATGCAAATATATATATAAAATACGCGTCATATTATTAAACATGCGAAGCATGTTTGCATAATATATAATATATATAATACTAGCATGCACATATAGAATACTATATTCTACCCGGATTGATTATGGACTTTTATTCTAGTTTGGTTCACTAGAGCCACCAAGTGAACCAAAAGGTCAAACCCTAGGGTGCAAGAATAAACATTTAAATATAACTATTACATTTAAACCCGGGCTCCATTACAAACGGGTCTTCAAGCGCTCCTTGATCTTGGTCTTCGGTTCTTCTAAAAAATTCTAACTAATCCTATTACATTAAACTATTTAATTTAAATAGAAACCTTGATCAGCAGTCAAGGGGAAGTACATAGGAGAGAGATAGAATTTACATCAAGAAGAAAACCAGAAAAGACGAGGTACGCAGACCCCATTTAATAAAACTCATTCATTCAAACATCCAACTAAAATAAATCCAATCATATTGGTCAAATTGTCCATAATCAATCCCATTTATTATCATACATATCATCATATGTATCAATAAATTAAATCATTCCATATATATATGAGTATCATTTAATGGGCAATTTTATGTTGCATGAAATCCAATTTCAAGATTAAAATAAACTCTTTTATTTTAATTATAAAATTATTAAAATTTATATATATATATATATATAACAATTATATATATATATATATAAAAGTCCTACTTTTATAAAAAATGGGCCGAGATTTGCTTTTTTTTCTTCATTACTTTCGGTTAAACAATTTCCTGACTGTCTTTTGATTCTTTGGTCAAAATCACTGGAAATTTCTTTGGACAAAAAAAAATGGTCACGTGAATGACTTTTTCGTGATATATCTTATTTATATATATATATATATAACCTTCCAGCAGATTTATATTATTTATTATCAGTGGCCGGATTTTCTTAGCAAAATAGCTTGCAAGACTAAGTCTTTTGAAAAAAATAAATAAATAAACAACAGACATGCCACGCCAACCGACCTTAATCAGGACTCATTCACCGGATTCATTTAATGCATTGATTATTGGCCCCTTTTTTTTTTTTTGTTTGTTCGTCATCATCACCTTAATAAAAAAAAAAAAAAAAAAATTCC
Source organism: Panax quinquefolius (assembly GCA_020205615.1). Classification (NCBI taxonomy): domain Eukaryota; kingdom Viridiplantae; phylum Streptophyta; class Magnoliopsida; order Apiales; family Araliaceae; genus Panax; species Panax quinquefolius. Next base: position 99,364,004 of record CM035171.1, on the reverse strand, counting down.
GAAACCTTTTTTTTTTCATAAAATAATAATTTTATACAACAATTTATGCCCAATAAATTATTCTAAATACATACCCATACATATATGGAATCAAAATAATTAATAATTCGCATAAAGTTTGGCTCATGATACCACTGTTAGGTTTTCGTGAAAATCAAAGTAGCAATCAAATTGCAAAACGTAGCGGAAGCGAGATAAAATCATATTTTAAAATTTTTCACAAACCAATTACCCGGATCATCCTTTATGCATATTATTAATTAAAACGAAGAATAAGAAATTATGAAATCATACCCTTGTAGAAACGAGCTTCCTCAACGCGAGTTCACCTCCTACTTCTCATGATCTCCTTGAATCTCCTGGGTAGATTCCTTCCTTTGATCAATGTAAGCCACCCAAGTGTGTGGCCTCTATAGGTGATCCACCAAAGAAGAGGAATTTTTCAAGAAGAAGAGATTTGGCTCAAACCCTAGTTTTTCTTATCTGAATAAGAAAAGGGGATGTACTCTCCAACTCTTGGAATTACGTATATCTCATATCTAATATAAGACTCCTCTTATAAAGATATTATATAACCCTATTTTAATTAAAATAAGGTATTATTTATTTAATTAAACTCTTTTAATTAAATGGGCTCCCTAATCCTATTAGGGATAATTAGTTAAACTCCTTTAACTAATTTTCTTTCCTAATCCAATTAGGAATAAATGAGAGTACTAATATTAAATTAATTCCTAAACCTTTTAGAAATTAAAATAATAATAATTATAATAATATTAATAAGACTCTCTTATTAATTTATATTTAATATTTCTAAAATATTAAATAATAAATATTAAGCTATTTAATTTATTCTATCACCATAGATTAAATTAAATATACTTAACATATTATTACAATTATGCCATTAACTTCTTAAATAACTATTCTTCCTTTTATGGTGTGACCCTTTAGGTTCTCCATATTAAACCTGGTTGTGAATAAATCAATTAGAAATAATTCTAATCTCATTTAAATAAATAAATTAAACAAATAATTTATTTAAATAAATAATATTTATTCTACAATAGGGATAAGCCTCCCTAACGATTAACGACTTTCCGAGATAATATAGATTTCAACATTAATCATAAAAGAACCTTTGAGTAAATAGTTACCGTACAATTCAATCCTTCCACCATACTATGTCCCAATTAAATATAAGACATGGAATTACACAAGTCTTATTTTATTTAATTATATGTATTTCGATTCCTAAATGAAGCAACTCCCAATGAATGCAAATTAGAAACTACTTTCTAATTTCATTCCACCTTAACCAAGGATTCCCAGGTTGTCATTTATCGAATCACATAGGACATTTCTCCTTTTACTAGAAGTGGTAGATTCTTTATTGATCATTCATTATCTTCATATATAACTTATTACACCCAAGCATACCCTTTGATATACTCTAAGAGTCTTAAGGAATAAGTCAAAGTGTAATTCATTATATATAAGATACTATGATGATCTCAAGTCTAAGGATCATTTGTACTACTATCACTGAGAAATTCCTATTGACGGTAAGTAAAACTCCATTAGGTATTCCTTAGCGAGTCACGCTCAATGAACTTATTCTCTAATAAGCACCTACATACTTGCTTTAGTGTCTCCACACAAATGATCATGAGACCAATCATCCTCATCCAATGAGCAAGCAAGCGTATGTACCAATCTATCCCGATTCACTAATCCCCTATTTAGTAATCCAATGATTGGGAACTATTTTAGTTTTAAGCTTTCTAAGAATTTAGATCTCATTAGAATGATCATCATCATTATTCTAAAAGCGTTGCTTAAAACTATGGGTTTATCACATATTATTAAAACACACCATGTAGATAATAAATGCCTTTAATAAATAATTCTTTTATTAATAAATAAATAAGATTTATTACATATATGCTTTATCATCATACATGATTGGCTTGTATGCATAATACTTTCAGTTATTGTATTCCAGTTCTTGTTAGAAACATTATTTCCATTTTGTTATTGGATAATGAAATCTTTGTTATTATATTTAAGAACAATTGTTGTTCTATTTATAATATTTTGTATAGAACTATAAAATTACTTAATGGATTTTGTATACTTGACTTATGTGAAAATAATTTTGCATATTGAACAAATTAGTATAAGAAAAGGAGATGATCATTCAAAGAGTTGAATATGTGTATTTGCTGAAATACAAGTGTAAATTATTTGAAAGGTTCAAAGAATTCAGAAGTTAAATAAATTGGCAAAGTATTAAGATTCTTTGATTAGATCAAGGAATAAATACTTGTGCAATAAGTTTCTAGATTATCTCAAATGGTTTTCTCACAATAGATGCCTCCTGATACGCAATAATTGATTGATGTATCTGAAAGGAAAATCGTACCTTGTTGGACATGGTGCGGTCCATAATGATTTTACCGACATTCCAGTATCCCTCTGGGGTCATATCCTAGAAATGGCTGCATATCTACGAAAAGGTAACCTCAAAATTCGACACTTTATAAGAGTTATGGACAGGGAGAATTCTTAATCTTAAGTATGTTAAGATAAGGGGTTATCCAACTTATGTGAAAAGGTTTCAAAGGAATAAGTTTGGGACAAGATTTGACAAGTAAATATTTGTAGGACATCCTAAAGTAAGTTTAGGGTATATGTTCTATAATCCTACTTAGAAAAAGGTGTTTGTTGCGAAGCACGCTACCTTCTAAGATAAAGATGTTTATCATTAAAGGGGCTAGTGGGAGGATAATAGATCTTGAAGAGTTCAAGAACCACAAAATACTATAAGTCAAATAAGAGAAACACAGAGATAGACTGTTGTTGCACTGGCCAAGATAATCGTAAATTTGGAATAGTACCAAAGATACCTAGGAGGTATGGATTCATCATAGATGATGATGATGAGGTACACATCATAGAAGATGATGATTCAGTTACATACGATGAGGTAAGAGTTATTGATACTCAGAGAAATGGATTGAAGCAAGCTTCTCAAAAATGGAACATTTGTTTTGATGAGACAATCAAAAGAGTTTAATTTTATCACAAATAAGAATGAACCTAGTGTGTACAAAAGGGTTAGTGGGAGCGTCGTGACATTCCTAATATTATATGTTGATATACTATGGATTAGGAATGACTTACTAATGCTACAATCAGTAAAGATAAAGTTGTCTAAACATTCCTCCATAAATGATTTGAGAAGAGTATCTTAATTGGGGATACAAATCTATATAGATAGATTTAAGAGGATGCTCGACTTAACCCAAAGAACATATATTCATTTGATGCTAAAGTCGTTTAGCATGGCAAACTCCAAGAGATGTCTCATGTTGATGTGTCCTAGAATGTATCTCTCTTAATAGTCCCCATAGACTCCATAAAAGAGAGATCGTATGAGTGAAAATCATGTATATAATAAAATATACAAGACCTGATGTTGATCAGTCATATTCTGGAGAAGATCACTATAAGACAGTGAAAAACATCTTAAAGTACTTAACCGACACTAAGGATGTTATCATATTTATGGTGGGTCTGAATTAAAACTAGAAGGCTTAACAGACTCATGTTTTTCAAACAGACCAAGACGACAGAAAAATCCACTTTAAGGTAAAGCGTTACCTTGAACGGTGGTGTAATGAAATTGGAAAGGTTCCAAACAGCAAAGAGTTGTTGGTTTAGTAATAAAGGCAAAGTATATAGCTATAAATGAAGCTACAAGTTGATTGTTTAGATGAAAAGTTCATTACAGAACTAGGAATAGTTCCTAAGTCTCATCTTGGATCTAAACATGTGTTGTGGCACTTTCATTTGATTATAGGAATCATTAAAAGATGGAAAATCACTGTAAAGTTAGTGGACTCTCAAAAACAACATTACATATCCATTAACTAAAGCTTATCCAACAGCAGGATAATCGTCACTTAGAGAAGAAGGGTATGAGATACCATGACGATTGACTTTAGTGCAAGTGGGAGATTGAAAGTAGTATGCACACTAGCCAATCATGTTTGAAGATAAAGCTTATACTTTGTAACAATCTTATTTATTTATTAATAAAAAGTATTAATTTATTAAAGGCTTTAAATTATCTACATGATGCTCCTTTATAATATGTGATAAACCTATAGTTTTAAGCAATGCTTTTAGAATAATGATGATGATCATTCTAATGAGATCTAAATTCTTAGAAAGCTTAAAACTAAAATAGTTCCCAATCGTTCGATTACTAAATTGGGGATTAATGAATCCAGATAGATTAGTACATACGTTGCTTACTCATTGGATGAGGATAATTGATCTCATGATCATTTGTGTGGAGACATTTAAGCAAGTATGTAGGTGCTTATTAAAGAATAAATTACACTGAATGTGGCTCGCTAAGGAATACCTAATGGAGTTTCACTTGTCTGTCAATAGGAATTCCTATAGTGATAGTAGTACAAGTGATCCTTGGACTTGAGATCATCATAGTATCTTGTGTATGATGAGTTATACTTTAACTTATTCCTTAAGACCCTTAGGGTATATCAAAGGGTATGTTTGGGTATAATAAGTTGTACATGGAGATAATATATAATCAATAAATAATCTACCTCTTCTAGTAAAAGAAGAGAAATATCCTATGTGACTCGATAAATGACAACCCAGTAGTCCTTGGCCAAGGCAGAATGAAATTAGAAAGGAGTTTCTAATTTGCATTATTTGGAGTTGTGCATTTAAGAGTCAAAATACATATAATTAAATAAAATAAGACTTGACAGTAATTCCATGTCTTATATTTAATTGGGACATTGTATGGTGGAATGATTGAATTGTACGGTAACTATTTACTCAAAGGTTCTTTTATGATTAATGTTGAAATCTATATTATCTGAAAAGTCGTTAATCGTTGGGAGACTTATCCCTATTGTATAATAAATATTATTTATTTAAATAAATTAATAGTTTAATTTATTTATTTAAATAAGATTAGAATTGTTCTAATTAATTTATTCACAATCGGTTTAATATGGAGAACCTAAATGGTCACGCCATAAAATGAAGAATAATTATTTAGGAAGTTAATGGCATAATCGTAATAATATGTTAAGTATATTTGATTTAATCTATGGTGATAGAATAAATTAAATAGTTTAATATTTATTATTTAATATTTTGAAAATATTAAATATATAAATTAATAAGAGGAGTCTTATTATTATTATTATTATTACTATTATTATTATTTAATTCCTAAAGGAGTTTGGGAATTAATTAATAAAAGTACTCTCATATATTCCTAATAAGATTAGAAGGCAAATTGATTAAAAGAGTTTAATTAATTATTTCTAATAAGATTGGGAGCCTAATTAATTAAAGGAGTTTAATTAATTAAAATAAAACATAATTCCTTAATTGTTAAGGAGGGTTGCCTACATCTATAAATAAGAGGAGTCTTATTATGGGTGGTGGTTGATGCTTTCACAACACACGTGAATACGTAATTCCAATAGTTGGGAGAGTACACTCTTTTCTATGAGAGAGAGAAAAACTAGGATTTTTCCAAACACCCATCTTCTTGAATTTTTCTTCTTTCTTGGTGGATCACCTCTGGAGGCCAAACACTTGGGTGACTAACATTGATAAAAGGAAGGAACCAAACCTAGTGGATTTAAGTTGAACGCGAAAAGGATTTGGAGGTGAACTTGTACCTGATGAAGCTCGAATCTTCAAGTGTATGATTCTTGTTCTTTATCTTTTCATTTAATTAATAATTGTGCATAAAGGATGATCCGGGTATATAGTTTATAAAATTTTAAAACTCTATTTTATCACGTTTTCGCTTATTTTGTGCAATTTGATTGCGTTCATGAATATTACAAACCTAACAGAAAGAGTTTCCCCCGAAGTATGAGTTTCTAGCAGACATTGTTGGGAAGTGCATATGCTGTAAAAGCTTTGGGCACGACTCCATGAATGAAGTTCAACTAAAGCTCATGACAACAATCTGCTTCAGGATTCAACTCAACTATAAGGCCCTACTTATCGATTGGATTGGGAAGTGGATACTCAGTTCAAAGAAATCAAAGAGCTCTGGAAAGATGCTCTATGGGCGGTTTATAAACATAATCCCGCAATCAGCTCTGTGTGACAAAATTGGGGACAATGAAAGAGAATCTATCAATCCCAACGGAAAGATGACCTAACAGCTGTTTTAAAACTGGAAAAGAAATCCTGCAGAAAATGTCAGAATGATGTCTAAATCCAATGAAAGGACCGCTGAAGCAAAGGAATTTGGGTTGTCCGGAAACATGTTAGTAGTGAAAGAAACTGACGAAGAAGAAGAAATTAATAAAGAGGAACTCATCGCTTTGATCAGAAAAAGCAAGGGTAAGAGGAAAACGAAGGCTCAAACGACAGAAGTGCCTCAAGGCTCAACTACTGAAGCACCCCAAGAGAGTTTAGGCAATGAGATTCTAAAGGAAATTAAGAGGAAATAGCAACATTCTGAAGAAGAAGAAGAAATAGGCACCATTTCTCAGCTGCTTAAGAAGGGAAAACGCAGTCATAAATCAAAGAAGTCTTCGTTCTCTTCGATCGTAGAGTCACTACAGACCGTAGAGTCCATACTTGACATCACTCTAGAAGTGGATCTTTGCAAGGTTTCTTAGCTTTGATCAAACATTCAAAGTCAAGTCAAGAAGAGAGTCTTTGAGGTCAGTAGCCACTAGAAGGACAAAGAGAAAGCTTGTCAAGAAATACATTCTAGTCAATGAAGGAGTCTTAAAGGAGGAAGACAGAAGAATAGATGCTGAAAAAGAGCTACCCGAAGCTATTAAGGAGAATACATCTCTGGTTGAAGGGGATCTTCATGAAGAACTGGAACATGTAGAGGATCAAATTGAGGGGGAGCCTTGAAGATTCCCTGTGTCAGAGAAGGTTACTGTGACGCCCCCAAAATAGGTATACATCACCCATCTTGAGTCGCCAAATACATGGTACAAAATTCAAATACAACTTAATTATACAACAGTCGTGTAAAATACGACAAAACATAATCTAAGAGTTTTAATAAGAATATTGTCATCTAGACAATACCCACACTCAATGGAGTCCTCATTACATTTATTGTCACACTATTTTATAAAATAGTGAGGACTACTAAAACAACCATCTGAACTATCAATCCGTTCCCGGACTCGTCCCAGCTATATTCTCATTTCCTAAAGAAAACAGTGAAAGAAAGGGTGAGCTCAACTAGCCCAGTAAGAAATATTATGACTAAGATAATGCATAATATTTTATCGTTAGCCTTCAACAGTGTTAAGCTGATAAAATATAACAAACACCAAGTTTAACTACAGCGGAACAAGAAATCCATTAGAAGAGTCAAGTAGAGAATAAAATCTACCATCTTCTATGATTTAAAAGGTTTTTCATCACTTTTTTCACTGAGACTCATCTTAATAAATAAACCACATCATCCCTGCACTACGACCAATGATATTCATTAGTATCACGACCACAAATTATCCATGCACTACGGGCCAAGGATATTCGTGTATTCATCAATGGTCATGATTATGACAACAACTGTCCATTAATGCACTACGGCCAATGAGGACTTTTACCACATCATTTGTAACATTACGGTCATGATTATCTTAGAATAAATCCACAGTCATAATCACACCAAGTCCATCTATGCACTATAGGCCACAGATGACTTTCAACATATTATAAACATGAGGATAATGACAATGATATAAGAATTCAATAAAACAAGCTCAATGATAATTTTTTAAAGATTTATAATTTAATTTATCCAGAAATCAATAACGTCCAAATTTTCAACACGATCTTTTGTTTTGTGGAGTAAAATTCAATAATGCCCGAAAGAATATTTCTATGAAAGATCTTTGAATGACGCAAAAATATCCGAGATATTCTACTAATTTCATGGAGTATAGAAGCGAACTTTAACCAATGAGTATAATAGAATATATGAAATTGCACATGGATTTTTGCCCGCCATGCGGTAATCCACGTAGACAGATCATTTCCACAATTTAATAAGGAATGAATAAGAAGGACCATTCACCATGGATGCGGTAATCCACATAGACAGGTTGTTCCAACAGAATAATAAAGAATGGAATAACAGAAGAATTTACCGTGCGTCGTGTAATCCGCATGCATGTGCTAGAATCCAACAAAATAATAAAGAATGGAACCAAGTCACGCCAGAACTCTGCGAGACAGGATATTCAACGAGAATAATAAAGAATGGAACCAGTCATGTGTAATCCATGCAGACATGTGATATTCAACGGAATAATAAAGAATGGAATAACAACGAAATTCACCGGGCATGCGATGATAGATCCATGAGACATATTATTCAATGAGAATAATAAAGAATGGAATAATAGAAGAATTTCACCATGTATGCGGTACTTCGTATAGACAGGTTATTCCAACAATATAATAAAGAATGGAATACCAACCCTTACGAGTATTGAAAAAAAATAACCCTCTTCATGAATACGAAAGAATAATACCCCTTACCTTAGAAGAAGACTGTATACTGGAATAGTGAGGTAGCAGACTTCTCTTCTTCTTTCTCTCTATAATTTCTCTCTATAATAATTGCTCTATAGCTTTAGTGAATTGGTGAAAAAAGAAGGAAGAATGAGCTTCTATTTACAGGAAAATATAGTTTCGATAATTACACGTTTTGGGGCTCAAAATATTACAGTATAATACCTTCCTTTTTTTCTTCATTTTTAATTTAGTCCTGCAAGTATTATCAAACTTGCACCACCTCCCCTAATAGTAAATAATGTGAATTAATAGTTCATTCATGTGACTTAATAGTATAATCATGTGAAAAAACTAATTACAGTATAGTACCTTCATCTATACCTCAATTTTTAATTTAGTCATGCAAGTATTATCAATCTTGCACCAACTCCCCTAATAGTAAATCATGTGAATCAATAGTACACACATGTGAACACATAGTTACAAGCATGTGAATTAATAGCAATTAAATGCTTATTTATCCGGTTAATTACCCGATTGGTCAATATAACCTCCAAACATCAATTATTATCGAAATAAATGTCAATTTTCACTAACACTAATAATTCCAACACAATGGAACTATCAATTTCATCTTTAATCAACACAAACTTATTCATCATTAATATTATAATTCACAATATTTAACAACCAGATCGTTCCCAGAAAAGAGGGGGCTTTCTGATAAGGATTTCTCCTTATTGGAGTGCAATTAGGTGACCAAACCTCTCATTGACAAAACTTTTAGACATTGTCAATATTGCAAATAATAATATGAATAACTTTGTCGTCTCAATTATTGATTTAATAATATAACATATTATACAGATGATACTGTGACAACAATTGAATGAATAATATGAGAGATATGATGCAGCAATTACTATAGCAATAATTGAGTATAACTGAGTGACTTCTTACGTAAGCATTAATAATCAATACCGTGTGCTACTATGCAACCACGCGTATTATTGTACTTTACTACCGGGTAGTTCAATAGTTTTAACAGTATGCTTTAATAGTTATTTTTATAAAAAGATAATTCTGTCATTTTCTAACTACGACAATACTTCGTTGTGGGGTCCACCAATGATTGTGCCGTCGTACGAATATTCTCCAACAAAAAGAATATTCCCCGACCAAATGAATATTTTATAACAACTTGCACACTTTGCAAAATTTATAAATATTACCTACAACTATAACATTATATCAAATCCACACCATAATATTTTAAAAAAATATTTTGAGAAATTTAAATCTTTATTCATAAAAGTTGGGGTCTCACAATCTCCCCTCCTTATGAAATTTTGCACTCGAAATTTACGTACATACCTAGTATGCCGAAGAGACGAGGATACCTTGACTTCATTCCAGATTCTAACTCTTGAGGTATAACCTTTGAGTGTTGAATACGATCCTTTTTATCCATGATTTTAACATGTATCTCCTCATAAGTTAAATCTTCTACTATCTCATCTAGTTCTAATTTAATAATGTGGTTCGGGTCATCCACATATTTACGTAACATCGATACGTGAAAAAAAACGTTATGAACACGCGACATACTTGGCGGTAAAATGAGTCTATAGGCCACAGTTCCTACTCCATCGAGGATTTCAAATGGGTCAATTAAATCGAGGGTTGAGATTTCCTCTCTTCGTCGATTCTTGCTTCTAGAATAACGCTCTCTTGAACCTTCTTCTTCACATTCATTAGCTCCGGGTCTGTAGCTTGAGCGGCTTTATCTTTATCGATTTAAAGTCGGTTCAAATCGTCTATTCGCTATCTTCACGTGGGTGCCTAGAGTCTTTAACTCTATCTTCATCATTTGTAAGTTATACGAAATAGGTTTTTATGTTAACAACATCACACTCGTAAACGCATACGATCTTCTACTCAACGCGTCAGCTACCACGTTCGCTCTTCCACAATGATATTAAATGGTATAGTCGTAATCTTCAATAGCTCGAGCCAACGTCTTTGGAGCATAATACGTTCGTTCTAGGTGAAGAAATATTTAAGGGTTTTAGAAATGGGTTTTGTACTGGGGTCAATATAAAATTTGATTTCACGCTCTAGAGGTAGGCTAGGAAGTCTTCAAGAATACGTCAAGAAATTTATTAACAATAGAAATATCATTGAAAATTATGACTCTCATCCAAGACTTGGATAGTACGTCACATTGATACCTATCAACTTGCCACTGTTATTCACGACTTCCCCTACAGAAAGTCTGGCTTCGGTGCATTCCACACAAGGAAGTCACCAACGAAAGGCTCATGGCTCTTTACTTATGGCTTAATATAACAGTGATTGACTTTAGTGGTTTGGTTTCTTGAATTCGCATAACAGGTTGGTTAGGAATATGAAAGCTAACAACCTTACGAAAATAATCAATTTTGGCATGATGAGTAGTTAACCAATCGATTCCTAAAATAACATTAAGGGCAAGTATTTTCAAAGAGATAAGATCGACAGGTAACGTGAAAGTGTTGATTTGAATCAAATAAGATTTATAAATAGTAGAGGTAACGAAGGTTTCTCCTAACTGAGTTTCAACCGATAAGTCAAAGTCTAATCTCTCCAGAGTCAAATTTAAACGTTGAGCGCAAGCAAGAGAGATAAAAAAATGGGTAGAACCGGTATCTAATAAGGTATAGACTTCGCAAGAATTTATAATTAACTAACCCGTGCTAACTTCGTTTGGGTTACTCGCTTTTTGAAAGTCACAAAAATGCTCTTCCTGAAACCACCGAACTTTATTTTGTGCAGATCCGCCTTTGGTGCCACCGTCCCAGCTGGACTTGACTTTGGTGCACGACAAAATCGGGCTAGGTGACCTTCTTTTCCATAATTATAACATGCTTTGGACTGCATCACGCAGTTTGGACTGATATGTCCCTCCCATCCGCATTTGAAGCATACAGTTGGTGGTCGTTCTCCTTCTTTGAAAATGGGTGCTGGTGCTACTATCTTTCCATCATTATGGAACCTTCTCTTCTTGAAATTTCCACTTCTATTATCTTGGCCATGATTACCACCGAAGTGGTTACCATTCTTGGCATGATAATTTCCCCCACGATGGTTATCATTGTTCCGATGGCCGTTGCCACCAGTATGATTATTATCGTGTTGTTGCTCGTTACCTTTTGGCTGTGCTGACTCATTATCGCGCTCCAATAACTGAGCCCTATTCACAACATCTGAATATAAACAAAGTTTGTGAGAAATGAGATATTGACGTATATCGGGTTTCAAACCTCTTAGAAATATTCGCGTCATTCGCACCTCATTATTGACCAAATGGGATGCATACCGGGATAACTCCGCAAATTTAGCCTCGTATTGCGACACGGTCATATTGTTTTGCTCCAACTTGATAAACTCCACCTCCTTCATGTGACGAATACTTTCGGGAAAGTACTTGTCGTTGAACAACTCTTGGAACTTCTCCCAAGACATCTTGAGTGCATCAGGCTGGGTACGTTTTACAGATTCTGACCAATAATCTGTCTCTTCATGCAACATAAAGGTGGCGAAGGGAATCTTTTGCTCCTCGGAGCATCCCAAGACATCAAATATCTTGGTGATTTACTTTATCCACGTCTCCGCCTTAAGTGGTTCTGGCTTTCCCAAAAACGCCGACGGTCCCAGCTCCTTGAACTGCTTAGCAGTGACCAGCGGTGGATTGCCATTGTTTCCACTTGCATTTTGAACAGGAGTCTCTCTCGCCTGATATTGCATGAATTGCATAAAGCCTCTGATCATCCCATCGTTCATCATCTGATCGATGTTGTTGTTTACCTGAGGATTATTGTCTTCCTGATGCACATTATCCTGGGTGTTGATCTGTGGTGACTCAACAGTCTCCTGTGCTCCATTACTATTCTCAACATTCTAGGATGTCATTTTCAAATACTGCAACAAAACAAGGGTTAATTGACATGTCACATATTATCCCTATACTCTGACCGACCAATTAAATACCAAATAAACTTAGGTAGGTCATACTAGCCAAGGAATTCCCCGTCTCTCCCCTCCTAGTTCTTGTCTCACATCTCAGCCAGGGATCATATCCCTAAGCGTTGATACCAACTGTGACGCCCCCAAAATAGGTACACATCACCCATATTGAGTTGCCAAATACATGGTACAAAATTCAAATACAACTTAATTATACAACAGTCGTGTAAAATATGATAAAACATAATCTAAGAGTTTTAATAAGAATATTGTCATCTAGATAATATCCACACTTAATAGAGTCCTCATTACATTTATTGTCACACTATTTTATAGAATAGTGAGGACAACTAAAGCAACCATCTAAACCGTCAATCTGTTCCCCAGGCTAAGTCACGGCTATATTCTCATTTCACGAAGAAAGCGGTGAAAAGAAAGGGTGAGCTCAACTAGCCCAGTAAGAAATATTATGACTAAGATAATGCAGAATAATTTATCGTTAGCCTTCAACAGTGTTAAAATGATAAAATATAACAAACATCAAGTTTAACTGCAGCGGAACAAACAATCCATTAGAAGAGTCAAGTAGAGAATAAAATCTACTATTTTCTATGATTTAAAAGGTTTTTCATCACTTTTATCATTTGAGACTCGACAATAAATAAACCACATCATCCCTGCACTACGGCCAAGGATATTCATTAGTATCACGACCATAAATTATCTATGCTCTACGGGCCAAGGATATTCGTGTATTCATCAATGGTCATGATCATGCCAACAACTGTCCGTCAATGCACTACGACCAATGATGACTTTTACCACATCATTTGTAATATTATGGTCATGATTATACCAAATAATCCCTGGTCATAATCACACCAAGTCCATCTATGCACTACAGGCCACAGATGACTTTCAACATATTATAAACATGAGGATAATGACAATGATATAAGAATTCAATAAAACAAGCTCAATGATAAATTTTTAAAGATTTATAATTTAATTTATCCAGAAATCAATAACGTCCAAATTTCAACATGATACTGTTTTGTGGAGTAAAATTCAAGAATGCCCGGAAGAATATTTCTATGAAAAGATACTGGATGAAGCGCAAATATCCAGGATATTCTACTAATTTCATGGAGTATAGAAGCCAAAACTTTAACCAACTGAGTATAATAGAATATATGAAACTGTCGACGTCGGGATTTTTGGGTGTCCTTTCCGTTACTTGTTCTTTGGTGTTCTCATTTTAGGTGAGATTTGTTTGAAAAAACAAGTGAAAAAGGTTCGACATGTATAATGTCGACTATGGGACTGTTATGAGTCGCAAGTTGGTTTTTTAAATAGTTGTACCAACACAACCGTGAAAAGGTTTGCACATTGACCTAGTGATGTGACACTGATATACAGGTCTGTGAAACCGAGATTCGTTTAGGGTCCGGGGACTTGGTTATGCGGGGGGAAGGTGTAAGGCACCCCCCGACATCCATGTTACCACGGTGACCGCCTCTTTTCAAGAAACTATTATCTGAGTGTGTGTGTGTGTGTGTGTGTATGGGTCAATGTGCAGTTATATGGAAGTTTTGCGAGGCCTCGTTCGAACCTATATACACAGGGTTTGAATTTAGATAAAAATTTAATTTTAGCAATATATGGCAGTGATGTTTTATAAAAGAGGTTTTTCAAACCCTGATGCTCAATAGGAATTGAGACCTTTTACACTCCCATTTTTATTAAGTGATCGGCTTGATTGATTTTTATTTGACGGATGTGAGGCATCCGTACGAAAATAATATACAAAAATAATGCCGACTTCCTCGTGGGTATGAAAATCATATGAGGAAATTTAGACACCGCAAAATAATTTACAAGCTGCTTACAGCTAAAAATGTCCATCACGGGAACCGAATCTAGATCCAATGGGATGAATTTGTGATCACATGATTCCTAGGCGCACAAAATGCTGCAATTTGTATAAAAGCAGTAAGTAGGTATATATATAAAAGCGGTAAATATATATATACAGACATGATCACCAACCACGAAGCACCTCCATGGGGGATCAGAAATGTAAATAAAGCTGTAAGAGCGATCAATTGCCACGAAGGAGACTCCAGGCATGACGAAAATAAATAAATATATATATATGTATATATATATATATAAGCATTAAACGCACCGGATGTGAAATCCAGGCTCATCGAGCAGAGTTTGACCACAGTTCATATATATATATATAAGTATAAATATATATATATATATATATAAGCGAATAAATGCATTGGGATATAAAATCCGGGCTCATCGAACAAAGTTCGACATTACGATTAATATATATATATATATATATATATATATATAAAGTAGTAAACGCTCCGGACTGTTGTGCAGGCTCATCGAACAAAGTTCGATATACGATTTATATATATAAATGTATATATATATATATATAAAAAGCAAATAAACGCTCCAAACCAAAATCAGGCTCAATCGAGGCATAACTCGATAATGTTAATCAATATATATATATATATATATATATATATATATATATATATATATATATATATATACATATAGACTAGAATGAAATCACGGACCGAAGTCCGGGCAAAAGCAAGCAACACAACTCTCAACGTGTAGAAGGGTGTGTGCAAAGATGAAGAGAAAGACTCTAAAGGGTGTGAGAAGGCTTACAATGATGACGCTAAAAAAAGGCTTCTATATCTTTAGAGTGGGTAAACACTTGGCTTTGTGGAGTACAAAGAGGCTATATATGAGCTCACGGTGTGTTTGAAAGTGGGAAATACACTATATGGGCGAGTGCAGAGCAAATTGTGCAGGGTTTCCCCGTCTTTTTCTCTTAGAAAATCAGCACCCCAAGCCCTCTATTTATAGGCATTTTAGCCACAGGTATACTGTGGTGACGCATGAGTGTACCGAGGCAACCGGGGTCGGCCACCTGGTTTGTCGGGTCAGGTCATCTCAAATCGTGCACTCGAGCAATCATAATGTCCACTTGGTTTTTTAGAAGTGCAATTCGGGCATCCGTTTGAGGTATACAGGACCTATTTTGGACCACCGTTGTCGAGAGTTGTAAGATGGCATGGTATTAGAGTTTGTACGAAGTCATTGAAGATGGGACGATGCCCTTCGGTCTTCAAGCTTCAACTTTCATCCATTACCCCACACAATAGTCACTCGGGATTGGTTAGCCTTGTTGGACATCGTTGCGTAGAGACGTGACGTGGCATCGTTTTTTGACGAGATGACGATGTTGCCCCTCACCGGTGTTATCGCTGGTTTGGGTTGATAATGAGACGTTGCTTTCGAGACTTATTTGAAATTGAATTCTTTGTAATTGTTGAAGGTCCTCATTGTCATCTTTGAGGTGTGCCTGTCTTCCCGATGTTATTGCCAGGTTGGTGCAGTGTATCTCGTTATGAGCGCTGAGATTGAAGCTGGTTGCATTTGAAACAAGCATTTTCGGGGTTATCGCCGAAACTACATTCCTTGGGTTTATCGCCAAGGTTGGTGGCTATTCCCATGGTTGGGACTGAGACTGGATACCTCGGGGTTATTTTCGAGATTAATCAGTCTTCTCCGGTGTGTTTCGATTATTATATCTATCGGGCCTCGGGGTTACATCCGAGGTTGAAATCGTTACTCCCAGTTGCGATCCGGGGTTGATCTTTGAACTTAGGTAGTATCCGGTATGGATTTGGATTGTCTTTCGGGGTTCTCTCTTAAAGAGGCGAATCCGTCCTCCTACGCAATGTTAATAACAGAGGTACAAAAATTTTTGAGTGTCTCTGAGATGCCCTCTTTATCATACTCATGCATGGCGATGCATGGGTAGGATAAAGAATCCTAGACACTTGAAACTTAACAAGACGAACGAGTACTACTATGGGTAGCAAAATGATGCAAATGTATGATGCGTGTATGCAGGGGTTGTAGCCCAACATCTTTGAGGATGATCTTGGATCCTGTTGCTTTTGGGGATTGGCAATACTGACCAGTTATGATGTGTAAACCGAATCTGTTAGGATGTTGATGTTGGAGTTATCACCAAATTCCTGAGTCTTTGATAACGATTTAATTATGAAGATGTACCTCTTATGTGTAAGAGATCTGTGGGGATAAAGCTTGATCTGTTTGAGGATGTGTATAACATATTCCATTATCTATCCTCTTTGATAATGTTGACCTCTCCTGGTTAGTATCGCCAGAATATGTCACGATTCTGTTGGATTTACTGCCAACAACAAATGTTGTCAGGGATGCCTGACCTTCGTTGACGTGTAAATCAACGGCTGAAACATCCTGTGGGATATAATGTCAAGGCTACTTGACCTTCGTTGACATGTGAATCAACAGTTGAGATTCTGTAGATTGTCAAGGTTGCTTCACCTTCGCTATCGTGTAGATCAACGGAGTATCACGTTGTGACCCTCGCCGGGGATCCGCTGGGGAATATGAGCAGTTGGGTATGAAAACCTCTAATAGCTCTATAGCTCTGATAGCTTTAAACGCTACCGGCTGAAATGACGTCAAGGTTGCTTGACCTTCGTTGATATGTGTGTAAACGGGTGAGCATGCGTTGCTACTCCCGCCGGAGATATACATTGTAACCCCCGTCGGGAACCTACTAGGGACGCATGAGCACGTACGCAACTATCGAACGGTTCTCAATACTTCGATGGGTTTACTTGCCATCGGCTGAAATAACGTCAAGGCTGTTTGACCTTCATTGATAGAAATGTCAACGGATGAACGTGTTGTAACCCCCGTCGGGGACCTACGTTGTAACCCCCGTCGGGGACCTACGTTGTAACCCCTGTCAGGGACCTACATTGTAACCCCCGTCGGGGACCTACGTTGTAACCCGTTGTAACCCCCGTCGGGGACCTATTTAGGGTAACGACCCGGAGTTGGCGGCATCGGACCTGTACGAGGTATTAACGGATGTGACTTATGACAAATGGGATCATCGGCAGGGTATACCTCGTGTTCGGGTGACTACCAATGAGTGATGTACAGGTTCAAAGTCTCATATGAGAAGACCAGGATTGTATGCTATTTTGCTCAATCGCGTGGCATTTTTATTTCCGATTTGACCTTTCTAGCCCGTAAGAACTCCATTTCAACTCGAACTGGACTGAGCCAGGGGGTGGGACCCATATAGGGGTGCCGCAGGTGCACCTGCTGCAGCCGCAGGTGGGCCTGCGGCTAGGCGTGGATCATAAATCCTGCAGCCAGCCTTCACAAGTCATTTTTAACTCATTTTGCATCGAGAAAACCGCGAGCCACTTTTAGATCTGGTGAGTTCGGGCTGCTTTCTACAAATTCTGTCACCGTACAAGTGTTCTACACTATCCTGGTAACGTATGCATGTATTTTTTTTCCAATTTCTGTCCGTTGGATTGTGAGTTATCGCACGAAATGCATCTAAACGCATAGTAGTGATTATGTATGCACAAATGACTTGATAAAAAAATATTCAACATAGTAAGTGTTAGTATTAAACCATGTTGAACATAATGATGTGAAAAAATTTAACTTCTGAGACAGTCAAATTGGCACCTTTTTCTGCTATTTTTTGTCCTATTTGAGGTCCAATGAGCAAAAGGTAGAAAGGCAAAGTACTCCTAGCATTGAGGTTGGGCTTATGCATGATGATTTTAATTTTTAATACATATATTATGTATATGACTTTGGAGCAGGTGTGCTACTGAATGGCCACCTAGACATGCCTATGTGCATGTGGATAGTCCTATTTTCAAAGGGGACTATGGCAAAATTTTTCCAAATGTAGGCATTGGGTAGTCATGCATTTTAACTCTATTATATGTTAAAGTAAATGCATGCATGCATATAGTCATAAATGCATTTTAGAAAGCTCCAGGTAAGGAAATACCACACCCTTTCTGAGGTGATTTGGAGACTTGTTGTCCAGATATTATGGATCTGGATCAACCGAAGCGGTTTTCTGGGGACCGCTTACGGCGTCTGACGGAGGGCTTAAAAGTGCCTCGTCCTCGTCCAGTCGAGACAAGCTCATGGGTTGGTGGAGGCCGTGATACGTCTGTCCGGTAGATGTTCCAGGCGTTGAGGGCGAGGAGGCGGATATTCCGATTGAGGATCCCGCTCTGCTTTGCACATGTCCCTCGCGGGAAGCTTCGAGAGCATTCAATTGTGAACCCGAGTTCTTTGGGTGATTTGGGCGGACATCCATCAATGTATTTGCATGCTAACGAGGTATGACGTTAAACTTTGATCTTCCTTCTTTCCTATTGATGAGGACTTAAAGGGTTTTGATATTGATCTGCATTTCATGCAGGTTCCTGGTTTTACACAGCCTCGAGGGAACTATTTCAGCATTCACTCCATGTACGGCGCTTCATCCCGACTATAGGCGGAGTGCATGAGTGGGGATTTGGGGCGTTCTTCTCCTTCCTTCCCGTCGTTGTCCACAGGGTTACCTCGAGGTATTATGCGGCGATGGTTTCATCAAACTCGATCCTCCACTGGCTTTGGATTACGGTGATGATGATGCTATGGATTGGCGATTTATCATAGGTATGGAGTTTGGAGGGGAGCCAGTGCCTTGCATGGCAAATATCACCCCTACTGCCGTCCGATCTTTACTAGGAGTGCCAGCGGAGGCACTCAAAGGCATGACTGTCCGTTCAGGTCCTTTGAGCGTAGATGCTATGAGCGGACTATTGAGTGAGCCCATGCCTGATGATGTCAGGATCAGGAATCGCGTTCTGTCGCGATTGTTCCTGATGATCATTTGAGGTTGCCATGGCGAGATAACTCTTCCACGATATCTTCGCTTTGGTCGGTATACACGCGATGTGGACCATATTGGAGAGTATGATTGGGGCTCTTACACCTTTGCCTATTTCCTCCGGGGCATGTGCATGCGCTCACAGGGTTTGACCAAGGATTGGCTAGGATTTTATCCATTTCTGCTGGTGAGTATTTCTCTTGTAATTTCCCATTCATAGGTTAAGAGTGTTTACTGATAGCAGATGTTTTGCCATTGTGTTGGCAGTTTTGGGCCTATGAGAGGCTCCCATGTTTGCGTCCTGTGAGTGTGTTAGGTTTAGATACCTATCCATGAGGATGACGATGGCACCATTCTATTTTGTCGGAGAGGTCCACATGTATCGAGGATTCACTCTTTATCGCCGTGTCTGTTGGAGTTCTTGTGGCGGTACCATTAAATGGATTCCCTATTCAGGGGAGCATTTGACCATCGGCTTTGAGGATGGACACCCTACTGGAGTAGAGTATTTGATTTCCACCCGGAGATTTCCTCTCTTCACAGATGGAGGCTGGGAGCTCTATTTCAGAGAGTGTGCTATTAGGAGCACCACAGGGGAGATCCGTATACCGATCTTGCCTCCTGCCAGGCGTCATTGGCCTGTATCACAGTCACCCGTCACTGATTTCCCATTGTTGGGGGTTGATGGCTTTGCATTATCAGAGGGCCCATGTACTCAGGAGACGTTCCAGCGGTGGTGGTTCCCTCGCACTATTGGAGCCCAGTCCCGCGCCACACAGTTTATGGGGGACATGGTTCCAGGATCTTTGATGATGACGGATTGGGTAGCTTGTGTCCGAGCTCCGACTCATATGACCCAGATTGATAGTTTGACCCGATAGTTGGACCAGGCACATGTATTTATTCGGCATTTAGGCGAGAGATCCGGCGGAGGTCATTTTGTTCCTTCCATTTCGGTGTTGGCCCATCGGCGACCCATTTGGTTTTGTCGGCGATCCTCTTCTTTATAGGCTGACATCCTGATGATAGAGATCCAGATGACTTAGGAGGAGTTACATCGGTGGAGCGAGGATTGAGGACGTGGACATCGAGACCCTGGTCTTCTTCTGATGTATATTCTCGTTATATCTTTTGATAGGCCTCTGTTAGATATTGGGTGGTTGTTCCCCATTCTCGCTATATCTTTTGATAGGTCTCTGTTAGTAGTAGGGCGGTTGTGCCCCATTTCCCTGTATTTGTAGCTGTACAGAGCTGATGTATTAGATGATGATATATTTAGGAATGTATGCACCATTTTCATTCCTATATCATATTGCCATCCATTATCTCATTATGCATGTATCATGTTATGCATATGTATGTATGTCCAGAGATATTAGACATTGACCTGGATGGTCTTATGACACGGCTACGCACAGATGTCTTCTTGACGATTAATAGTATAGATTATACCCACCGTTAGTGGTGGCATTAGGTATCTGATCGTGGTGCGATAGCATGTCACCACCGAACGGGTGGCTTTGTAGATTTGTTCTTGCGACATACCATGACCCCTTTTGCCATTTCGGGTTCTTACGAGGATTTGTAGGCGGGATGCTAGAGCATTGGCTACACGATAAGCGGTATTCCGTTTTGGCACCCATGAGTTGACTCCTACTCTGGAGGAGTATGCACATTTGACGATGCTGCCCTTAGACAGACCTTGCGTGCACCTAGATTTGGGAGACATGAGTAGGCGATTCATGACTCTCACGAGGATTGAGTATGATGAGTGCGAGGATGGTGACATCATCCGCCACGTGATCTCTCGGCGTTTTTGTATGGCGATTTGGCGCGAAGGATGGCTATTCACGACATTCCGGGGATTTCACCGCGTCGGAGGATCATTGGCGTTTGGCCAGAGTTGATGTACTGATGCTATGTGTATTGTCATATCTGTACATGCCGCGGTATATGGATGAGATAGATATAGGCGTTATCATGGTAGGTGAGAGCTCTCGAGGAGGTCGTACCATTGTGCTATGATTGTAGCGAGAGACTCTGCGGTCGACATCCTATTTCTTGCTTACATGGCGTGTTCACTAGGAGTTCGGTCATGCTGTATGTATGGTTTATGTCACACTTGCGATCGGTTGGTACCCTTAGACGGCATGGGTATTGCTTCTCCCATGATGTGGCTATGTCATACTCCTTTCAGCCAACGGAGTGTGTAGATGCTCTGTCCTGGTCCGCATTTTTGGCAGATATCAGAGATCCATTTAGCATATTGCTGTGCTCGGGGCTTTCTTTCAAAGATCTGACTTCATTACTCACGCTCGGGCATAGATTTCCTCCCTCTGGTCGGGCTTGAGGCGTGACTACTTATCACCCATTGGTAGTGATGTCGCATTCGACCCGTTCGAGAGATTTCATCCTTTTCGAGGCGATAGGTCGTCGTTTAGCTTCTCGATATCTCTCAGCAGAGGATCGATCCCGTGTGTATGCTTGCTGGGATCAGCGTGAGATAACTTCTTTTTCTATAAGTCATCCCGGTTATTCTGCAGAGTATTTCGCATGGATGGAGACAGAGATTTTATCGGTTGCGGCGATGTCTCTGATATCAGGATATTAAGTCGATCGCGATGCAGAGCCCATGGAGGACATTGATACCTACATCGAGGAGGAGCCCGCTGCTGGGTTACCAGCATTTCTTCCGAATTCTCCTAGTACCGATACTTTTGTGATTCAACATTTTCGACCGCGATGCCAGAGCGAGTCTTCATCGATGACCTTTGAGAGAGACCAGATTCGATCTATGATGTTGTTGCTCTTGTTGTGAGGGACGCCACCTCTATTGGAGAGAGGCGAGGCATTAGATCGCAGAGAGATCTGCATTTGTTGTTGAAAGCGGGATGAGGCTATATCACCCGTGAGATGCATTGATAGTTGAGCGGGATAGTGTTATATCTGCTCGGGATACAAATATCACACAGATAAATCTTGTAGTGAGGTCCCTTACTGCTTGGCATGATTGCAAAGATGAGCGCATATATTGATGATCGTATAGTCACTATCACGAGATGGATCTGAGATCTTTTGGGTCGTGTGGATATTCTCATCTGAGAGACCACGACTTCGCCTCCGTCTTACGAGAGGGGCGCCATGTTGGGCTTGATAGCTCGCATATACCTGCGACTTGTAGATGAGCTTGTATTTACTGCCTGATTGTACTAGCTTAGCTATTTTGTCATGTACGATTTACATTGTATATATATCAAACAACATTATATATGATGAAAATATATTTTTGGATCACTTCCCTTTTGATATGCCCTCATTATTTGCTTGATATTTTGCTGCTTTGCTTGAGGGGCTTGTGATCTTGATGTATTACGAATTCCACACAGTGGATGGACATTGAGTTGTCTCTAGATAGTTCAGAATGGATCATTGATCTATGTGTATCCCTACCATCTTTCGTGTCTTGGGACTTGTTTATGAATGGAAATGTGGAGAGGAGTGTGGCTTTCCTCTTTGAGATTGATCGCACCACAGATGGTCGCCAGTACTTCTATTTAGGAGAAGCCTAGTTAATTCCACCTCTTATGGATTGGTGTTGCACTTCAAGGTAAGACTGCAGCTTAGATGGTCGCTGAATCTCCTATTTGGGAGGAGTTTAGGTAATTCCATCCCTTCGGTCTGAAGCCACATGAAATGTAGTGTATCGAAGGAGAATCCCGTGTCGATTGTGATGGTTTGTGTTTTGGTAGGGGGTGAGACCGCACCATGAATGGTACTACGTACTCTATTGAAGAGGAGATCGGTCTGCGTAGTTTGAACTGGTGTAAGAGGTTCAACGTTGTATGTGGCGTAAATGGTGTAGGAATGTTTTTGTTTGTTTTGTTTTTGTAAGGAGAAGAGGGTAGAAATGTTTTTGTTGTTTTTGTTTTATTGCGGCCAAAGGCCATATGAAATGGTTGCCTCGTACTCTATTGAAGAGGAGATCGAGGTTGGCGTAGTTAAGCCCCTCGGGCGAAGAAAAGCGTAATCCCATGTGCGAGTCGAGTGCGGGGAGGAGAAAGTTTAATCCTAGGTTGAGGATATAAGCTGTAGGTATGAAAGTTTGATCCCATATATAGGTAGC